>SSNQ01034094.1:185372-208968 GCA_006942095.1 Nothobranchius kuhntae | reverse complement strand
ACTAGTCAACATCATATATATATATATATATATATATCTTGTACCACATAATGTTTAATCTGAAGCTACATATTCAGCATATTCAGGGCAGAGTATTGTTCCTGTTAGTGTTTAGTGTGAGATTATAGTAAATATTCCCTTCTTTCTCCAACAACTTTACCTGATAGTAAGCTAACTTTAGGCAAACCAGCAGCACAACAAATATTTTCAAATAAGACTCACAAACCTGAGTCAACACCAGTCTCATCAGAGCTGGGGTTCTGTCGTTGTACTTTTGGTCTAAAAAACGTCCTTATGTCCATCTTCACTCATGCGTTTCAGACAGAGACTGTAGAAGAAGCCAGCTGCTGAAGGGCTTTTCTTCAGTGGTGGAGACTCAAGCAGGCTGTATACCGACTGAGTGGCCTAGTGGTAGAGTGTCCGCCCTGAGACCGGGAGATCAGGGGTTCGACTCCTGGTCGGGTCATACCAAAGATTTTGAGAAAAATGGGACCCAGCATTAAGGGTTTGGATTGGGGGGTTACACCACCAAATAGTTCCTGAGCGCGGCGTGTCTGCAACTCACCGCTCCCCCAGGGGATGGGTCAAATACGGAGACTAAATGGGACTTTACAAACTACTGCCAGCTGCGCTCTCTCTGTTGGACTTTGGTACTGCATGTTACTTCCGCGATTTAGATCCGGGGCTTATCATGAAAGATCCGGGGCTTCAGCCCAAGTAGCCGGGCCTAACGCCGCCCCTGGTTCTCTTCAACCTAGAGACTTGAAACTGTTGATGTGTCTTTAGATAGCTGACAGCTACAACATATTAAATTTTCAAGTTGCTTGCTCATTCAGAAAGGTCAAAGTTCACAGCCTATTGGTACATGCAGAGAAAAGCATAGCATAGCATAGCATAGTTTATTTATATAGCACATTTAAAATGCAGCATGGGAGCTGCCTTAAGTGCTGCACAGGCTAAAACAAAACACACCCATTACAAGGAGCTAAAACAAAGGATAAAAATCTCAATTAAAAGCAGAGAAAACATGATGAATACTAAGAGCACATTAAAACAATGACACAATAAAACACTAAAACGAGTCACTGTCTAAAAGCCAAAGTGTAAAAGTGGGTCTTTAAACAAGATTTAAAAACCGCCAGAGATGGAGCCTGCTGAACTCCAATGGGCAATGAGTTCCATAGCTTTGGGGCAGCATGGACAAATGCTCGACCCCCCGGCGATTTGAGTCTCATCCGCGGCCCAGCTGAAAAACAGGATTCTCTTCAACCTAGAGACTTGAAACTGTTACTGTGCATTCCTTGACCTCACAGGTTCAACATGTGTAAATTTCAGACAGATTGGAGCTTGTATCACAGAAATGCAACCAGAATAATCTGAAAATTGGGCGTGCAACGACATAATTCTGGGTGCCATTTAAAAACTATACATCCTATTCACTCCATTGCTTCTGTTTTAGATACAGACCATTAATTGGAGTATTTTAAAACAGATCCGACCTCAGAAAAAAAGTTATAAGCCCCCAAAGCTGTTTTCGGAAACCGGCCTTTAAGGAACAAGTGATCCGGTGACCTTTGTGACATGATTTGACCCCCTTAGGAAAGTGCTATCATCATGAAACGTTGAAATCCTTTACAACTCAATAGATTCTACTTTCCTGTAGCGTTTCAGCCTGATTGGACCATTTTTCAGAGAACTGGAACCAGAATAATGTGAAACTGTGCTTCGTACGACATAATTCTGGGTGCCATTTAAAAAAATAAATGCTAATGACTCCATACCTTTTGTCCGTGATAGGGGCTGTTAAGTAGAGTATTTTAAAAGAAACCTGACCTCTCTAGGACATTCAGAAGCCAAGTTATAAGCCCCCAAAGGTGTAACCCGATACCTGCTTTGAAGTGACACAAGGCCCTGTGACATTTGTGACCTGATTTGACCCCCTTAGGAATGTGCTATCATCATGAAACATTGCATGCATTTATAACAGAATAGTCTCTACTTTGCTGTAAGATTTCTGGCAGATTGGACCTTGTTTTCAAACAAATGTAAACAGAACAATGTGAGATTTTGAATGTACAACCACTTTATTACAGCTGCCATTTAAAAAACATATATTCTTTAGACTCCATTTATGTACCATTATTTTGAGTACAATAAAACAGACCTGACTTCTCACAAAGGTGGCACATTCAATTTATCACTTTGTGATGTACATGACTGCAGCCAGTTGAGTCCTATAACAAGAGGAGACTGTTTAAGACACTGTGGTTGAGCTTTGCCTGTTAAACATGTGCGATCAGACTCATATTTGGAAAAGTGTCAACTGTGGCACACCTGAAAGTGCAGCAAAAATTTGAAGCCAATCGAACAAAAAAAAAATTCCAACCTATTGCACCTTTAATTTTTTAGCTTCTGTCACTTTAAAATCATTTTCTCCTAAACCGTAGTTGATGGAATGACCGTTCCCGTTAAAAAGAATTTATTTGTAGCCCCCCCAAAGACACATCCTAGTTTTACAGCTGTTGCATTACCTCTAGGGCAGTTTAGCTAACCTCTGCATGTCAACATGATCCTTCCAATTTGGTCTGGCTGGCTGGAGGAGGTCAAGTTATCCAAAGTGTGTTACTGTGGACCCAAAGAGGAGTTTTTAGTTGGTTTTTGCACAAGCATCAGCTGAGGCTTAGTTTTAAAAATGATTTGAGCACAGCAAATGGCACTCACGGCACCAAAGTTATGGCACCGCGAAATGGGGACATCTGGGGGCTTTGGGGGGCCATATCTCAGCAACCGCAGGTGATGCAGGTGTGCAACCACCTCAGACAGAGTCGTCCTGAACCCAAGAACAACAGGCTGAGAGATGGGATGTCTAGCACAAGCAGAAATCAATTGTCATCTTTGGATCACCTAATGCATAAGGCCTTTGGCGCTATGGGTCCAAGAACCTAAATTTTCCCCAAATTGGACAAGAGCAATTTGTTTTTCTAGGGGGTGTTTGGGCAATTTGACACTGGCTTATGACTGGGCCTAACCCCCCCAACGTACCCTCCGAGAACGGGACATCTAAGGCATTCCCATCAGGAATTATTGGAGAAAAGACACCAACCACTGACGCCCTGGTAAAACCACCTCGTTAAGTGTCCAGAAGGCCATCTGAGCAGCTAAACGACCAGCGACGCCAGCCAAAATCACAGGGCCCCTTTGGGAGGATGACAGCATGCGGAATCGGCTTTCGTTGGTCAAAATCGGATTTAAAATGCCATATTTGTCCCCGTGGTGCAAAAAGGGCGAGAAAAGTGCCCACACGTCCAGAACTGATGCTTCAAAGGCTCCGGCGGGCACGAATTTGACGTGAGTTGACGAGACAGTGCTCGGTTTGCACCCAGAAAAGTTTCGGGCTGCTACGACAAACGGGGGCCGTGGTTTGGCCAAAAAAGTGGCTCAAATTTAGTCCAGGCTTCAGTTTGGGCCTTCGGTCCAACAACTGAATGGGGTTAGATGCGAAAATGGAAGACGGTACAGTTACAGACAAACCCTACCACTACTTCCGGAAATCAATCTAAACCCATATGATTAGCTTCCGGATTAGCATTGGTAAAAGTGCTTTTTAGTCATAGAAAATAGTTATCTTTGTCCTAGGCCAATGGCTGTCACTTAAGTTACATTTAAACATTTGACGATTCATAATCTGTTGGCTGCGCTGCCGTACATCACTCCCGGGCCAAGTTAGCCTGCTTGGGGGCGTGGCCACATTTTCTTTCGCTGCCTGGCATGAGCAAGGAAATCCACTTTTCTCCTCAATGGCACTCAGGGCACCAAAGTTACCAAAAAGGGCGGGAAAAGTGCCCACACGTCCAGCACTGACACTTCAAAGGCTCCGGCGGGCACGAGTTTGACGTGAGTTGACGAGACAGTGCTCGGTTCGCACCCAGAAAAGTCTCGGGCTGCTACGACAAACAGGAGCCGTGGTGTGTCCAAAAAAGTGGCCACTTTGTCACAAGGGTTAATTTAACTTATTCACCCCTTCATTGCATACCTTTTCTTGTAAAGCAAAGAAAGACTCAGTAAATACTAAGAAATTTTAATGATGAACACAGAACACAAACCCATACATAAATGTAAGCACGGAACCCTAACCCAAAATGAAATTTAAACACGCAACACAAACACAAAGTCAAACAACAGGAAAACAACAAAAACAGCAACCATGACAACCCCTTCTTATATCACCTTTCTGAGCGTTGCCCATTTCAAAGTGGGATACAGCCCCACCTTCCTCTTAATGATCTTGGCCAGTTGATTGACAGTTTTCTTAGGTGTTCTCTTGAAAATAAAGAACAGAAACACAATTAGCCCAGTGAATGTGTTATATGGTGTGATAGCAATCACATGATTTCGACTTACTTGGGTTGTCCCCTCTGACTGTTTCTGTATAGAAAAGACTCAGAGGCAGCGACGTCGGAGGTACACAAAACCTCCAAGTCCTTTGGCCACACCTCACTCTGCCTCACTGATGAGGAGTTTGAGTGGCTTCAACATTTAAGTAGACACATGTGCTGTGACGAAGATCACAGCGGCGAGTTTGTCTTCCACACAGTTCAGAGTGGACAAATCAAAAAGCCATCAAACTTTCTCAGTCTGGCTTGGGCCCACCCTGGCATGAAGAGTACCATCTCTTTCAACGCGGTAACATAAAGCACCTTCCTGCCACCAAGCAAGGTAGCTCATGGTGCTGAACACAACACAATACAAAAATCTAAATAAAAAAATTAAACAAAGATATTGAATATTAAATAGAATCAAATGTATATTGAATAAAACCAAGCACAGCTTTTCAGTGCACACTGTTTGCCAACTGAATAAAAGCCAAGCAACTTTTATAAACCTCTACATTAAAAGCCACCTACATTAAAAACCATGTGTCAACATGGAACACAAGACAAAACAAGCCAATATTAAAACTGAGATTAATATAAATGAAAACATCATCATGTCAGTAGAATTTCAGCAAGTCACTTGAACGTATTTGACCTCAAGTACTAATGCAGTCAGACTTTAAAACTCCAAATCGAGGTAGACTGTTTCGTTGCTTCTTAATTACGAAATAAAAGTTGCAGGCCTAGAACTTGCTGCGAAATGGGTTTATCAAGATGTTTTTTTTTTTTTTACCGTGTCCTGTCTGGCTGTGAAGCAAGCAGAATTGATGTCTGAATGCTGGTGACAAGCCTTACAGATTTATTCTCAGGTGGAGCATCAAAGCGTTTGCTTTTAATGTCACGCCTGATACCTAAAACTTTATTGTTATTGTTGTTGAATGCTTTGTAATTCCGACCAGACACGGAGACAGAGGTGAAAGAGAAAGGAAGAGAAAAGGTGGAGAGAGAGGGGGGGGGGGTTCCACAAAAATAAACAATGAACAAGAGTCTGCTTCTAGACCTGCAGAAAAAGACAAAAAGAACAAAAGGACACAAAAAAGGGACACAACAACAATACAACAAGATCTACCTATCACTGCGTCAACTTGATGAAAAAAAACAAAAAAAAACAATTATATACATATATATATATACATACATACACACATACATATATATATATACATATATATATACATATACATACATACATACACATATATACACACACACACACACACACACACACACAATCAACATTGCTTAACTGAAGAATCACGATAATAAATCACAATGCATTAAGTGCCCCCCATAGTCTTAAGACATGTGTTGAACGTGCCCAAGCCCATACTTTTGAGAGCACCATGTGAGCACCTGTGTGTGTACACGCGCTTGTTTATTTAAGGTTTCTCTATAGGAGCGTCCAACAGAGAGTGTGACGGACCACAGATCCGCTCCCCAAAGATGCGCAGGAGACGGGGGGAGCTCCAAGTCCCAGAGATCCAGGCATTGCCCCAGAATGCAGGAACCCCAAGGAGACTGCAACCAGAAAGGCCCCCGCCCCCCCCGAGAGGCACAGAGGATCGCCCCGGGGGGCCACAACCAGCAGCCGGCAGAGTCCCTGGAGACATCAGCGGCAAGCCCACAGGCCCGCCCGCAGCCTCCCACCCCCTAGCCGGCCGAGCCCAGGACCCAGCGACCCGGGACCCAGGGGCGACCACCCCCGCCGGGGACCCAGCAGAGCCCAGGGACCCAGACCCCACCAGGCAGCCACCGGGATCTATCAGGCAGATGCCAAAATCTTAAACCCCCAGATCCGGTTGCCACGAACACTCAGGCAGACCATGGCACAAGCCACCACACCAGGTGTGGCAGGGGGAGGGGGGACAAAGAGGTTTATCAAGATGTTGACAGATATGTGAAAGTAAGAAATTAGTGGGAGTGCAGAGTGTTTGAGCAATTTTTGTTTAAACGCAGATAGAACTGCTTTGATGGAACCTTCATTTCTTATTTTAGGCACACAAATTTCTCTCTGTGAAAACAAAGAAAAGGCGGCAAGAGCTATGTGCCATAATCCCAGCACTGCACAGAAGTTCTTCGTGGCTCTCCCAGACAAGGAAACAGGCTTCGAAAGCAGAAACCTCAGGTTTAAAGCACTTGAGATGGCAGTTGACAATTCAGAGAGCGCTAAATTCTGTGTTGATCAGGAAGTTTTATTGAGTGAGACAGACGGTACAAGCTCGAAATGTGAGGAACCTCTTTATGATGACAGCTTCATACAAAAAGCAGCCTACCCTCACTTGGAAAAGTGAGATAAAAAAAATCCACCTCTCCATATGCAAGAAAAATTCCTCAGGGTGCTCCAAAAGACAACCCAGCTGAGCCACATCCAGACACTCCAGCAGAAATGGTTATAGGCGCCCAAGTTGAGGAACTTCCAGACATTTCAGCAGAGATGGTTAAAGATGCCACCAGAAAAGACAAAGGACATCCCAGCTGATCTGTTCTTTAAAAGCTGTTCATAAGCTGGTCACCGAGACCTGTTCCAAAAGAGCTTTTATTTAAAAGCTGGTATGAGTTGATCAAGATAAACATTTCCTTGTAAGAGGGTTTTTTGAGCTGGTCCAGGCTAGCTGCTCGTTAAAAGCTTAACTGATTCCAATAAGGTATTTGTTATATGCCTAATATTTCTTGGTACTTTAATTTGGGGGGGCAAAATTAAAAACACTTTGGATAATGAATACTTATCAAGCACTAGATGTTTTGTTGTGAATGTGTTATATGGTGTGATAGCAATCACATGATTTAAACTTACTTGGGTTGTCCCCTCCAGCTGTTTCTGTACAGAATCAGAGGCAGCAGTGTCGGAGGCAGCGGCATTGGAAGCAGCAGCAGGGGTAGCCGGATCGGTGCCAGACTGTGTGTCCACCGAGAGGCAGACGAATAGGTCCCTCATGGTCTTTGCCCTCTTCACGTTTTTGTGGAGGGCGTAGAACCTCTCCTGCGTCTCTTTGCTGTGGCACATGAACGAGGAGAGGTTCTTGCGCACCTCCTGGTCATTCTTCTCAAAGTTCTAGAAAAAAAGAAAATTAGACTTGCGTCACTATACAAAGACACACACACTGGTTTAGTGTTTTTGATACCCACATAAGTGGACACAGCAGTCCGGATGTCCTTGATGGACGGCTCTCCCTTCAGGCCCATCTAACTCCATGCGCTGCGGAAGTAGCGGCCAATGTCCGTGGCCTCTCCACAGCCCAGAGCGGAGAAGAAGAAACTATTCCTCTCCACCGACCTGGAACGCAACCAGAGCCAGGTGCGGCACCAGCCGTATTCCTCGGCGTCCAGGTAGATCTGGGCCGTGCCGAACCGAACTTCTCCACCTCTATAACTGATGGACAGATAGTGAAGTTGTGCAATGACTGTTAAACTTTTTCTTTTTTGCAGAAAAACTTATAGAAGATTACCAGAGCTTCCGCCTGGATTCTCGAACGGAAAAGGACCAAGAGAACGCAAAACAAGCAGCAAGCCATTCCTCAAGATTTTGCTGCTACATGGCTGCTGGCTTACCATCATCATCCATCTCCACTGACTTGAGGTTTCTGATGAACACAGAGAAATTAGGAGCGTGAGTATAAACAACTTGCATAATCTGTCCTCTCCTACACAGTCTGATCTATGATGTTTTTCATTTAGATGAACAATTGAACGTTGCACAATGGAATGTGGTGTGAGGTGGTAGATGAGAAGCTAACAGGCCTTTTTCAACGGCCTTACCTGACCAGGGTTCCCAGGGGGTCTTAAAAAGTCTTTAACTTGATGAAGCCCATAGGAACCCTGCTAACTCAAAACAACTCAGTACAGTGGAGTTAAGACATTCCAGTATAATCGATTATAGCATGCTTGTTTTACGATTCAGAATCGTTTGTCCACATATCGTGGTTCTCGATCGGGAAAAAAGGGTTAGGTAGATCTGGGCCATGCCAAACTTCCTGACCGTCTTGTGCTCCATGACCGGCAGAACACAAAGTATGACAGAAATCCGTTGGGTCAGTCAATGGTATAAAACCTGTTTTTCCAATGCTGAAAATATCTGTAAAATACACACAACCTAAAGAGATCTGTGTTTTTAATGGAGAAGAATCAAAGACATTTCTGTGATAGTTACATTGATGAGATAGCCCTTCTCATCATTGCCTATGGCCTCCCTCACCTCCTTGACCTTCATCCGTGTGAGGACTCCGGTACGGTGGCCCAGATTAACTGCTCGTTAAAAGCTGGTCATTTTGAGTTGGGCGGCATGAAGTTTTCTTATATGATGTCCCATGTACAGAGGTAAATGGTAAATGGCCTGTATTTGATATAGCACCTTCTAGAGTACTGGGACCCCCCAAGGCGCTTTACAACACAATCAGTCATTCACCCATTCCCACACCCATTCACACACTGGTGGGGATGAGCTACAATGTAGCCACAGCTGCCCTGGGGCGCACTGACAGAGGCGAGGCTGCCGAGCACTGGCGCCACCGGTCCCTCCGACCACCACCAGCAGGCAACGTGGGTTAAGTGTCTTGCCCAAGGACACAACGACAGCGACAGACTGAGCGGGGCTCAAACCTGCAACCTTCCGATTACGGGGCGAGCACTTAACTCCTGTGCCACCGTCGCCCCGTGGTGGGGCCATGCCAACTCTCCTCAACGCTGCTGGGTAACTGTGTAAAGAACAAAAATAAAAGAGACATATTGTAGAGCACAGATATAAGTCAGTAAGGTAAACCATTTCTTAATTCAGCACTTACCACTTTAACAAAGCCACGTTGAATAGGAACTCGTAGCTCCAAAACGGGCCTGGCTCGCAGCCGTGCATCATGTATTTTATGAAGAGCTTTGCTCTGCTGACCTTGGTCACGGCATTTTCTTGCATTTTTGTGGTGCCCTCTTCACAAAACACATATGCTGCATAGTCCTCCAAGTACGAGTCTGCAAAGATGCAGGACAAGATGAACGTAGCAAGAAAACATTCCACACACCTGCAAATACACCATGTATTCTTTCTTACCAATGGCGGGGCCGAAGGAAATTGCCCTGAGCCTGGAGGATCTACCTTGACCCCCAAAGTGGGGGGCCACTGCCCGGAACGCCCTCTCCTTCAGGGATAGCTCCTTCTCTGACTCTTCCTTATAGAAGAACAAAACAAAACACCATTAACAACATTACTACATGACCCTGTAACGTGATAAAGGAGCTATTCCTCCAAGGTTAGTCTGAAGCATGGCAGAGTCTCTGTGGTGTTTATTAAATCTGTCAGCTTTGATTTGTCCAGAATCAAAAACATCCTGATTAATAAAACAGTTCCAACGCCATCTTAAGTTCAGTTCTCAAGATCTCTTCTCAAGATCCCATGAAGTTCACCGCATGTTAAGTGAAGTATGGACAGGCCATCTGTACTTCTCTTTCTAAGCTGAGAACCTATTTCGTCCCCGGCTCTCTAGGAGAGATGAGGAGTAATAAAATTGGTGTGTGGGTTGAATAATAAACAGAGTGCTGTGTCGCTTAAAAAAAACAAAGGATTTATTACAAAAACACAAAGTGTTATATACACAAACACAAAGAGAGTTATTTACAAAAGGGGAGAACGGAAAACGCCAACCCAGAAGGGGATGGGGATTAAAGAACCGAGAATAATTATATAATTACCAAAGGGGAGAGACCCCCCCCCACCTACCGGGTCTCATGTTGTGAACTGTGACGTTCGTGCTTATATGTTGAGGTGTTTTTTGCATAGTAGAGCTACACCCTGCTGGTGTAGCTCTGTTAATGCCTTTTTCTCCCTCCCCGAACTCTCCTCATGTAATCCCCTCTTCATCTACTGAAATGAGCACCGTTATGGCTGCTCTCGTGGTCTGCCTGTATCTGTCCTGTCTATTTGTGTGTGTGTAATCTTGGTCAGGCTGTTCTGTGGAGTCAAGTTCCTATGCTCTGGTTCGCTGGAGCGCTGGCAATAAAATTAACTCTGATTGTCTCTGATTCTAAAGCCAATTTATCCAATACAAATTCTAATCCAATATCCAATATCCTAACGAGAGTAACCAAAGACGAACGTGCGAACGAGTTTTACCAAATGAGCGAACCGAGGTGAAGAGAATAGTGCAAACTGTTTCCAGTCTACACTACCCAGGACCTTCTCAAAGAACTGGTGGCTGGGAGTAGCTTTTAACAGCTGGCAAGTGATCATCCTTGATTTGAATCAGCTGAGCACCGGGAGACTGGCGAGGCAGAGGCCACTAAGGCCATCTTGTGGCCGAAAATAGGTCTCCCGCTATCTAAACACACTAAAAAAAAGACTAATTAACTACCCCTGGATCACAGAAGGCGGGCAGATTAAACACAAAATATCACGCGGCGCTGATCCCCAGCGCTGCAGAGTGTTCCAGAGATGTCCCGAGATGATATTAAAATCATTGTTGTAAATATTTCTCGTTTTGTAATAAATCCTTTGTTTTTTAAGCGACACAGCACTTTGTTATCATTTAACCCACACATCAATTTTATTACACCTCTCCTCATCACTCCTAGAGAGCCAGGGCCGGAGACCCTCTCCAACACCGTCTGACCATGGTTACCTTCCGGAATGTTTTTTATTGTCATGAAAAAGGTCACTTCATTCGTGATTGCTTTCATCTCCAGTGAAAGAACCGGAGGAATAGAAGCTCACCTCGGACGAAGCCCATAGCTGCTAGTGCTAAAAGCCCACAAAGTGTGGATAAATGTTGTCGCGTGCACGTCCCATTTACCGGTTCCGTTAAAACCCAGTTCCGTCAGAACTTATGAGACTGTGCATCTATCAGGGTTCGATGGGGATGTCGGTGAGTTTTATCGTATTAGACCCTGGTTTGGGCATCCTAGGTTAGAATCATATCTTTTATTTTAAAGGTGAAATAATATGCAAGACGTTTCCTTCTGTAGTAGCTCACTTCCTTTTAATTAATCCCGTTATCTTTTGGTGAAGTTACTAGGGCGAAGCCTGGAGAAAGGCCAATCCTTCCAGCAATTATTTGGGTTATTTGGATTAATTGCGCCTCTAACAGCTTATGTGGGTGGTTGGTAACTATAAAATGATTTTTGTTAGTTGATCAGGCTAACATAAATTTATCAATTTATTTAATTAATCCAACCCTCCAGCTGATAGAGACTTTTTCAACTTGCGAATCAGAGCCAAAATTAACCACTAATGTTCTGGTTTTATCATGCTTAAGACAACTCGTCACTCGCGGGTGAGGGAGGAGTCAAGCTCCCCT
Organism: Nothobranchius kuhntae; assembly: GCA_006942095.1. NCBI lineage: Eukaryota > Metazoa > Chordata > Actinopteri > Cyprinodontiformes > Nothobranchiidae > Nothobranchius > Nothobranchius kuhntae. The sequence goes on along the minus strand of SSNQ01034094.1, from coordinate 197,258 downwards.
TATCTTAAGGTTTCTTTATATTAATTTGTCACAAACCGTAAAGTAAGTCCTGATAATTCAAGAACCCATAATTAATGTGCTTACCTCTGTGCAATTAATGGTCAGGGCTCCCACTCGTGAAGCTTTAGAGAAAACCTGAAATAATCAGGATTATGTTTCTTTTTCCAAAAAGTTTATTACAAAATCAAAAAATACAAAAATGGGTAAATATAAAAAACAACCGCTATCCCCCAAGGAGAAATTAGTTCTAATGATTAATAAAGAGTTGATTTACACCAACTCGGTCTTATGAGAATCGCCATAAAACTTCTGTGGAATCTTATCTAGTTCTGCTTCTCTCCAAAAAACTGCCTGTCATAGAGGATGGGGGATGACCTCTTCAAATCTGCTCTGTCTCTCTCTGTCGTCTGCCCCAGCTGCTTGTCGAATCTCTTCTTCTAGCTCTGCTCAGAAGCTGCTCTTTTATATCATTCCTGGGTCAGCTTAGACAAGGTAAAAAGTCACATATATCATTACCTCATGACAGTGAGGTCATGGGGTCATTTACCAGATACACACTTTGTAACTCAACACAAGACATTTGGTATCATTTTCACTACATGCAGCATTCTTCTTAACAAAGATCATTACATCATCTTTTGCAGTATTCTTCAGTTTCCCTCCAATGTTCCTGAGAGGGCTTCTGGATGTGATGGGCTTGTCTTCACTCTGTTCTCCTCCAATCCCATCTTTCCAAGCCAGGGGTGGATCCAGGGGTGGGGCCAGCCTTCTGACCTTTTGCCTAGTTCTGTCCCCGACAGCAAGTTCTGAACTCTTGTCCTCTTGACCCTCCTGTGACCCTTGTTTCTGACCACAGTTTTTTGACCTGCAGCCCAGCTCCTGTCGGCTGGCTGATTTTGCTCGCACAAGCCAGTTCAGTGTGTTTCAGCTTGCCACCGTCTTTGGCATGTGGGGACTGGCAACAATGTGAACTCACTCATTCCAGCTTTATGCCGTTTCTGTCTGCTGGAATGGTGTCTTTGATAGGCAGTGATATTAACCAGGAAGTGGTGATTTTAAGAGATACCGGAACTTCTCAAACCCTGATTAAACAGAGTGTGTTACCGTTCTCTGTCACCAGCCAGGCTGGTTATTCTGTGTTGTTGTGGGGTATTGAAATGGTTTTGCCGCTGGTTTCTTCCCGCTGTCTCCGGCATAATGCTTTTTTTTTGTTTTCCGCCTCCTCGTTGTGAGCTTGGCTGATTTGTACAGGGGTGGTTGCTGTAAGTTTGCAGTTCTAGCTTAGCCCCTTTATGGTGTGCCCAGTTCTCGTGCCACTTGTTTTTAGTAGCCATCTGCAACCAGCACAATCTTCTGCTCTTGTGTACCTCCACCCTTAACCTCCCACACCAACCACACACTGCTTTTGATGCTCATCACAGCAGGTCCAAATTTCTGGTGAAACTCAAAGATTTCAAAGTTGATAAACTTCTCATCTTCATCATTGTTACGGGCCGTGCCCCTTTGCGGCCACAAGATGGCCTCAGTGACTTTTGCCTCGCCTGTCTCCCGGTGCTCTTTTTTTATTTATATTTTTTTTCTCAAACACAATCTGTTTATTTTGGCTTAAACCTCCAGAATAAAACAGAACATAGGTACAAAAAAACTAACATGACTAGAAAAACTAATCGATGGTATAAAGTTACAGAAATATAAAGAAATGCCTCTTTATAGATTATGATGGCAGTGTTTCGAAATATGTTTATCCTTATATTAATTCTGAGTGATTCTCATGTGATTTCTGGTTCGACACATGGGCTGTGTTCGAGTTGAGCTGCGCCTGGCCTGGAAAACAGACGAGAGCAGACTGACGCAGCAGGGGCTGAAAGACGGTGTTTAAGTCGGACAGATGTCCCTAAATGTGTAGGTCGTGGGTGACCATGGCTGGAGATATCGCATTAGAGTTCATACTTGTTTAATTATTTATTTTAATTCTGGTGCCCGTTAGCAACCGAAACACATCCTCACTTGCTTGTGGATATCAAATATTGTATATGGAAACATGACTGTAATAATAAATAAAGGTTATCAGCTGTAGCTTTAGTGTGTTCATAGGAAACGTGACAAAAGAACAGAAAACACATTTCTCTGTATGGCCCATATAGTTGTCATCATCAAAACCTGATTTATAGCTACAACTAGCATTTCCCGTTCTACCACCGGATGTTTGGATCAAAATATGAACCAATCAGATCTTAGATCAGGTGAGAGCCAGGCGTTTCCCATCATGCCCTAGGTTTAGCATCCGGTGGAGAGCAACTGCAGCGCCTTGCTCCAAAATCTGCGGCTGCCTTGATCTCACGAGGATATCGTTTCCTACGTATGCATGACGTCAGATCAAGTCGGCGTCAAGACGGACACAAATCTAACCGGCATGCACTGCGCACTGATCACCGGTGATCGAATCTGTGCAGAACTGGCTCATCGCGAACACAGCCACGATTTTTATAACCTTGTGCTGCAAGATGAATTCGAGAGATTTGGAGTTTTCCAAACTCTGGGTGTTCCTCAGGGTGTGTCTGAATCCAGGGGATTGGGATGAAATTAAAGATTTAAAAAACAAAATCATCAGCTTTGTTGTATCCTTTTGTCTAGGTTTGAATTTCTTAACTAAAATACAGCAAATATGGTGAGTGGATATAAAGACAGAACATTTCTTTATTTTTGGAAAAGGTGAAGAACCTCAGCTTTATGTGTCTTCTGTCCATAGAGTAAGTTATGTGGCCTCTGCTTCAGAAGGTACGCCAATCTAAGGCAGCATCTGAGGAGGGCACATATATTCCTAATAAACAGGAATTTAAGATTCTTGTAAAATATGGGAATGCCCGGTGAGTTTAACACTTTTTAAAAAAAAACATCTGACTAACCTGTTTACATTTTTTTCCCCTTTTCCTCAAACTGGGATTATCTGCACGATCTGTATAATCACACATACTGTTGATACTGCAAGTTCTTTGCTGCGTTTGAGCGTGAATACCACACAAATAGCAGTGTTTCCCCTAGGAATTTTTCCAGCTGTGGCGGTGGTGGTGGGGGGGCTTGGGGAGAAATTATGACACATCTCTAAATAAAGTAAAATTTTCTAGTGCAGAGTGGAGCCAACCCATAGAAGCACCGATTTGATCTCATAAACCCTAACCCTATTACATTTGACAAAGTTTCAAGTGAAACAAAACTGGTTTGCTGCTAAAAAATATGAAATAAAACAACAAAATGATCAGGCTGAAATAACAGACTTTTATAAAAGGCTCAATAATTTGCATTAGATTGGTGTTCCCTTTTTCCCATCTGATATTTATAGTTAAAATATTTTTATATATTTGACCTACATTTCATAACATTTTAGGTTTGTATTAATAACACTCATCTTGGTCTAAATGACACATAATGTAAATATATGCAGTAAAATATAATGCATTTCATTAACTTGCATTTGTGTTGGAAATGGTAATAATAATGGTAATTAATTTCTGCTGCTAACAATGTAATGGTGGCATGTCTATTTACGGGTTGGCAATAATCTGGTTCAAATTACGTTAAAAGGTAGAAGCTTGCTGTACTTGTGCCAGCAGTAATGTGACTCGTATCTGCAGCGGTTCTGATCCACAACGCTGGTGAGGACTTTTCACCCTCTTGTAGAGTTTAGTCTTTCTTAGTTTTACGATCATCATATTTTTCTGTGCGCTACTTGATGGTGAGACTGCTACCCGTTAGCTTTAGCATTAGCCAATCTGCATGTAGCTGCACTTTTGATCCCAAACTTTGGACCGGTTCTGCCTTTGCTGGTTCCTTTATTTTCTTCCACTGCATCCAGATGACCACACTGTGCACCAGTAAAAAGCATTTTTCTTACACGTAACTTTTGTTCAATAAAGTTCTGGGGAAAATGGTAATTCAAAGATGCTGCACCAGTGCTACGTTTAAAAGTAGACAGACACGCACAGACACCACTGTACAGTGTTGGTCTGTATTTCTGTCAGACCAGACAGGTTCGGAGCAGTTTGGAGTGGAAACCTGTTGTTGGTAGAGAATGGAGTCAATAATCAGAAGATCGATCTGTTCCACTGCTGCAGAGGGAGAACACACAGCTTTTTAGCTGAACCCGCGTTCAGCTCCTACTGCTGTACCAAGTGTTCTGAAGTCTCTCTGTCCACACAGCTGTATTTATTAAGAAACAATGGAATGTGAGCATACGCATTTTGTGAGAGCAGTCCGACATCTGCACCTGCAATTGCACGTCATTTGCCTTGATAAGCAGGAACTAATACATCACAGAGAACATGTAATTCTGAGATAAGCAGGAACATCCTTGATAAGCAGGAACATGCTGTTTCTGAGGTAAGCGGTGAGGAGCAAGTATCTCTCCTCTCCTTGTATAAATCATATAGTCGTTGGAGCTTGTGCAGGAGAAAAGCAATTATAAACAGGATTCCATAATGTAATAAAAGAGCATAGAGAAAAGCAATTATAAACAGGATTCCATAATGTAATAAAAGAGCATATATATTTTCAATCCCCCTTTTGAACTCTTTTAAGAGTTCAACAAAGATTGGATCAATGAAAGCTAATAAAGACATTAAAAGAACAACATCAAATATCACTAAAAAACATATCTCAACTGGACAGGCAAATGAATAACAGTATAGAATAATTGGAGGGTGTTAAATGAACACTTGTAAAATAACTGAAGGGTGGTTTCTTCTTCCCCCTGTCGAGGTCCCTCCACTGGCTCCAGGCAGCTGCAGGGGGTGATGATGTCACGATTCTCATCCCGCTGGATGTGGTGGTAGCTTGGCATGCTACCGCGTCTTGCAGAAGTGGTAGCTTGGCACACTACCACGGTCAGCTACTTCTCTTCCTGGTCCGCAGGTCCTTTTTCCTGGTCAGGATCTCCCTTTTGTGACAGGTCCTCTTGAACCTCAGTCAGAGTGCGGTGGGGCTCTTCCGCTGCAGCACACTGAGTCCAATGATACCAAGAGTCTCCTTTGCCATCCAGCCGGACAGCGTGTGACGTCCTCTCCGTGATCCTGTAGGGTCCGGTCCACCTTGGTTCCGTCGACTTTCTTTTGGTGACCTTTAGTAAGACCCAGTCTGTCCCAGGTTGTGGAGATGGGGCGTCTGTAGTGGTACGGTCGGCCTCAACCTGTAACGAGAACTGAGAGACAAGACTATGCAACAGATTATAATATGACCTTGGGTCAAGGGGGTCAGTCAGGTCGGTAGTCAAAGGTAATTTTGTGGCAGGTCCCGGGAAAGGCCGTCCAGTCTGTAGTTCAAAGGAGGTAAACTTTGTGGTTTTGTTAACCGAGCTCCGTACGGACATCAGAGCGAGAGGCAAAGCTTCTAACCAAGTTAATTTGGTCTGTGCACAGATTTTAGCCAATTTGACTTTTAGCGTTTGATTCATCCTCTCCACCTTCCCCTGGGATTGGGGATGGTACACTGAACCAAACTTGTGTTTCAGTCCCAGCATGGTTTCAACCTCTTGCAGATCTTTGTTCTTGAAATGGGACCCATTGTCTGATCTGATTTTTTCTGGAAACCCATGTTGGGGAATATAATGATTAATCAAACATTTAATAACTGTTTTACTGTCTTCTTTTTTCGCAGGCCAAGCCTCTGGCCATCCAGTATAGGCATCCACACACACTAGGAGTTACCTATAGCCTTTTACTCTTTCCATCATGTCTGTGTAATCTATGATTATCTCTTTTCCAGGGCACGTTGGTATTGGAAATTGACCTTGGATTGGTTTCAGGGTAGGTTTGATGCCAAACTGAGTACACTCTGTACAGGTTTTGACTAAATATTTGGCCATGTCTGTTGGGTATGGATGCCACCAGGGGGACAAATTCCTCACCATCTGTGCTACACCAACATGTCCCACTCCGTGCGCTTCTTCCATTGCCGTTTGTCTAATGCCAGGTGGCAGTATGGGTCTATCATCTGGCCCTCTCCAAACGTCCGTGTTGGTTGCGCCCCTTGCCAACCACAGAGTTTTTTCTTGTGGCGAGGCTTGATCTTGCATGTCCTTGAGAGTCTTTTTTGTGATGGAAATCTTAGGGTCGATGCTTTTCTCAACAATTGCTGTTTCGACCATTAGATTATGTATAGGGAGATATTCAGCTGTTAACTTGGCTACCCTGTCTGCTTCTCGGTTTCCTCTAGACACGAAGTCCGAGCCCTGACTATGTCCTTTGCATTTTATTACTGCCACTTCTGCTGGAAAAAGTAAAGCTTCCGCTAGTTCCCTCATTTCAGATTCATGTTTTATTGGTTTTGCCCCAGCTGTCACAAAGCCAGCTCTCAACCATTGTTTAAGTTCCATGTGTACGGCTCCTACGGCATAGGCTGAGCCACTGTAAATATTTACCTTTTTTCCTGTGCTCATTTTAAGAGCTGCAATGACAGCCAATACTTCTGCTCTTTGTGCTGACTGTTGTCCTTTTAGTTTTTCAGCTCCTGCAGTGGACCACTCGCCTGTAGGGAGTTGTTCTACTACTGCCCAAGCAGCTTTTAACCCGTCGTTGTCATCCCTATGGCAACAGCCGTCCGTAAACCAGTTCTTATCCGGGTTGTCTAGTGGGATTGCACTTAAATCTGGTCTGACCTTTTCTTCTAATGCTGTTCTTTGTTCGCATGAATGGGGTTCCCCATTCCCCATGTGGTCTGCCATGTTTATCCCCTCATGTGTGTAGGTGATGTGTGGGGCCTCTAAGATCTTACTGATCTTTCTTTGTCTCAGCGGGGTGATGGTGAAAGCTTGTGATGTGATATAAGCTACTACACTGTGTGTTGTCAGTACTTTCAGCGGGTAGCCCATTACTATATGTGCTGTTTTCTGTAAGATTTTTGCAAGACCTGCTACATGTTGGGTGCAGGGTGGGTGTCTTTTTTCTGTGTTATCTAGCAGGACACTTATGTACATCAAGACTTGTCTCTGACCTCCCCCTTTTTTCTGGAACAGAACTCCATTAACATGAGTTTCTGATCCAGAAACATCAAGGTAAAACGTAGATTTGTAGTCTGCCGTAGCCAAATCACTGGCTGTGGATAGTTGTTGTTTAAGTTTTATGAATGCTTCTTCTGCTGGAATAGTCCATTCCAGGTGAGCAGTAAGTTGACGCATCCCAAAGGGTGCTATAAGAGCACGTAGTGGGGCAGTGAGAACGACATAGTTGGGGATGAAGTGTCTACTGTAGCCTGTCAGGCCTAGGAAGGATAACATGTCTTTGACTGTATCAGGTTTGGAATGGTGGAGTATGGAGTTCCTATGATCTGGTGACAACGAAACGCCAAGTTGTGAGATCATTCTGCCCAGGAACGATACTTGTTTTCTGGCTATTTGGAGTTTGGACCGGCTAACCTTAAACCCAAGCTTGGCCAAATGGGTTAGTAGTGTTTGGGTAGCTTGCAGACAGGAGCTTGCAGAGGGCGCCGACAGGAGCAGATCATCAACATACTGCACTAAAACACAGTCATCAGGTAGGGGGCACGTGTCCAGGAGCTGGCGCAAACATTTGTTGAACAGTCCAGGGGACAGAGTGAACCCTTGTGGCTGCTGAGTATATCGGTATTGCTGTCCTCTGAACGTGAAAGAGAAAATGTCCCTCAGGGATTCATGAAGTGGAAGACAGAAGAATGCGTTTGCCAAGTCTATGCAGGTGAACCATGCATGTGAAGGTGGTAGGTTTGTCAAAGCCACATATGGGTTTGGGACGGGAAGTGAGTCTGTGTTAAGTAGGGCGTTTATACGGTGCAGGTCATGAACCATACGATATTTACCAGTATTTTTCTTTTCTACAGGTAAAATAGGAGTGTTTCACTCTGACACGGATGGCTCCAACACCCCTGCTTGCAACCGACCACTGATGGTGTCGGCTATCCCGTCTTGAGCATGGGGTTTGTGTGGGTATTGTGGAACCCATAGGGGAGCATGATCTTTTAGGTCAAAAGTCACCGGTGGGATGGGCACCAACCCAACATCGGTGGGGCCTGTTGACCACAGGGAGGCAGGAAGCGAGTCCAGCATTGTCAGAGCGTCAGGGTGGTCGGTTCGTTCACGGCCATGAGATCTGCTAATAGTTTCCTGTTGCAATTGTGTCTTATTAGTACAAACCGCAGAGATTTTAAACATCTGAGTTGAGTCTGAGTATGACACTTGTGGAAGAGGAGTCGAACGCCAATCGGTGGTTGCTATGGAACATTTAACCATTCCCCCTAGTTCTTTCGCCTGATGGGCCGGACGTAAAGCGAGAGAAACATGAGGTACTGCTTCGTCTCCCATCATATACCATGCCAATTGTTCCTGGGTTAGGTTGACTGCCGCAGCCACTCCTTCGGGTGCAGCATAAATATCTGTTGTTTGAACACACCATTGCTGTCCCTCTAGTTGGTTCTGGAAGGCTTCCTTGTACCAGACGGAGTCATGTCTGTCATAGAATAATGTTAGGTGAGGAGGGTCAGGAGGGAGGACATAAGGATGGACCTGAGTCAGCCAGGGTTTCCACTGCTGGTACAGGGTCATTAAACCAGGAGTGTTCTTGGTTTCTGTATCCAACAGAGCCCAGTAAATCTCAGCACAGTCTGATATTTCAGGTAGTTTTTGAGCCAAGTACATGCTTTCACTGGCTTCTCCAGTGCAGGGCAGGATAGTCCCTTCAGGCAGGGTGACAGTAAGTCCCGTAGGACCACACAAAATGGTGGCTCCCAACTTGATGAGGAGGTCTCTTCCCAGTAGGTTGACTGGAACTGACGGAGAACAGACGAAGCTGTGCAGTACTGTTTGGTGTCCCACTGTAGTCGGGAGTGGCAGGGAGAAAGGCAGAGTTTGTTGTTCCCCAGAGAAGCCCATCACTGAGATAGTGCATGTAGATGTCTTAGAGTGCGGTACAGTTTGTATGGTGGAGCAGGTGGCACCAGTGTCGACCAGGAATGGTTGATCTTGTCCATCTACATTTATTGACAGCAGGGGGTCTGCCGTGGTTCCCTGACCGTCGGAGTTTCTCTGTGGGGTGTCCTATTGTCTTGGACCACCCTCCCACTGGTCCCAGCCCATCATTGGCATCTGGGTGTGGGGTCCGGTAGGCCCTCCTCATCTTGAGAAGGCGCCTCTGCCTCGACCTTCCCTTTGTGGGCTGTATGGCAAGGGGCAGTCCCTGGACCAATGTCCTGGTTGACCACAGTTGTAGCAAATGTCTTGGGCAGATGGTCCCCCTTTGCTGCCTGCTGGCCTCCACTGTCCCCGTCCCCTGAAACCACCTCTGGGTCGACCTGCAAAAGGTGGTTGCTGGGCAGCATATGTGAAGGGTGTGTTTTGTTGTAGTGGCATATATGGCCCTAAGTATGGTGGCTGCGGCTGCCAAGTCATAGGCGAACCCTGATCAGGAAATGACGGTGGTGGTGGGGGTGTTGCTGCGAACACTACCATTTGTTTCTTAACCTTGTCCCCCTTTTCGCCCAAAGTCTTTTTTGCAGCTTGTAATTGGACCCTAAACAATTGTTTTTGCAAGTCCTCTAAGTCATCAGAGTCTTTTTCTTCCTTTACCTGTACTTTGTTAAGGTTAAAAATAAGGTGTTTCTTCCACTTACTAAAGTCACAGTCTTGCAGGTCGGGGTTGTCTTCCATTTTCTGAGTCACTGAGTCGGGGACTCCCTTCAGGACTGCCTTTTTGAACCACATACTATTCGTGCCCTGTTTGGATGGGTGTTGCCCAGTTTGGGCCACCCAGTTGTCAATGGCTTGGTTCAGGTAAATGGAAGGATTTTGTTTAGTATCCCATTTGATTTTGTTCATTGCGCTGCTATCTTTTAGCGGGAACATCTTTCTGACTGCCGGGCCTAGTTGGGCTATCACTCTACCGAGAGGTACAGAATTAGAATCATGAGTTGTGCCGGCGTCTTTCTCTAGGGCCTCCGCTTGCGAGCGTGACGTGCACCTAGCGATTACCGCTCGGAAATCTCCGAATGCAAGGTCCTGTCCAGCAGTGAGGGTGTCAAAATCTGAGAGCCAGGTGTTTCCACCCTCTTGGATATCTGGTAATTTGTCTATTAAAGCCTGGATATCCCCAAGGGAATAAGGCTGATAGACTTTCTGGGCGTTGGGTGTATTCTGCACCATGGGTAGCTGTAAGGGCAGTGGGGGGCCCATGGCCCTAGTGTGCCTTCTGTCCGGGACTGGGGATGCAGGGTGGGAAAATACAAGCAGGTCCCTTTCTTCCGTAGACACTTCTCTCGTGAGCTGTTTCTGTCGCTCCTCTTGTAGAAGGGCTTCATAGCTCTGACTGGCTGCTGGAGGGGGATCTGATGATTCCTGCCCTACCAGAACCATTTTTACCATTATATTTTTGTTTGGTTCTTCCAGATCTTCCCCCTGCAACAGGGAGCTAGCGTAAATTGGTATTGGCTTATTCAGGTCTGGCGTTTTGGGCCATACAGCTGGATTATTTGGCCAAAGTGCTGGAGGCGGTGTATGGGGGCTCATACCGTATTCAGGTGCGACCAGGCCCTGTGTCAAATAGTGAGAGGTAAATTGTTTTTGTGGGTTGTCCATGTCCTGTCGTTTAGCCCTTAATTCGAACGGTGCGGCTAGATTGTCTGCAGATGGGCTACTGTTCGGTGTTTCGTTATTTGGCAGGAAGGGATTATGTTTCCTTGAGGTGGATGGTTCGACTTTAGTGTTTAATACTGACGATGCAGTCGCACCTGACCACTCACTCTGATTATCCTCGAGAGACTCAGGTTGTATGTCTAGTATGCCGCTAGTGACTTTTATTACTGGATATATTCCTGCTGTTGGAGCAGTCGGAGGTGCAGGCTGTAAAGCGGGGGAGTATGGGGGCGGTTGGGTGGGTGATTTGGTCTCTTTTTTTGTTTTCTTCATATTATGTCTGGCTGCATTCCACAACATGACCCACTGCCTGTACTTACTTACTCGCCCTGCCTGCTTTTCAACTTCACTTTTTATCTTTCTTCTTGTTAATACTCCTGCCTCCCTTAAAGCTTTCTTAGCTTCTTCTTCTTTTCCTCTCGCTTCTGCTGCCTTCTGCTCCCATATTCTACCCCAGTTCCCTCTGCCGTTCACATCTGTTCCTTTTTCTTTCATTGCTTTTTCTGCTGTTTTTCTCAATAAATTTTTGTTTTTTGTAGCTTCTATTGGACCATTTGTCATATTTATTAAAGTCTCTATGCAGGCTAGTTGTTCTCCCAGCGTGCTCAAGATTTCCCTTGGTCCCCATCCATCATCCTCCATTTCACGATCAACTTCTTTATCCATCGTTCTGTTAGTGTGCTGCTGGTTTTGGTGGCAATTTGGGCCGGTGAGGTCTTAGCTCATAGGGAACTCTAATCACCGGCGTTAAAAGTGAGACAGTACGAAGGACCGTTGTGGTGACTTCCGCTTCTACCTTTTCAGGTGGGAAGTTCTTACCTCTGCATCCACAAGGGTGTACTGTATTTCTCTCACTTACACATATAATTGTTAGTACAGTTCATTCATTCATTACCCTTCTTACCGTAAATCCTCTAATACAGGCCCGGGCCTGTATTTGACTCAAGCTCATCAAGCTCCAGGCCTTTATTGGAAGGAGGGCCAGTATTAGAGGCAGGCCTCTATTTCTATTAGAGCAAAATGAACTAATGGTTCGCTGGAGTTTTTGACAATTAAAATTGCGCCCACATTTTCAAAGTTAAACACATTTCTTTTAACAACGGTAGTTTCTGCTTCAGCCATCTCCCCCCTCCCCCTGCTTCAGCCATCTCCCCCCTCCCCCTGCTTCAGCCCTCTCCCCCCTCCCCCTGCGCAGCGGCCGCAAACTCACTGATGCACCTGCAGCCTCTCGGAGTTCC
>SSNQ01034094.1:168225-184441 GCA_006942095.1 Nothobranchius kuhntae | reverse complement strand
TGTTGTGTGAGTGTTATGTAAGCCACAGGGAAGGTGATGTGTGTTCTGTGGAGCGGGTTGAATTAGCATGGTTAACTGACACCGTGACTCTGTGTGGTAGGAGCGTGATAGAGGATCGTGTCTGTAGCGTTACAAAGCGTTGAAGAAAAAGCCTAATAAAGGTCTGCGTGAACCCCTACTGCCTCCTGCTGGTTGATTTGGGGACTATAACCCTGCCGCTAGGAAGATCATACTTGCTTGTTGCCATATTCCACCCGGCCACAATAAGAGACCGGCCATTATTTACCTCCGCTGACTCCGACACCGGCCAAAATTGGAGACCCGGCCTTTAATTGAATACCGGCCTGTATTAGAGGATTTACGGTGTCTGCGGTGGGGTGGTGCTTACCGCTCATACAACTATTCCCTATTTGTATATGAAAAATTCTATGTGTTTTACACTTTTATCCTTACTCTCTGTACTTTTCGTAAGTCCAGATAATATGGTTCCTTAGTCTAAAGAGACGAGTATTACTCCCATGCAGAGTTTATTTTTCATCTCTTTTATTGTGTAATTCAAGTTAAATCAGTCAGCTCTATCTGTTTTACCGACAGGGCTGACTGAGACTTGACATTCATACAGCGTGTGTTTTTACTATTCCGTGCGTCTTTTGTCAAAAACAGTTTTCTTCTCTCATAAAAGGTCCCAGACCTGTGGTGGAATTTTAGGATTTCTCGCGTTCCTAGGGCCTCCAACCAAGCTTAAATATAACCTCGAAAAGGTCCCAGACCTGTGGTAGAATTTTAGGATTTCTCGCGTTCCTAGGGCCTCCAACCCAGCTTAAATATAACCTCGAAAAGGTCCCAGACCTGTGGTAGAATTTTAGGATTTCCCACGTTCCTAGGGCCTCTAACTCAGCTTAAATATAACCTCGTTATATTTCTATTTACCCGTCAGTAAATAGTTTGGTCAGCCAAACCTGGAAAGTTTAATCTTATTACTTCCTTGTCTTATTTACCCATTATTTCCTTGTCTTATTTACCATTACACCATTGTAAAAATCTCTCATTATTTCTGCAATTGTCTCCACTTTCTTCTCCAACGATTATTTTTTTTTTTTTAGGACCACAGCTACTGGGACTCAAGACACAAAGGTTTTGGAAATATTCAATGAGCAGATTTTAGAAAAGGTTCTGCTTACCTTATTTTCACCGCGGTGTTTGTGTCTGGATCCGTTCACGGGGTCGATGGTCAAATTGTCCTCCCAAAAACTCCTTTTTCTTTAAAAAGAAAAAATCCTGTTCGTGACGCCAAAATTTGTTGGTCTGTATTTCTGTCAGACCAGACAGGTTCGGAGCAGTTTGGAGTGGAAACCTGTTGTTGGTAGAGAATGGAGTCAATAATCAGAAGATCGATCTGTTCCGCTGCTGCAGAGGGAGAACACACAGCTTTTTAGCTGAACCCGCGTTCAGCTCCTACTGCTGTACCAAGTGTTCTGAAGTCTCTCTGTCCACACAGCTGTATTTATTAAGAAACGATGGAATGTGAACATACGCATTTTGTGAGAGCAGTCTGACATCTGCACCTGCAATTACACGTCATTGGCCTTGATAAGCAAGAACTAATACATCACAGAGAACATGTAATTCTGAGATAAGCAGGAACATCCTTGATAAGCAGGAACATGCTGTTTCTGAGATAAGCGGTGAGGAGCAAGTATCTCTCCTCTCCTTGTATAAATCATGCAGTCGTTGGAGCTTGTGCAGGAGAAAAGCAATTATAAACAGGATTCCATAATGTAATAAAAGAGCATAGAGAAAAGCAATTATAAACAGGATTCCATAATGTAATAAAAGAGCATATATATTTTCAATAGCCCTGCGCTGATATGGAAGGGCCTGGGGGAAAATCAGGACATCAATAGCACCAACCATAGATATGTACCAACTAGAGAGAAAAGCTATTTTTGATCTTTGTCTGCAGCGGTTTTAGCGTTTTTCGGTGCACCGCTGCTGATACAGCGCCCCTATAGTAAGTAAAGTTTATTTATATATCGCCTTTCAGATATAAATCACAAAGCGCTGTACAACATGAGTAAAATCAGGGCAAATACCTCAAACCAATAAAAACATCATAAAAACAATAGCAGTGACAACAATAGTAACCAAAATCAGGAGTAAAAACAAAGTCAACGTGTGAACAAGAACAAAGCCATCTTTTAGGATATTTAGCGGGGGAAAGCCTGGATGAAAAGGTGAGTTTTAAGATGTTTTTTGAAGACCTGTACAGATTTCAAGAGACGGAGATTTGAAGGCAGACTGTTCCAAAGTCTGGGGGCAATAGACTAAAAGGCCCTGTCCCCTTTGGTTTTTAGTCTGGTTCGAGGAACAGCCAGGAGGTTTTCAGATGTGGATCGGAGGTTCCGTGAAGTGGTGTGTGGGGATAAAAGCTCAGATAAATAGCTTGGAGCCTGGTTGTTAAGAGCTCTATAGGTCAGCACTAAAACTTTAAACTGTATTCTAAATTCTACCGGGAGCCAGTGGAGGGACTGTAAAACTGGGGTGATGTGAGCTCATCTGCTGGATTTGGTTAGAAGTCTGGCTGCTGCATTTTGGATGGCTTGAAGGCGTGAGAGGGAGGTTTTGCTGAGACCAGTAAAAAGAGCGTTGCAATAGTCTAAGCGTGATAACCATCGACATACATACTGGACAATTCGATTCCATAGGCTCCAGTAACAATTTTTTTGTCTATAAAGGGAGGTGGCCACCACCGCCATTTTGACCGTGTCACAGGTTCCGTCCAGCCCAGACAATTCCATAAAAGGGAAGAGAGGAGGAGCTGAGGGTGGGGCTGTAAGGCTGGGATCGACTGACGACACCTGGTCGAACTAGCTACAAGCTAACCTGAAGCTAACCCTGGCCAACCCAAAGCTAACGCGGAGGTGGGAGCCGAGTTAATGGATGTAGCCACCTAGCTACAACCCAACCGGAGCCAACTGTGGAACACCCATCTACCTGAACCTCACACAAAGTTTAGGTGGAGGTTTTCGGCGCTTTTTCGTGAAAAGTACCTGGATTAAAAAAGTATTAAATCGGTAAGTTTATATTCCGTAATGAACCCATATTTTGCTTTGAGCAAGTTTTCAGTACCATGTTTTCTGGGCTATAAGTCGCTACTGAGCCATTAAATGTATAATCAAGAAGAAAAAATATATTTAAGTCATATTTTGGGGGGACATTTTATTATTTTTCTTACAAAATCTGAGACCAAGCGTTTCACATTGCAAGACAAGCACCGGTAACCATAACAGAATGAACAACGCGGGCACAGCAGCGCGCCATGGTCTCCAGCCAGCAGAGGAGAGGATGGCGGTGTTTCAAACCCTCCCGGCCGGCGAGGAGAGCTCATTCCTGGGCTGGAGCCGGCCCTCAGCACCCCGCCACAGGCTACAGCAGATGCTGGCGGTGTTTGAAACCCTCCCAGCAGGACATTCTTGGGTAGGAGTCGGACCGCAGCAGCACGATGTAGCCTACCTATTTTGTTAAGTCGCTTCGGAGTATAAGTAGCAGGACCGGCCAGACTATGTAAAAAAAGTGTGATTTATAGTCCGGAAAATACGGTAGTTATTAGTATTTGAGATAAATTAGCAGGCTAAATACATTTCATATATTTCCAAAACGTAATACATGTTTGTATCTTGTACAGCCAAGTAGCCTTTATTCTGGACTCAGTACAATTCACCAAAAGTAAAGAGACATTATACAGATGAAGTAAGCACAAGATAACTTACTGGAAGAAACATAATTATTATCATGAGAACCAGAACAAGAGAGCCCGATAACAGTAATGTGAAAATAACAGTTAAAAAGTATGTATGTGTAATAGAAATAAAAATATATTAGAATTAGTGTAACTCACTGTGATCCAAACAAAAAATCAGCCATAGCTGATTAGCAATCTTGAAATGAGGTCTGGGAGTTTTTAAGTTTCATTCTTTTATTACATTTTTTTCTTAGATCTGTTAAAAGGTCACCATGGCAGCCTGTGTGTCTCCAACATCAGCTACACAACGCAGCAAGTGTAAGTTCCAAATACCTGTCTTGACCACTTCATGTATGGTTTTGTACTTTAAACAATTATGACAAACCTGTTATTTTTTTCTCCATAGCCATTTGGATCATTGTTGACAGCTGAGTGAGGCGTGGTGCCCAGAGAGCTGCAGCGACCCTTGGAGACAACCTTGGCCTCCCTGACGTCTGTGTCTCCTGGTTCGGTTGGGGCGGACTGAGGTGGAAATACCTTCTCCCCTTCTTTTTCCCACTCCCTGCATGGAAGAGCAGATCCTCATGTCCTCATCATACACTGCGGCGGCAATGACATGGGTGTGGTCAGCAGTGTGAAGCTGGTGAACATGATGAAGGAGGACCTGCACAGCTTCACCTTCTCCACCCTCATGACCATCATCATGTCGTCCATCACCCAAAGGTGTAGATGGAGGGTAGGTGTAAAACCTGCCAAAATTGAGAAGGCCAGGAGGTTCGTCAACAATGTAATGGCTACTTTTATTTCTAGTTTAAATGGTGCTGTTGTGCATTCTCACATCAGACATGACAGTCCAGGGATATTTTTGTCAGACAGAGTTCATTTCACAAATAGGGGAAATTATATTTTTTTAACTAATATTTCCAAATTGTCTTAAAGGCCAGCTCCAAAAGCAGTGAAAGACTTCCAGGTGGGAGTCTCGCTGCTTTTGAATTTGGCCTTTAGGACAGATTTATTTTCAGGCAAACAGGATAAACATATCCCTGACTGTTCTAGCTAATGTGTTGATGATGTAATTTATCTGTAGCCATTACACTGTTGAACTGTTCTTCCTTCAAACCACAATGTTGCACTCACTCTGCAGCTCTCTGGGTCCATTTTATTATTAAGTTTTTTTTTTTTTATGTGCCGACACTTTGTGCCCTGTTTTATAAAATGTAGTGTTAAAAATAAATGTTTTTGCTCAATTACTGGAATTTCTTTGGTTAAGACAAAAAAGTGTAAATAGTCATTTACAAGTTATTTGTACAACAGGCACATTTAAAATCCCAACAGTTTCTTTGCAGCCAATAGAAATGTGTTTTTTACTAACTTTACTTGGTTTAAAAATCTTACTAAAATAAACAGAGTGCTGTATTGCAAAACCCAATCATACTTGTTATGTAAACATTAGCTTTGTATATATTATTTACAGATCTATATTTGTGTGCAACAAAAACCAAACTTAAATAATTGTCATTCTTTATTGAAAAACAATAAAATACAGGTATACAGTGTTGGTCCTGAAAGACCAAGACAGGTTCAGAGCGATTGGAGAAAAAGATGTCTGCTTCTGAGTTGATGTTAGAGTCAAAAACCAGTCAAAATAAGATTCACCGCTGCAGAGGGAGAACACGCAGCTGTCATGCAAGGACTCCAGTCTTGCTTCAGCAGCTGCTAGAAGTGTTCTGATTTCTCAATTTGAGACGGCTAGATTTATTCACTCAAGCAGGGAGGGGTCACATGTGTGTACAAGGTTAAGTTTGAACAATCCTCTAAACAGCAGACTTGCAGCCTTGAGATATGGTTAAATAGGATGGCTACTATCTCAACAGAGAACAGGAACCTATTCACACTGTGTGCAGAAAAACACCCAAGAGGAGGGGTGAGCAGTAGATAACAGGAACATCTGGAGTGTCTAATGAACTGCAGAGTCAGATTCTCATCACACACATTACCAATGATTATATGTTCTCTTGTGTTCATTTAGCAGTAACTATTATTAACATTCCCCCTTTTGAACTCTAATAAGAGTTCAACAATGATATAAAAAGTAGAAAACAAACACAATCATCATCCTTAATTCATTACCACAAAACCAAACAATGTATCAATTTCAACAAAACAACAACAATAATCTATGAAATAATACGAGTTCATTGATGAAGGAGGACGGGGTAAATGGATATGGGAAGTAGGGGCCAAGACATTGTGTATGGGTCGTTTGGGGATGAGTGAATAAGAACTATAAGCACGTACGTGAGAAGTAACAGTATAAATCACATCAAACAATTATAACTTGAATTTAAAGGTGTCGAATACAACCTTTGTAAGACAACTGGAGGGTGTAAAATAAAACCCTTATATAGTAACTGAAGGGTGTTAAGTAGAACCCTTGTAAAATAACTGAAGGGTGTTCTCTTCTTCCCCCTGTCGAGGTCCCTCCATTGGCTCCAGGCAGCTGCAGGGGGTGATGATGTTACGACTCTCGTCCCGCCGGATGTGGTGATAGCTTGGCACGCTACCGCGTCCTGCAGAGGTCATCTACTTCTCTTCCTGGGCCCTGAGGTCCTCCTGGATTTCCGACACCGTCTGTCCTGGCTCGTCCGTGGCCGCGCACTGGGTCCAATGGTACCAAGCGTCTCCTTTGCCCTCCAATCTGACCGCATGTGAGGTCCTCTCGATCACCTTGTAGGGACCGGTCCACCTGGGCTCCGTCCACTTTCTTTTGGTGACCTTCAGCAGGACCCACTCGACGCCTGGCACCGAAAGCGATGTATCTGTGGAATGAGGTTGAGTCCCCACCTGCTTAGAGAACTGTGAGACAAGGCTATGCAACAGGTTATAATAAGTTCTGCAGTCCAAGCTTTTGGCGTCACGGTCATTGTCAGTCAGAGGTAATTTGGTACTGGGCCCAGGAAAAGGTCGCCCTGTCTGCAACTCAAAAGGAGTAAATCCCGTAGTTTTGTTAACAGAGCTTCTAATGGACATGAGAGCCAGTGGTAAGGCATCTATCCAAGTCAATTTGGTCTGTGCACAGATTTTAGCCAATTTGTTTTTTATCGTCTGATTCATTCTTTCCACCTTCCCTTGGGACTGTGGGTGGTAAACTGTCCCGAACTTATGTTTCAGACCCAGCATTGTTTCTACTGCCTGTAGATCTTTGTTTTTGAAGTGGGAACCATTATCAGACCTTATTTTCCCAGGAAACCCATGCTGTGGAATATAATGGTTTATCAGACATTTTATCACAGTTTTGCTGTCTTCCTTTCTGGCAGGCCAAGCTTCCGGCCAGCCAGTGTAGGCATCCACGCAGACCAGCAAATACCTGTAGCCCCTCTCCCTGTTTACCATGTCTGTGTAATCTATGATTACTTCATTTCCAGGACAAGTTGGGATTGGAAATCGTCCTTGCAAAAGTTTCAAGGTGGGTTTTATGCCGTACTGGCAACACTCTCTACATGTTTTGACCAAATATTTTGCCATATCTGCGATGTGAGGATGCCACCAAAGGAATAGGGCTGATACACCCTTTGACCGTGGGCTTTAGCCTGTATAAGCGGGTATTGGGTGACGGGAGGAGTCGCTGGCCCCTGCGAACGCGTCTTTGGGCCGCGTCGCCTGATGTGAGCAGGGGAAGAGAGCTGGATTAGCTCTTCATCTTCTGACTGTTCTGACTGCTCATAAACTGACCGCTCACAAAGCTCCATGTCTGACGGAGTCTGGGTCAGATCAGGATTACGGCTTGGTTGGGAGTCTGGTCTAGGTTGACCCGTCAAAGACATGGTTACAACAGCACTGTCACTTTTGGCTGTGTCGGACTTAACACTGCCCCTTACTCCTGTTACTATAGTTACGGATCCGGATTCGTTAATGAATGGATTATTGGGTGAAATTTTAGGCTCTCCTTGAAACTCAGAAGGAGTCTGTGTATTGGGTGAAGTCCTAGGCTCACCTTGAGACTCAGAGAGAGCCTGTGAGCAAGGGGTGGATGTCACCTGAGGGCTGGATATAATCCAGGGAGTGACATTAGGACCAGGGGTAGAACCTGCCTGTATTATCCTGCTTAATTCGGACATTAACTGGGCTTGTTCTTCCCGGGCTGCTCTTTGTGAAAAAGGTTGAAATTGGGCAGAGTCTGATGCAGATGGCTCATCCCCTATCATGGATAGGGAAGAGATGGGGGTACTGGGTCCCTCGGGTTGGTGCGCACGGCCTGTTTTGTTTTCCTGTTTATAATCTTCTTCCTGTTCTATAGACATTACACCCCCAGTGATGTTAATTACTCGATAGATGCCAGGCACCGGGTCAGTTGGAGCGGGCTGGGCCAGGGAGTAGGGTGGCGGCATTAATTTGGTTACCTTTTTCTGTTTTTTCATATTAGTTCTGGCTGTATTCCATAACATGACCCACTGTGTGTACTTCCCCCTTTTCTTTGCTTGTTTATCTATCTCATTCTTGTGCTTTCTTCTTGTTAATACTCCTGCCGCTGCTAATAATCCTCGCGCTTCCTCCTCCTTTTTTCTTGCCTCTTCTGCTTTGTGCCTCCAAATCATTCCCCAGTTCCCTGAACTGTTCATATCCTTGCCTTTGTTCATTAACAACTTCTCCGCTGTCTTTCTTAACAACTTTCTTTGTTCTGTCGCTGTAGCTGGGTCATTGGTGGCATTAAGTACTGTTTCTACACAGGCTAACTGTTCTTCCAGAGAGCTCAAAACCTCGTTAGGACCCCACCCATCATCGGTCATTTCTTGATCGATTTCACCCTCCATGTTGTGACTTGTATTGGATTTTTTATTTTTATTTTTGGTGGCAATTTGGACCAGTGAGGTCTTAGCTCCTAGGGAACTCTAATCACTGGTGTTTGAGTGAGACAGCACTGAAAAACCGTTGTGGTAACTTCCGCTTCTACCTTTCCAGGTGGGAAGTTCTTACCTGTGCATCCACAAGGGCGTGCTGTATTGTTCTCACTTTAAGGTTAGTACTATACTTTGTTCATAGAGTTAGTTACACATTCATTCACTACCCTCTTATCTGCGGTTTATAATGGTGTACCGCTCATGCAACTATTCCCTACTCTGCTGTTCTTTGTGTATTTTGTATATTTATGTGCTTTTGTACTTTTATCAGTTACTTAGTACCTTTAAAGGCCCAAAAATGTTGTTTCTAGTTCAAAGAGGCATACACTACTCTCAGAGTTTATTATGCCCCCTTATTGTGTAATCCAAGTTATTCAGTCAGCTCTATCTGTTTTACCGACATAATTGACTGAAGCTCGGCATTCATACAGATTGTGTTTAACTAAATCATATTCCTCATATACTCGTCTCTTTTAAGGAAAATGTAATTTTGTCAGGTCCCAGACATTAAGTGGAATTTAGGGGTCCCCAGTCCCCAGGGCCTCCAACCCTGCTTAAATATAACCTGGTTATATTTTATCCCTCCGTCGATGAATATTTGGCAAGCAAAACCTTAGACAATCTTCCCGTTTATATTAGGTTCCGGACCTTTTTCTATATACCTATGAATTTTTCCAACATAAACTAGCAAAATTTAGGACCTTAGCTTCTAGGAATTCAAGACACAAATGCTTTTGAATAAGTCCAATAAGCAGAATTAAAAGGTCTGCTTACCTTTTTTGGGCCGCGGCTGGTTGTGTCTCAATCCTTTTCACCAGGTCAGAGTGGAATGGTCTCCAATTGCCCCTTTTCTCGGAGGAAAAATCCTGTTCGTGACGCCAAGTTGTTGGTCCTGAAAGACCAAGACAGGTTCGGAGCGATTGGAGAAAAAGATGTCTGCTTCTGAGTTGATGTTGGAGTCAAAAAACCAGTCAAAATAAGACTCACCGCTGCAGAAGGAGAACACGCAGCTCTCATGCAAGGACTCCAGTCTTGCTTCAGCAGCTGCTAGAAGTGTTCTGATTTCTCAATTTGAGACAGCTAGATTTATTCACTCAAGCAGGGAGGGGTCACATGTGTGTACAAGGTTAAGTTTGAACAATCCTCTAAACAGCAGACTTGCAGCCTTGAGATATGGTTAAACAGGATGGCTACTATCTCAACAGAGAACAGGAACCTATTCACGCTGTGTGCAGAAAAACACCCAAGAGGAGGGGTGAGCAGCAGATAACAGGAACATCTGGAGTGTCTAATGAACTGCAGAGTCAGATTCTCATCACACACATTACCAATGATTATATGTTCTCTTGTGTTCATTTAGCAGTAACTATTATCCTATTTATCTTTAAAAAGAAAAACTCTAAAAATGTCCTGTACAACAACATGACAGAAGAATGGTGGTCTGTCTGTCAGAATGTGCTGAACAGATTTGCTCTATCAAGAGGAGCCTTAATGTGTACGAGGTTCCCCCTGAGTAATATTGGTTTGGGTTATGTATCGCCACATCAGCATGTAAATGCTGAACCAATCTGGAATAAAGACTGATGATAGAGGATAAACAAGTAAATAAGAGAAAAATTAATACAACTAGGAAACCAACATAAAACACAGCAACCAGCAGCTGCACCTGTGAAGAAACATTTCTAAGAATCATCAAGAAAACGTGGGATGAACAACTTTAAACATGTAAACCATGAACCACAAACATCATGAACAACAAACATCAACAAGCATGTGTTCGTGCGTGTGCTGGAATGTGAAGTGTTAGACCACCAAGGATCAGGTGCACTCTGGAACGGCCACAAGCACCAGAAAACCTTGCTACAGATAAGTCAGCAAGGCCACATCCAGAACCGGGCTGACACAGGTCATGGGCCACAGGACACAGGAATCACACAGCATTTCCACCTGAAACAGAATCATTAAAATTAGAATCAAATACAAATACAATACATTGTTCAGTATGACATCAAATGGATTTTTAAAGAAGGCAATTGGACTTCTTAGGTTTCATGAATATAGGAGGGTTGATCTTAAGCCTGATTCATGCTTCTCCTGCGTCAGTGCTGAGACACGCAACTCCATTATCCGTCCTTGGTATGGCATACAGACTTCTAACATCAAGCACTATCAAACAACTCACCGAGCTGCAGTATTTCTCCGGTCAGATCTCTCTCCAAGTCCGAGAGCTCCACGAGCGGTCAGCCCGCGCAGCAGCTAGGCGCCGCATCGGTCAGGCTGACCGGCCTGACCGCTGGGGAGTACCGGATGGAAGAATGGAACACAGAAGTGTCCCTCCAAGCGCTCCATCATATTTCAACCCATTTTTATCTTAAATGCACAGGGTTTTACCCTTTTACCCATCAACATATGCCCTATTAATTATTTTACCGTATTTTACATCTAAATTTCATGGTTAAACAGTACATGCGACATGCTAAAATGATAGTTAGCTAGCTACTTCGATAAACTCAGCCAGTTTAAAGGCGGCAGTGACATAAAATACAAATATAGATTTTAACTTACCGAAAAAAAATGAAGTGGAGACTCCTTGGACGCTCTATTAGTGCAATTAATACCACAGCAAGTCATTTTGTCCAACAATTGCACCAATAATATCCAAAACAGAATTCACAAGCACAGAGACTCAAAATCCCGAAACAGTTTCCAGGAGAGACCGAGGCTGTACTGAGGCCTTTCCACGGAGCTAGCTCTGTGGTCAAGTGGGTCTGAGGCGGTGGTCACGTGTGTCGGATGCTCATTAATTATACAGAATTTTAGGCTTTCAATACACTTAAACAGAAGAGTGAGAAAAAAGTCACCCCCCTCAGAGTTGTCATGAGTGTAAACTAGATAATTTAGACAAAAAACATGTTTTGGTACCAGGCTGTAAACATGTTTATTTCTGCTGTGAAAATGGCATTTTTAACATGGGAGTCAATGAGGGTTTGCTCGCTTCTGGTACCAGGCCCCAGCGGATGAGGGTGGAACTGCAATTTTTCTTACTTCCGGGTTGGGACCATTTTTAGAGCCGCATTGTGGGGGCTTGGTGATAACACAAAGGCATGGATGATTTTTTCCAGATCTGCAGTAGAAACCAGTTTACGGACTTTTGAAATGTTTCTCAGTTGGAAGAAACAAGAGCGGGAGATGGTTTTGACGTGTGAGTCTAAACTTAAAACCGGATCAAAAATAACTCCCAGGTTTCTAATGTTGGCCTTGGCTGATGGGCAAAAGGAGGCAATTTCCTGCTCGATTTTTGGTTGAAGTTCCGGGGGTGCAGAGATCAGGGTCTCTGTCCTGTTGGCGTTGAGAACAAGAAAGTTGCTGGACAGCCAGTTACTGATCTGGGTCAGGCAGAGTACAAGGGTGGCCAGCCTGTCCAACTAGTGTGGCATGAAGGACATATAGAGCTGTATATCGTCAGCGTAGATGTGGTAGGAGATGCCTGGGAAAGATTGAATGATGCCAGCTAGAGGAAGAATATAGAATGTGAATAGTAGAGGCCCTAGAACTGAACCTTGTGGAACCCCACATGTTAGAGAGGCAGTGTCTGAAGAGAAGGTTTCTGACTTCACTGTGAATGTTCTGTTTGTGAGATAGGAAGAGAGCCAGTCTAGAGCAGAACCTGAAATCCCAGCCAGGGCATTTAACCTGTTTAGTAGTACGTTGTGGTCTACAGTGTCAAAAGCTGCACTGAGGTCAAGCAGGACCATGACAAAGCATTTCCCAGCATCAGCAGCCATCAGGAGGTCATTATGCACCCTTACTAGAGCAGTCTCGGTTGAGTGCTGCTTCAGAAAGCCAGAATGGAAGGGGTCAGAGATCTTTGACTTGGAAAACCAGGATCTGAGTTGGGTTTCCACAACCTTCTCAAGTACTTTACTGATGAAAAGTAGTTTAGAAATGGGCCTAAAGTTACTGGTGGAGCTGGCGTCAAGGTTGGGTTTCTTTAAGAGAGGAGTCACTACTGCATTTTTAAAGTAAGATGGAACACAGCCTTGGCTCAGTGAGCGCTTGGGACCTTCCTAGTCCCAAACCGGAAGTGAGTTTAGGGTTAGGGTTAGGAATAGGGGGTAATTACCACTTGAAAATCCCAGGTCTTTCTGTCTCTGGACCACTCAGAGCCCCCATTCACCTTTTGCAGGACTCAGGGAGACCGGCCGGAGGCTGAGGTAACAAACACCCTAAGATTGGCGCAAAGCATCATGGGTAAAAACATTCAAACATCTCTCACGGCCAAGGAAGTGGGGTCTTAGTTAACCACTGCGGCTACCCCATATTTGTGGCCACGCCCGATCCAACGGTACCACCCCAGAGTCTCTCCGACCTTCCTAGCCAAAGTTAGGTCAACATCCTGTGGAAGGGGGCGTGGCCTGGAGACTCCGCCTACCCCATTATCGACCCCGCCCAGTTGATTGGCACCGCCCCCCAAGACACGCCCCATTTTGGTCCCCAACACTCAGCATTTTCACTGTATAAAGTTATAAGTGGTGGGCGTGGCCAGGGGGAAGGGGGCGTGACCTTGAAACTCCACCTACCCCCATTTGTGGCCATGCCGAGTTCATAGACACGTGACTCAAGGCATTTGGGACCTTCCTAGCCCCAAACCGGAAGTGGGGTTAGGGTTGGGAATAGGGGGTAAGTACCACTTGAAAATCCCAGGTCTTTCTGGCCCTGGACCACTCACAGCCCCCATCCAACCTTTGCAAGACTCAGGGGGACCGGCCGGAGGCTGTGGTAACAAAGACTCTAAGATTGGCGCATAGCATCATGGGTAAAAACAATCAACCATCTCTCACGGCCAGGGAAGTGGGGTCTTAGCTTAGCTACTGCAGTCCTCCCCCCCCCATTTGTGGCCATGCCCGATCCAACTGTACCACCCCGAGTCTCTACGACCTTCCTAGCCAAAGCTAGGTTAACTTCCTGTAGAACGAGGGCGTGGCCTGGAGACTCCGCCTACCCCATTATCGACCCCACCCAATCGATTGGCACCGCCCCCCACGACACGCCCCCTTTTTGTCCCCAACACTTAGCATTTTCACTGTATAATGTTATTAAGTAGTGGGCGTGGCCAGGGGAAATGGGGTTAGGGTTAGGGCTAGGGGGGTAAGTACCACTTGAAAATCCCGGGTCTTTCTGGCTCTGAACCACTCAGAGCCACCTTTCAACTTTTGCAGGACTCAGGGGGACTGTCCGGAGGCTGTGAAAACAAAGATCCTAAGATTGGCACAAAGCATCATGGGTAAAAACAATCAAACATCTCTCACGGCCAGGGAAGTGGGGTCTTAGCTTAGCCACTGTGGCTTGTTATGACCACGGTCATAAGGAACATTATTCTTATTTCTAGTGTTATTTTGAGTGTGCAGGTGCCTTCCTAGGATTGGTGGATGAAGGCCAGGGGACGTTTGGATTGGAGGATCAGCTGGGGCAAAGCTGTTAAAAGGAGCCTGATGAGATGCAGCTGTGTTCTTCATTCTCCACTCATTCCAATCAGCCACCACTTGATGCTCTGTGTTTGTGTAATGCCCTTGTGCTTTTGTGACTATTACCTGCCATTCGAGGATTCTGTAGGGGTGAACCGCCTTTTTCTTTGCATTCCTGTTTTCTCCTGTTTTGGATAGTCAGGGAGGTAAGTTTGGTTGTCAATTATTTCCTTTAAGTTTGTAGGTCAGTTGTCATTCTGAAGTTACAGGTGTTTTGTTTATAGTTTTAGGCATTGGTTCACCCTGAGTTATTAATCCTCCCTCGTCCTTAGTTCATCGCCTTGATCTAGTGAATAAATTGTACTCGAAATTCTGGTGTGGTGGTTTGGAATTGGTGGAAGATGGAACCATTTTTATGTTACAGCCTGGCCCTCCTAATTGGGGGCTCGTCCTTTTTTTTCTGGCGTTTTGGTTGCCGTTTTGTGTCTGGTTGGTGGTTTTGTGTGTGTGTGTGTGGGGGGGGGGGGGGGGGGGGGGGGTTCTGTGCTTATGGACTTTTCCATTGATCATTTTGTGGAGTCTCCTTCTTGGGCCCAGTTGGACAGTTGCACCAAGGCCGACCTGCTCATTGTTGCCAGTTATTATGATGTTGAGGTGTCATACGATGCTCGCAAGGTGGACTTATAGGCGGCGTTGTGTGACCAGCTGGTGGAGAAGGGCTTGTTGGCCGAAAGGGATGTGGAGGAGGCTGCTGCACCTGGAAAGGGTGTGGTCGTGGCAAAGACTGGTCGACCTGCTAAAGTGCCTGCTGTGGATGCCCCGGTGTGGGCTGAGGCGCCTGCTGTGCCTGCCATGGCTGAAGAACCCAGAAGGATTCGTGGGTCATCCTCTGAGGATCTGCATATCACTCCGCATCAAGGAGGCTGAGATCCGACAAAAGGAGCCGGACGTTCGAAGCAGGGAGCTGGAGGTGCAGGTGATGCATCTCTGACTCAAAGCCTTGGAGATGGAAGAAAAGAAAGGTCTGCCAGCAACCAACGCCACGTTCCCCAGCCGTGATGCCGCTTCTGCTTCTTCTGGGTTTGACATCAGTAAACACATAGCTTTAGTTCCTCCCTTTTGTGAAACTGAGGTGGATTCCTACTTCAGTGCTTTTGAACATATACCTGCTGCTTTACATTGGCCTAACGAGTTCTGGTCCCTGTTACTTCAGTGTAAACTTGTGGGTAAAGTGCAGGAGGTTTGTTCCAGCTTGTCTATTGAACAAAGTTTGGATTATGAAATTCTGAAAAAGACTGTTTTACAAGCATATGAGCTAGTCCCTGAAGCGTATCGACAGAAATTTAGAAAACTTTGCAGAATTCGTTTCAGGACAATTTTCAGGAACGGAAAATAAAATCACCCAAACCACTTAATAGAAACAGGCCTGTTGCTGCCTCATCTGACAGACGGGAATGTTTTTATTGCTGCGAGCTGGGCCACCTGATTGCAGTGTGTCCCGTTCTTAAACAGAAGGAAGAAAGACGAGAAAAGTCACCTGACGGTGTCGGGTTAATTAAGCCCGTACCTCAGCCTAGTGAGTATTCCACCCAGCAACAAAGCGAGTCTGTGATTGATCCCAAATTTGGGCCGTTTGTTTCAAAAGGATATGTTTCGTTAACGGGTGATAGACAAGATTTGGTAACAATCACCATACTGAGAGATACAGGTGCGTGCCACTCCTTTTTGTTGGATTCAGTGTTGCCCTTGTCTGAACATTCATCCTGTGGCTCCGACATCATGGTGTGGGGGATTAAAAGGAGTGTAATCGGGCTCCTTTTCATATGGTGCACCTGTCGTCGCCGTTGGTGTCGGGACATGTTAAAGTCGCTGTGCGTCCACGGCTACCATTCGAAGGGATTTCCCTCATACTGGGGAATGATTTGGCAGGTGGGAAGGTTTCCCCTCCACCAGAATTCGTCGATGCGCCGTTTTCGTCCGCGTTTGCTGAACCGGATTCCCCCTTTCCTTAGGTTTTTTCTGCATGTGCAGTTACTCGTGCTCAGGCATGTAAAATGGATGATGTGATAAATTTGTCTGATTCTTTTTTTTTTTTTTTTTTTTTTTTTTTT
>SSNQ01034094.1:147839-165041 GCA_006942095.1 Nothobranchius kuhntae | reverse complement strand
CTTTTCGACCTATGGCTTACCAAAGGTTGTGCAAACTGACCAAGGGTCTAACTTTATGTCAAAGGTGTTTGCTCAAGTTTTAAAGGTATTACAGATACAACATCAGACATCCAGTCCCTACCACCCTGAATCCCAAGGTGCACTGGAATATTTTCATCAAACTTTAAAAAGTATGTTACGCAAATATTGTCTTGACTCAGGAAAATGTTGGGATGAAGGTCTTCCTTTGTTGTTGTTTGCTATCCGTGAAACCATTCAAGAGTCCCTAGGTTTCAGTCCGGCTGACTTGGTTTTTGGTCATACCGTGCGAGGCCCCCTCCGGTTGTTAAAGGACAAATGGCTAGAGTCTCCTCCCACTGAGACAAACGTGCTAGATTGTGTGTGTAAGTTCCGTGAATGTCCACAGAGTTTTAAGTAAATCTGAGTTGATTGTTTTAAGTACATAATATGCAACCAAATTCATATTAATCAATTATAACAAGTTTAATAAACTTAAAAAGAAGGAAAATGTTACTTTCACTCAATATTTTTAAGTAAAGATAACTTTTGAGAACTTTTTAAGTTTACTACATATTCCAATTAATTATTTTGAGCATTCGGGTTTACAATACTGCTGTGAGTCATTTTGTGAACATCAGATTAAGCATGCTTTTAGAATGTGATCGACCACAACTGAGGCATTTTTTTATGATTATATTATAAATAATTAATAACAATATGCTCTAACTGTATACCTATGATAAACATTTTTATTGATTTGCAAATATGCAGTGCAGGATGAGTAAGACCACTGGCAGGATCAGAAAAACTTTGGTCAAGGTATCTTGACCAGTGCTTTTCAAACTTTTGACATTAAGTACCAACACAAAATATTTAAGTACCACCAGGCCTAAATGTAGCTAAAGCCAGATTTAGCTTGGTCTTTAACAGATGAAAAGTAGATTAAATTATGTGAAAACTGGTTGTAAACAAGAGATGCTGATGTTGAACCTCTGAATTATAGACCAATATCTAACCTTCCATTTTTACCCAAAGTCCTGGAGAAAATAGTGGCCATCCAAGTATGTGAGCATTTAAACACTAATGCTCTGTTTGAGGAATTTCAGTCTGGTTTTAGAGAGTATCACAGCACTGAAACTGCATTAGTGAGAGTTACAAATGATATTCTCATGGCCTCAGATCTGAGGACCTATCTGCTGAGGACCGGGAGAGGAGAGGAAAGCTGCGGCCTGCAGTTGAAAAAGCCAGGAAGGAAAGTAAAAAGGCCTTCTTTGTCGGAGGCAGCGCTTTTGTGGACGGAGCTGAAATTTTCCCTTAGGTGAAGAAGAGGAAAGAAAAATGGAAAAGAAAACCTCAGGGAAGCGAAAAGTATCTTGACTTTTATAGGTTTTATTGGTGGTTGATGGTTTTTTTTTTTTGTTTGTTTCTTTCCTTTTTCCTTGGACTTGCCAAAGAGACACAGTATTCTTGAATGGGTTTACACTTGCTACTAAATAATATATTCCACTCAGTTTTTTATGTTGTATATAGCATTTGGGTTAAAACGTATTGGTATAAAACTTAAAAGTTTATAGAATTCTGTTAGTTCTGAATACGATTTACAATAACCTATATATGTTCTTAGATCTATCCTATAGCGCAATGGAACAATGGTTGGCTATGAGCTCCCACCTGTTTAGATTGTAGATTAGGGAGTTTTTGTTAGTTCTTAATAAATGAGTCTAACTCTTTTTCTTTTCTTTTTTTGTGTGTGTTTTCGTTATGTCTTTGTCTATAGTTTCTCTAAATGCGAGAGGTATAAGAAACCACTTAAAAAGAAAAGCCATATTTCTATATTGTAAACAACAAAATACAGATTTTTGCTTTCTTCAAGAATCACACAACTTTGCAAGATCTTAACTTCTGGAGGTCGCAGTGGGGATCAGATCTTTGGTTGTCCCATGGGTCAGAGCGTTCGGCTGGTGTATGTATCCTAAAAAATCGATTTAATGGAAAAGTCTTAATTTCTGAATGTGACAACGAAGGTCATTATGTACTACTTACAGTGGAAACAGAAAAATATATAACAATAATAGTAAATATTTATGGATATAACAATTTTTTTTTAGAAAATTCTGTTTTTATTGATAAGGTAGAAGAACGACTCTCATACTATTTAACCAAATATCCGACTTCTCATGTTACTATGGGAGGAGATTTTAATGTTATCTTGAATAACCTGATTGACAGATGGCCACCAAGAAACAACAATAACTCTCAAAATAATTTCAGAAAATTTCTTATGGATAGACTTAACTTAATCGACATCTGGAGAGAAACACACCCATCACAAAAACATTATACCTGGGCCAATAATTCTTTATCAAGACAATCAAGAATTGATTACTGGCTTATTTCTAAAGACTTTAGTTATGGGACTGCAGGCATTCTTCCTTCGCCTCTCTCAGACCATAAAGCCATACATATAAGTATCCCTTTAATCCCAGCTATAAATCATTTCAGATCTTCCTACTGGAAGCTTAATAGTAACATTCTTAAAAATGAGGAGATTCAATTACAAGTAAAAAATCTCATTACATTTTATTGGGGCAAAGCCTTAAAAGAAAAAAGTTTTAGCCTCAATTGAGAACTATTTAAACATGATATATCAAAATTTTGTCGGAAACACAGTAGTGACCTGGTTTAAAAAATGAAAAAAGAAGAGGAGGAAGTAGTTAAAAAGATCTCCCTTCTATCTTCTAAGACTGCTGATTTCTTAGATATTGATGAGAAGGAGGAACTTGATAAGATGCAGATTAAATTGGATGAGATTTATAAAAGGAGAGCTGAAGGTGCATTAGTCAGATCACGTAGGCAATGGCTGGAGAAAGGCGAGCAGAGATACTTCTTTAGGCTGGAAAAACAACAGTCAAAGGATAATTCCATTGGACAACTTAACATAAATGGAACTGTCGTTGAAAATCATAGAGAAATTGCAGCATTCTGCACTGAATTTTATAGCAATCTCTACACATCCAGGTTTTGTCAACAGTCGGCCACCAATTTCTTTGATTACCTTTCTGATAATAAAAAACTGCTTGACAGTGACGTCGTTTTCTGTGATAGACCAATAACTGTTCAAGAAGTCAGCAGTGCTATAGGGCAATTAAAAATAAATAAATCTCCAGGTTCCGATGGTCTTACTTCAGAAGTTTATAAAACATTTTCAGATAAATTGGCTCCATTTCTAATTGAGGTTTTTACAGAAGGTATTCAGAAAGGATCGATACCCCCTACATTATGTCAAGGTGTTATTGTCCCTAAGCCACGAAAAGACCCGCTTTTTTTAGATAACTGGCGGCTGATTTCTTTGTTGAACAATGATTATAAAGTATTAGCAATTGTTTTATCTAATAGAATTAAATTAGTTATTGATCCCATTATTGATGAATGCCAGTCAGGTTTTATGAAAAACAGACCTATATCTATTAACATTAGGTTAATACTAGACATGTTGGATTATCCTGAGCTAATAACTGACAATAGTTTAATTCTCTTTTTGGATTTTTATAAAGCATATGATACATTAGAGCATGACTTTATACTAACTACACTTAGGAGGTTTGGATTTGGGGATTTTTTCTGTAAGAGTGTACAAACGCTTTACGTGGGAGGGAATAGCTCTGTTAAACTGCCTTTTGGTACGTCTCTTAGGTTTACTCTTCAACGGGGTGTTCGACAGGGACGCCCTCTGTCTCCGTATCTTTTTCTGTAAGCAGCAGAGATTTTAAATATTCACATTAGAAACAGCTCGCTACAGGGAATTATTATTGCAGGTTGAGCTGTCTCCATAAGTCGACTGGCTGATGCTACAGCTCTGTTTTTAAAAGATGAGTCACGTTCCTATAGCCCTTAACACTATTGAAAGTTTCACTAAGGCATCTGGGTTATATCTTAATGTTAACAAGTGTGAACAATTGCCAGTGCATGAGTGGCTATATTCCTCTGTTTGCGGCATTACAGTTAAAAATACTGTTACTTTCTTAGGTATTAATATTTCTATGGACAGCAGAAACAGAAGCATAGATAATTTCACTCCCATCATAAATAAATCAAAAAGGATTTTTAACAGCTGGCTACAAAGGGATTTGTCCCTGAGAGGTAGAGTTCTGCTAACTAAAGCAGAAGGTTTGTCCCGTTTAGCTTACGTTGCCCAGTCTCTATATGTAGATAAGTCAATATGTAAGTCTATGTCAGGATGTTATTTGATTTTCTATGGAAGAACAAAACTCATTATTTACGTAAGTCCGTTGTTCTAAATAATGTTAAGTCAGGTGGCCTAAACTTTATTGATTTCGACTCATTTAATAATACTTTTAAAATTAAATGGATAAAAAATTACCTTAAGAATCCAACCTCTATCTGGAACTTTATTTCACAGCACATTTTTTTCATATTTAGGTGGTCTAGAGCAGGGGTGGCAAACATGCGGCCCGCGGGCCGGATGCGGCCCGCAAGCAGGTTAAATCCGGCCCGCGAGATGGTTGTGAAAACTTTATTTTCATACTTTACAATGTAGAGTGAAAATAAACTTATCTTTGTGAGCAAGTTTTCTCTGTAACCAGTATTAATAAAACAAAGTTGCGCTCAAGGCTCATACAAGAACTTGAATCCCATCCTGAAGTTGGCTGCCACTCAGGATGTGACTTCTGATATTGATGTGCTGGTGAAAGCTAAAAGATGTAAAGTAAAATGAGTCAAATATACTTTAAGTGCTGCATGGAACTGATCTTGCCATGTGATCTGTAAGCTCTTTGAATCACTAAGGAATTTTTTATTATGTATTGATTTTTTATTTTTTTCAAATTTTCAAGTACACTTCAGGTGTACACTGTCCTCAGGCTCCAGCCTTGTTTTATATTGATTGTATTAAAACAAAGAAAACAATCTGACGTTTTTTTATTTTTTTTTAATTTACCGGTCCGGCCCACTTGGGACTAGATTTCCTTCAATGTGGCCCCTGAGCTAAAATGAGTTTGACACCCCTGCTCTATGCCATCTGGACCTGCAGTATTCCCACTAGAGAGAGACAGTGTAACTTTAAGCACTTCCTATGAACAAATTTCAGAAAAAGAAAATCCACTGGAGCAACAGTGAGGCAAGGTGTAAGACCCTTGATGTCCTGCAGAGGCAAGGAAAGGAGAGGAAGCAAAGTGCTTACTGAATGCTTCAGCTATTTCAGCCAGGTCATTAATAAGACTCCCATTAACATTCAGATGTGAGATTTTAACTTTAGTTTTCCCCCTCAGGTCTTTAATTTTATCCCAGAAGCGCTTAGGGTTATTGATATCCTTATGCAAACCATTCTTATAAAAATTAGCTTTGGCATTCCTAGTCTGGGCAGTACAGAAGTTTCTTAGTTTTCTATAAACTGTCCAATGCTCATGCAGATTACTAAGTTTTGCTACTTTCCATGCTTTGTCGCGCTTCTTAAATAAAGCAATTAATTCATGAGAAATCCAAGGCAAATGGCTGCCCTTAATTTTAAGAACCTGCATGAACTGAGAGTGGAAAAATGCCCAAGCATCATTAATATCAGGTATAAGAAACAGTCTATTCCAATTAAGAGAATGCAGCTCCTGTAAATACTGATCAGTGTTAAAAGTATGCAAGTCACGAATTCTGATAATCTTAGTTGGTGTATGTGGTAAAGATATTTTCCAGAAACAATAAATAAAAGAGTGATCACTAAAACAGTTGGGCAAAACGCCGTAATAAGAAAATCTATCTGGGTGAGTTACTAATATCCAGTCAATGAGAGAAGAGTTTGTGGCACAAGTCCTAGTTGGCTCAGAGACCAGCTGTGTCAGATTTGAGCTATTTAAAAGAATACGTACTGGAAGAGTAGATTCATCAAGCCAGTTAAGATTGAAGTCACCAAGTAAGATCATTTCCATTGTGTCCCCCAACGATTCAACCGTAGCTAGTAAATTTTGTATTGCATCATTTTTTTGGGGGGGGGGGGGTAGGTATTGCCAATTATAATGTGCTTATTTCCATTAAAAGAAATTTTAGTAAAGATGGCTTCGAAGTGAAGTGGTTTGACTGTCGGAACAATAACCTGAGACTTCAGACTAGAGGAGACATAGATGGCAACCCCGCCACCCCTTGTCCCTCTATCTATTCTATATAAAACAAAGTTGTCAAGAGAAATATCATTGTCAGAAATGTTTTCATTCAACCATGTCTCAGATAACGTAATTATTTTTGGTTGATTATAACCAAGCCATGCTTTTAATAAATCAGTTTTAGGAAATAAGCTTCTTATATTAAGATGGATTATGTGTAACCCTTTACCCATAATAAGAAAAACGAGGTAGAAAAATAACCCTCACAGCAGGCAGACACAGAAGAAAATCTAAAACAAAGATAAACAGAAAAAAAGAACAAAATATAATAACATTACACAGAAATTAAATGAGTTATCACTCATAGTCCAAAGAGCAGTGGTTTCAGATTTAAGCCCATGGCCTGCAACCTGCTCAAAGCACAGCCACCTAAACTAATAAAGTTGCCATAACTCAACACGGTGGCTGGATTTTATCAATATAAGTAAATAAGAATAAAGTAAGAATAATTTGACCTTAGACGAAGTTTGACTTCCTCACTGAATAAGAGGAGAAGCAAAAAACAAAAAGGAATTACCTGCTCTGTGGAAGAGCCAGAATCTAATAATAAAAAAAAGAGGAAAGTCACAAGTCCGCCCTCCACAGGTGCTCGTACCCCCAAAACATCTCAGGGCATCGCAACCCAAAGAGTCTAAGTGACTTCCAGCAGCCACTGGGTCTGTAAAAAGCAGATGATCACCATCAGAGATTATCTTGATGTTTGCAGGATAAAGAAGAAAAGCTTGTAGTCCCAAGGCGCGAGCCCGTTCAAAACCGGGAAGCAGCGGCGTCTCCGACGAGCTGTTTCATCACTGAAATCTGCAGCAAATCGAACCGATTTACCAGCCACCAACACCTCAGACTTCCTTGCCAGAGCCAGGATCCGATCTCTGTCATTCGCTCGTAGAAAACAGACCACCAAGGTCCGAGGAGATCCTGACGCGCCAGGTTGTCCAACCCGCCGCACCCGAGTTACATCAGGAGGAGATCCCGCCAGCTCTGGGAACTACACCAACAAGTTGCTCCTACAATAGGATAGAGCATTGTTAAGCTCAATCCCCTCTTTTAAATTGAGAATCTGGATATTGTTCCTTCTGCTTTGATCATCGAGGGCAGTAATCTTCCTCTGGAGTTTCTGCAGGTCTGCGCTCTGAGCCACGGAAGCGTTCTCCACGCACCGCACCCCTTTTTGGAGTAAGGTGGTGAATTGTTTTTGAGTTTCAAGCTCTTGTGTGTGCTTGTCAAGTGTAGATCGAATTGAATCAAGTTGAGAATGAAGACTATCAAACCGATCCTTGGCATGTTTTTCTGCTTTGTCAAAGAAGAGTAGACTCCAGAGTCTCCTTGTTCAGGATTTCCAGTGACACGTCAGCAGCGTCGTCGTCAGAGCCCTTCGCTTGATCTTTCTGCTGGTGCGTAGGAGGTATTTTTTATCAGTAATATGGCTTAGTAGTTCACAATTTTCTCCACTCCTTCAAAAAAGAATTTAACCTCAAGTACCAAATGCAAAAAGGTCAAAAATCCAGGTAGTTAATTAAATTAGGCAGAAGAGACCGCAAGCAGACAACCACTCACTCTGCCATGTTTACAATGTGTTGTTTTTACCATTAATCTCTATAAATATCCATTGACATGTTCTTGAAAATGAATTAAATGATCCAGTTTTTGAAAAACATTGGCAGCTTTGTAACGTATAGCCATAAAAATCAGGTCTAACATACACGGGAGATGGGTGTATTTATCTTAAAAAACACTCATCTCTGGGTGACGCCATGTTTCCTTCTATGGGAGCCCATGAGGAAAAAAACCTGTTACAAGACCGTCACTATTCATAAACCTTGCTGTTTTTCACATGTACCTCTTCACTAGTTGCCAGTGATGAAAGGGAGTCTGATGGGCTTTTCATTTTGCTGGATGTTGTGCTTCCAAGGATTTTTGACCCTAATGGCCTAATGGATCCTAAGGACCTACTCAAACACAAAAAACAGCTTGCTTGCAAGGATTAAGGTATGCACAGCCCCCTACACCCCAGCAGGGCCCTGAGTTCCAGTGACCAAAGCCTACTGGTTGTGCAGCACCAGGTTAAAGACCAAAGGAAACAGATCATTGACTGCTGTTGCCCCCAGACTCTGGAATCCTCTCCCCCTGAGCCTGAGATCAGTGGACTCAGTGGTTACCTTTAAAAAGCAGCTGAAAACTCACTTGTTCAAGCTGGATTTTGTGTGACCTCCGTTACCATCCTCTCCTTATTCTGCTCTTTCTACTTATTCCGCCTTTTCCGTGACCCACTGAACTGAACTTTATTTTCTGTTTTTGTGAAGCACCTTGTGATTTTTTTCTTGATAGGCGCTTTATAAAAGATTGATTTCTTTCTTTATCACCATAAATACACACCGTCACTTTAAACGGTTTACCAGTAAACTACAGAATCAGTTTCAAAGTGCTTCTAGTATTTAAACATCACTCAGTGGCATGGGGCCAAAGTACATGTCGG
Organism: Nothobranchius kuhntae; assembly: GCA_006942095.1. Lineage (NCBI taxonomy): Eukaryota > Metazoa > Chordata > Actinopteri > Cyprinodontiformes > Nothobranchiidae > Nothobranchius > Nothobranchius kuhntae. The sequence goes on along the minus strand of SSNQ01034094.1, from coordinate 156,401 downwards.
AACTCCTTTCAGTATATAAACCCAACAGGGCTCTGACGTCCTCGGGAAGCAGTCAGCTTGTAGAACTCTGAGTCAGAACCAAACAGGGTAAAGCTGCTTTCAGCTACCATGCTGCACACAGATGAAATTACATCAAATGGGCCCCAACTTAAGTAACTTTTACATCAAAACTTTAAACTTTCATACATTCATCACCCTTTGAATGAATGTTTTTTATGCTGCACCTTCTGCACTGTAACTGCTCAACCTGCTCACTTTGTCTTTTTTCCAATTCTTAAATGTAAAATTAAATAGTGTATTTTAAATGTGTTGTAATGTTTGAGCTAATCTCGCTGATGGAAAGCACATTGAATTGCCTCTATGTATGAAATTGTCACGGGTGATGAAGGAATTAGACCTAGTTGCAAACCCAGAACGATGCAACATGAGCAGAGGTTAAAAAACAAAGTTAATTTTTAGGAACTCAGAGAAACTCACAGGCTCAAGAAAATACTGGAGCTGTTGTAGAAAAAACACAGAAGATCCTCACAGGAGGCAAACCTGGACCGAAGCTGGTTCACAAACCAAATATACTCCTAGGAGAACGAGACTAGGACGAGAGGGGGGCAAGCACACGCTGACAGGTGATACAGTGACTACGTTTACATGCAGCCAATATCTGGGTTATGATCGGGTTAAGGTCGGTATTCGGGTTTCTGAGTTGATCAGAATAACCTGTTTACAAGCATAAATAGAAAGAGTTACCCCTAACATGCATAACCCGATTAAATGCGGACGTTGGGGTAGCGTTAAGATGTATGGACTACGTCAAGACGCAATATGCGTCATTTCCGGTTCTTCTTGTTCCGGTATCTGTGAAAACAACATGTTTCCCAGTTCGGAAGAGATAGCAACCACGTTTGTTTGTGCTTTAGTGCTGGTATTGACCCACCAGCAGCTCTTACCGTGACTCGCCATGTTGCTCCCAACTTGTTGTTTACTTCCGGAGTTCTGGCGCATACAAGACGTCTCGCTACTCAAAAGACCAAGATTCCTTGCGAACAGAGCATGCGCAGAACACACACTTTGATGGGGGTATCCCGATGTGCGTTTACACGACCAAACATTTGGGTTAGAAAAGGGTTACCCCAGGTGTAGTAACCGGGTATGAGCATATCCGAGATTTTGGCGGTGTTTACATGGCCGTGCGGAACCGGGTTATTGTGAATATTCGGGTTTTAAAAGGGTTACTGGCTGCATGTAAACGCACTCACTGAGGGGAGTGATCAGGGATATAGGTCTCAGGTGTGTCGGACAAAGGAGAGGCAGGGGAGACTAATGTGCTGAGTGGGGAAGGAACACAAAATACTAAGGGGGAAAACTCATCTAAATAAACAAAAGATAAGTGAACTAATGCGTCTGAAACTAAAGACACAGACTAAACTGGAACGCTAAGGCCTAAATGTGGGAACCTATTATGAGGAGGGAGACAATAATAGGATGAATAAACTAAATAAAAAGTGAACCATGAGGAAACCTGGAAGAGGCTGGCGACCACAGAACATGACAGAAATGTGCTATACAAAAAGCTGCTCGGCCTAAGTAATAAATGGATATTGGGCCTTTTTTTTTTTTTTACCGTGTCCTGTCTGGCTGTGAAGCAAACATAATTGATGTCTGAATGCTGGTAACAAGCCTTACAGATTTACTCTCAGGTGGAGCATCAAAGCGTCTGCTTTTAATGTCATGCCTGATACTTAAAACTTTATTGTTACTGTATTTGAATGCTTTGCAATAACGACCAGACACGGAGTCAGAGGTGAAAGAGAAAGGAAAAGACAAAAGGTGGGGAGAGGGTGGGGAAGGGGGTGGGGGGGTTCCACAAAAATAAACAATAATGAACAAGAGTCTGCTTCTAGACCTGCAGAAAAAGACAAGAAAAAAAAATGGGACACAACAACAATACAACAAGATCAAGCTATCACTGTGTCAACTTGATGAAGAAATATATAATCAACATTGTTTAACTGAACAGTCACATGATAATAAATCACAGTGCATTAAGTGCCCACCATAGTCTTAAGACCTGTGTTTAACGTGCCCAAGCCCATACTTATGAGAGCACCATGTGAGCACCTGTGTGTGTACACGCGCTTGCTTATGTAAGGTTTCTCTATAGGAGCGTCCAATAGAGAGTGTGAGGGACCACAGATCTGCCCCCCAAAGATGCGTAGGAGACGGGGGGAGCTCCAAGTCCCAGAGATCCAGGCGCTGCCCCAGAACACAGGAAGCCCAAGGAGACTGCAACCAGAAAGGCCCCTGCACCCCTCGAGAGGCACAGAGGATCGCCTCGGGGGGCCACAACCAGCAGCCGGCAGAGTCCCGAGAGACATCAGCGGCAAGCCCACAGGCCCGCCCGCAGCCTCCCACCCCCTAGCCGGCCGAGCCCGGGACCCAGCGACCCGGGACCCAGAGACCCGGGATCCAGGGGTGACCAACCCCGCCGGGGACCCAGCTGAGCCCAGGGACCCAGACCCCACCAGGCCGCCACCGGGATTGATCAGGCAGACGCCAAAAATCTTAAACCCCCTGACCCGGGAGCCACGAACACTCAGGCAGACCAAGGCACCACACCCCACACCAGGTGTGGCAGGGGGAGGGGAGACAAAGATCTATATAATCAAAAGAAGTCCCAGGAGAGGGAAGGAGTCAAAGGCCCCACCTGACATATACAGTCATACACAAACACAGTCACACACTCCCTCCCTCATGCTCACACATGCACATACAACCAAAGACTTACAAAAATGCACGCCGGACATCCACTCATGCTCCCCATACACACCCTATTCACTCTGGTCCCGGTACTGCTGCACATTGGGTATTGGGCCATATTGACCAGAGTGATAACATTAGTCCTTAAAGGTGGACACAATTTACTAAATTAATTAACGGTTACAAACCTGACTATCTGGATCTAAAAAAAATCTTATCTTCTTTTAACTTCACTGTCATTTGCTGATTTGTGAACCCTAAATGTGAAACTTTAGCTTTGTCTATAAAATCTTTTTAACCCTCTGGAGGCAGGCGTTGCAGATTTGCAATGTTAAAACCTACCAACCTGGTTACTCCACATACATACTTCATGAACATTTTTTTAAACTAAGAAGTACCCCTAAAGGACGTAGTTGTTCGTCCTTTTATCAAAACTTATTTTGACCCTGAGAGGGTTAAATCTTTGCAAGGCCTTGCTCCAGATCTGAGCTACTGGTTTTTCATTCCCCTACATGGTCTCTGAGGTCGGCTGATAAGATGCTCCTGAAAGTCCCCAAAACAAGGCGCAAGCGCAGAGGTGACAGGGCTTTCTCTGTAGCGGCCCCAAGGCTCTGGAATGTGCTGCCTTTGAGCATTAGGTCGGCCTCTTCACTGTCTGGTTTTAAGTCTCTTTTGAAAGCCTATTTTTATGATTTGGCTTTTAACTCACCATGAGAGTCTTTTTAGTGTTTTTAGTGTTAGTTCTTAAGCTTTAGTCTTTGTGCATTTTATGTTTTTATTAGTTTTAATTTCTGTGAAGCACTTTGGTTGGTTTTATACTGTTGTAAGGTGCTATACAAATAAAGCTGCCTTGCCTTTGTCATATTTTGTGTGAAAATTAAATCTGCCATTTAGGAACCACATTCTTTTAAAGACTAATGGTGTGATGTGAAGCAAAAACAGAGCGTGTGCAGTACAAGATCAAAACATTGCAATAAAGCAAGAGAGAAAGTAAACGATCAACTAATCATGGCCCCAAACATCCAATTAGAGTAATGCAATTAATGTCACTCAGCAGTAGAATACTCAGCAGCAGCAGCAGTGCTAATTACAGGACTGTTCATTAAACTACTAGCATGTGTCCAGAGGGCATGCAGCTCAACAATCAGACTAAACCAATGTCCCTATAGGTCAAAAATCAGCAAATGCCTTTCTTTACATAAGAAATAATAAGCAAACATGACCACAAAAATATGTATCCCTTAGTTACAAATTTAAGCTGATGAAGCACATAATAAAACAGTAACAAATATTTTTTTCTTCACTCTTTTTTTTTTTTTTTACAAATAAGCTTTAATTGCATGAAATGATGATAAAGGCCTAAAAAAGTCAGTTCTAAGCTTGTAAGAACCATTTTTTTTACTCTGCAGTAAACAATGGTACAATGTGGTGAACTGCATGATGTAAAGCATAATAATTAGGACTACACAGTTCATCTAAATTTTCTCTTCCTCAAAATTTGCACTGATAAAGGGAAAACCCAATTCATGCATATGCAACTGAGCTCAACACAAAGATCACTGCATCAATACATTTCAGGTGCACACGTATTGCTGCATTATTGTCGATCAGCAGCCACAATATTTACAGCTGAACTGAATTTGAGACAAACACAAAGCTGTGCAGAGCATCACCATCCCCAGAAATAAAACATAAAATAAAGGATTATAAAACTTAAAAGGATTTTTAAATCTTCACATTTTGCAATTGCATTAAGTAAAAATTATATATTTGTATGAATCTGACTCGATTTCTGCCTTTGATCAATGGCGGCAAAGGAGTTAAGTGCCTGCCCTGTAACTGGAGGGTTGCAGGTTCGCACCCGCTCAGTCTGTCAAAGTCACCCTGCTTGCCTGCTGGTGGTGTACAGAGGAGCCAATGCCTGAGATCCTCATCTGTGCCACAGACAAGCTGCTTCCCAAAGACGAAGACTCTCTTGGTAAGCTCGCCTCTCATACCAAACCCTCTGTCAGGAATCTTGGTGTAACCTTTGACCCAGCTCTCACTCTAGATTCTTATGTTAGTTCTCTTGTTCGCTTTTCCTTCTTTCATCTCAGAAACATTGCTAAGCTGAGTCCCATCCACACCTTCATCTCCTCACGCTTAGACTACTGCAACTCACTTTTCACTTGTCTGAGCAAAACCTCCCTGAACCGTCTGCAGGTGGTTCAGAATGCCTGTGCTTGGCTTCTGACTAAATCATCAAAGTACACCTGCATCACTGCGCTTCTTATCCAGCTTCACTGGCTTCAGGGTTCAACTTCAGGGTTCATTTCAAGAATCTGGTTCTGGTTTTTAGGACCTTACATGGACAAGCACCATCATACATTGGTGATCTTCTTAGTCCCTACACACCCAGCAGGTTCCTAAGGTCCAGTGCACCAGGCTAAAAACCAAAGGTGACAGATAATTTGCTGCTGTGGCCCCCAGACTCTGGAACTCTCTCCCCCTGAGCCTGAGGACTCAGTGGTCTTCTTGAAAAAGCAGCTGAGAACTCACCTGTTCAGACTGGCTTTTGTGTGACCTTCATCACTACCCTCTCCTCATTTTGGTCTTTCTACCAACTCTGCCTTTCTTGGGATCCACTGATTTCTCTCTTTCCCATTCATGTTCTCTTTCTCTTTTCTGACTTTTTTTCACAATTTTTTCAAATTTTTGTTATTTTTGGGGGGGGACAGTGGCGCAGGAGTACCCCCAAATTCCACTACCTCCGCTCCGGTCCGCCCCCGCCTTCCGCAGCAGCTCGCTTCCAAACTCATTTTTTTTTGGTACCCACTCTACAACGCTCCGCTCCGGTGCGGAGACCTGAGGTGGGCAAACAAGCATGCGCGGGATTTTCGAGATCTTGCGATACAGTCCGAGCAATAAACGCGGAAGTTAGATCCAAACACCCGTTGTGTGGGAGAAGCATCGGCATGAACTGTTTAATCTGCCCATCATTTGTGTTGAGAGATCAGCAGTGTTTGGATCAACAAAGTGTGACTACTTTGATAGTAGAAACTGTATTTATGGCTTACTTTTGTGCATTTAAACTTCAGCTGCCATTGATAGTTGTTAAAAGTTGTTAAACCTGTTCATATGAAACAAAAAACGCCTTTTGTTTATCGATTTATTGTGAAAAACGGAAGTTGCGCTTGCTCCTTTTCCTGTTTGGCGGTTGTGATTTCTGTCCATTTACTGCAGAGGTGCTCCGGCGTCCGGCAAAAATAGGATCGATTCTATTTTTGCCAGACGCCGGAACAGAGGGCGGCACACGGCGCCGCACTGCCGGAGCACAGCCGCAGTAGTGGAATAGCTCTGATTGACTACAACTGGACCGATTTTGCTCCGGCGTTCGTGTCAGAGCGGAGCGGAGGTAGTGGAATTTGGGGGTAAGTGCTCGCCCCGTAATCAGAAGGTTGCAGGTTCGAGCCCCGCCCAGTCTGTCGCTGTCGTTGTGTCCTTGGGCAAGACACTTAATCCCCCTTGCCTGCTGGTGGTGGTCGGAGGGACCAGTGGCGCCAGTGCTCGGCAGCCTAGCCTCTGTCAGTGTGTGGCAGGGCAGCTGTGGCTACATCGTAGCTCATCCCCACCAGCTTGTGAATGTGTGTGTGAATGGGTGAATGACTGATTGTGTTGTAAAGCGCCTTGGGGGGGTTCCAGGACTCTAGAAGGTGCTGTATCAAATGCAGGCCATTTACCATTTTTAAAAAATTACTTTTAATCTTATTTATTTTTTCCTTTTTCATTTTCATTCTTGTGAAGCCTCATGATTTCTATCTTGAGAGGCACTGTATAAAACACTGTTTCTTCTTCTTTTTTCCTAAAGCAGCCTTGCCTCTGCAGCACTTCACTAGCCTATCACTGTTAGTGTGAGAATGATTCACTCTAGTGTAAAGCGCTCTGAAAAGTGTTATACAAGTACAGGTCATTTATCATTATTTTAATAAGTTAGCTGTACTACTTCCACACATCTAAAAGCTTCAATTTATTTTATTTCTTAAACTGTTTATCATACAGTACAGATATTTACATACATGTTTAAATAAAAAAAGCAATATTCTCTTCTTTAATATGTTAGACATATAATTTAGAACTTTTTCTCACATTTAGTATTTGGTTGATAAAAATGTGGTTACGGTCTGTCTTCTTTTACTCGTCCAAATCTGTTTCATTTGGTAGTCCTCAGTTTAATTATTCACCTATCCACAAGGATTTTACAAATGATGAACTAGCACATTTTAAAGAAAAAAATATGTAGTTTTTACCTTTAGACTCTGCAAACATCCATCAAAATGTTGATGGAAACAAATAAAATGATGTCCGGTTGTTGAAGAATATTGTTGGCTTTGTACCATATAACCACAAAATCAGGTCTAAAGTACATAGATTCCAGGACTAGCATCTTTGGGGGACGCCATGTTTCCATCTGGCTGGCTTGGGGTGCTGTGCCTGTTGATGACATCACACTAAATGACTGGCTGGACGTATGACTTAGGAAAGTTATGTTACCACATCCAAAAACAGGCAGAAAGAAACATGAATTTAATAACAAAACTGCTAAACCATTTCCAAAACATTTGTGAAGGAACAGAATCGAAAAAGAAATGCAATTTATTTTGGCCGAGCGGTAGTCATATTATGATGACGTCATCGACAGGCGCAAACGCCCGAGCAGATTAAGAAAGTACAGCACCTGAAAACTACAATCAGCGTTGCATTTTGTCATGAAAATACCTGAAAGACTATGAACGACTGAGAAGTCATGTTGCGGTTGCATTCTTTCTGCTCCACCGGTAAAATTTACTGTAATGTTTTTTAAACTAGCAACAGTCAGTAATAAATGGTGTAAAACTACTCTGAAATATATGTACCATAAATCCTCTAATACAGGCCCGGGCCTGTATTTGACTCAAGTTCATCAAGCTCCAGGCCTTTATTGGAAGGAGGGCCAGTATTAGAGGCAGGCCTCAATTTCTATTTGAGCAAAATGAACTAATGGTTCGCTGGAGTTTTTGACAATTAATATTGCGCCCACATTTTCAAAGTTAAACACATTTCTTTTAACAACGGTAGTTTCTGCTTCAGCCATCTCCCCCCTCCCCCTGCGCAGCGGCCGCAAACTCACTGATGCGCCTGCAGCCTCTCGCAGTTCCTGCTGCTCTAAACATTAAAATAATTATTTCATTTTCTGTTCCTCACTTCTGATTACCTTCAATGGTGTCTGTTTGTTGCAACCACCAGATACAAAAACTAACTTGGTTTTATTTGACTATTTTTCTGTCCTGCCAGTTTATTATCTTCCTGCATCTCCTCTCAATCCTAAAGAAAAACTGCTACCTGGGTTCATATATATTCACCTCATGAGTTACCTTTGAACTGCAGTTCTAAAAGATCTACCGACCGCAAAAACAGCGGAGTGCTTGCTGCTTGCCGGCCGCATCAGCGATCGGTGCGTCGGAGGACAAGGTGATGCGCCCCGCTCCACAGCAGCGAAACGCATTAGGCTCAAATAAAAGACAGAAAACATTAAAGGAAATGAGTCGACATGAACGATCGCGTGTTAAATTAGTTTTTGAGGTGGCGACACCTAATTTGATAATGTTACCGTGGCCGTGCTCAGGACGCAGATCTACCGACCGCAAAAACAGCGGAGTGCTCGCTGCTTGACGGCCGCGTCAGTGATCGGTGCGTCGGAGGACAAGGGGATGCGCCCCGCTCCACAGCAGCGAAACACATCAGGCGCAAATAAAAGACAGAAAACATTAAAGGAAATGAGCTGACATGAAC
>SSNQ01034094.1:119872-132360 GCA_006942095.1 Nothobranchius kuhntae | reverse complement strand
AAAAAAAAAAAAAAAAAAAAAAAAAGAAAAGAAAAAACATGTTTGCATCTGCTAAGTCAATGCACGCACTCCCATTAAGCTGCTTACATTATAAGAGCATGTATGACTTTCATAAAATGTGGGTTCAGAGACTTTCTCACTTTTTCATTTAAATCAATCTTCTAACACAAGAATACACATATATTCAATAAGATGCAATCCTGTTGCACGGTTCTAGTTTTAACTACACAAAACAGCCGTGTCCACCCACTCAAATGTTCACCCATCATTTATTTAATCTATTAATGTGGCACTTGTCTTTGCTGTATCTTTACAACTCTACTTCCCAAGGCAAATATGGGAATAATTGTGCTTACTGATTAATCAAAACATGGAGATCAATATTGTGCTTACTGATTAATCAAAACATAGAGATCAATAACTGTTATTGTTATTATTGCATAATTATGTCTGCTTATGTGCACTGTAAGTTACCTGAAGAGTAGATTGAAAAAGTTGCATACATTTTGTGCAATGATGAGGATGATGAAGAGGGAGACAGGGCTTTAAGTAGGATGTATGACCTGTCAACTAGCTCACACACTTGTAATGCAGAGGGTGTTTTGCTCCCTTGTTGAGCTTTTTAAAGCCACATCACCTGTGAGTTATCAAACAGCATGTTATTGTTTGTCGAAAACTGTGACACTGCAGTATTATGTAAAACAACCTAAAAAAGTGGGTATAACATTTGATTCCTTACAAAGTTATCAACCACACTCTCTCCTGTCACCTTCTGATGTTGGCTGGGAGACAAAAAGGGCGATCAGACTGAGTGGGCTTGAAAAAACTATAAAAACGAAGAAAAAAAAGGTAAATTATGAGCGCTTTAAAACACAGAACATAATCTGTCCATTCAAATTAGCTCCATTAATCATAGTTAATTTGCTACATTATATTTCCCTACCTAATTACATGTGCTACAAAGGAATAATTGCCTTGAAGGATGCATATCGTGATCCATCATCCCGCGAGAGTGATGCAGAATTTTCTCTGGTAATTAACAGAGGTGAGCACAGCCGGAAGGTGTTGACAAGCAGAGATGTGATGATGAAATTTGTCGAGCATTTATACGGAGGCCTTTCTCAACAAATGACAGAGATGTTCAATAAAGCAGACCTTGCTTTAGATTGATGAGTTACCCACAAGAACGGATTGAGATACACGTCTGTCATGCTGGCAACACATTTCAAATTATCATGTCAGAAGGACAACAAGCATGTCTTTATTTCACAAATTCAATTTAATTCAAAGATACTTTGTTAATCCCAGAGGGAAATTAGAGTTTCAGTACACACAATTCTGAGATCAGACATGCATACATAGAAACACATGACAAGAATTGGTGACTGTGGTCATTCGCAACACGAGTCACGCTACCTTAATAGAGATCAAAGGGTTTGCATATGAGGATTGAGTCAGGTGGAGGGAAAAAAAAGGCGCTTCAGAGTTACCCTCCACAGGGAGGGCAGCGTTGCTATGCAAAAAACACCTCAGACAGAAATGCAACAGACTTCAGACATTACACAACACAAGTGTCCATTAGGTGGGGAGGTAGGGTTGGGGACTCTCCACACATCAGTGCATGCAGCCACGATAAGCAGTGCTCGTCACCTCTGTTTGGACAGGGGAGGGAGGTAGTTGGGTTTAGAAAGCACAGTGACTCCTGGAAACGATTCAACGGCCTTCACCGGTCGCAGTCCCGCCCAGGCTGGGATGGGGAGACAGAGTTGCCATGGCGACGGCAGCATTCTTCTGAGGGGGAGTAATCACTTCAGCCTCAGGCTGAAGGGCACCAGATTCAGATAAGAGCTTGTCTTGGGGCCAGACAGAGATAATTTTCTCTCTATCTTATAGTTCCATTGGTCCTCATCCCCTCTAAATCCAATAATGGCGTGATTAATCTATCCCAATCCGTGCTGACCCGTCAACTTTCTCCTTGATGGAATCCACCTTCTGTGCCAGAGTCTGAATCTCAGCCAAAGTTCCAAGCTTACGACTCATCTCGACAATTATATGAGTTTGTGCATTCACAGCGCGGTGTAATCTATCCCTGAGCTCCGGGATTGAGCCAATATTTCTCAACAGCTCATTAATTTTCCGGTAAGCCAGGAAACCACTCAGGCCAAAAAGCAAGAAACCTGACACCAACACCACAAATATCCAGACGTCTTCAGAATCCTCTACAGACAGTTGAGAGAGGCATATCAGGTTCCACAGTTTCCAGGAGTCCATGATATGCCCAACTGGCTCTGTCCCAGAGGGGCATCCGGGAGCCCCTTCTCCCGTTCTCATCGTTGAAACAATTTTGTCAATCGTGTTGAGAGACCAACTGACCAGATCCATTTTTAATAATTTTCCAGTTTCCAGAAAAAATGCAGAAGCGCTGTACACCCAAAGACAGACAAAGAGCCTTGGGACACGGTAGGGGGGAGAGGAGGGAAAAAAAGCGTCTGTACTCTCCAAGAGCAGGAAGAAGAAAAAAGTGTCCGCAATAATAAAAAGCAAATTATTACTGCAAAAATAAATAAATAAATAAATAAATAAATAAACAAATTAAAAACACAGAAACTGATTGATTTTTGACAAGTTCAGCAGCTTGCCTGAAAAAACATTTACTGCGTCTAAAAATTCAAAGAGTAATTAGCCAGTTTAGCATTTTTACAGATTATTTTGTGATCAACGTTGTTCAACCTCAGGAGCATCAGTGTTTTATTTCCTCTCACTGCTGTCATGTGTTCAGCACAAAACAGATACCTTTATTTCCAGAACATCTCTTTATATCATGTTTACTTTTATCAAAGTTCAAATTTCAACCGTCATGCCCTTTGGCAAAGCTGGTATTTGAGGTTTAGGATGTCCACTGTTCACAAGGAGACAAAGTGCTTTTGGCCAATAAAACTTGATTTGGATATAACCAGGTCATACAGTAAACATTATTTTTTCTTTTTATCAAATTGAAATGTTTGGTTGAATTTGTAAAAGTGGTCTGCCCTAGATTGGTGAAAGATAATCTTTACATGGTTACATCATGAAGAATGTGTGAGCTTTTCCCATTCATGACTGCTTCCACTACTCTTTAAAAGAAAATCACATGGTGTGTTTTTAACTTTCGTGCCCATGGCTTTACCTCCCGTTAAATGTGCACACTTTAATTGGAAATAATTTCATGTTGAAAAACTGAATTCATTATGGACTAAGCACTAATCTTTTAAGTCCCTAGGTGGTCTGGGATTGTGTGCTACACACCACATCATGAAACACAGCACCTGCTAAGAGTCTTTTTCAGAAAATGTTTTTGCATTGCACAAAGGTCAAGGCTACAGTGAGGCTTAATTAAAAAAGGATCATTACACAAAAACAGGAAGAAACACCCACATTCAATGACACATATTGAACTGTTTATTCAGAGAGGAGGTTTATCAAGCCAAAACGTTGTCACAGTCAGCCATGTTGATGGGACGCCATCAATCTTGTCCCATCCTAATCACCCATCAGTTTTACAGCTGCACTGGTTTTGACACATAAAGGACAATGTCACAGTTAAGAGTTCTCCATCAGACAGCTAACTCCAATTAAACAACAATTATTTTTAATGATCCTTATTAACCTTCTGATATTTAATTAATTTTTTGATTAATAACAGGAAAACTGGACCTTATGCGCCAAGATAACAGAAGCATCCACAGAGAATCTAAATCTAGTTTAGGGGCACTTGAGCAAAATAATTACAAAAAAAGGCAGGATGATAAAGATTAGTGTTAGTATACTTTATTTATTTATTATTATTTTTTATTTAAACAACAAAGTGAACAGCTCAGTTTATACATTAGATAGATAACATATTTTGTTTTGAGATACTTTAACTTCTTCACTTGAGGCAGGGCCTCATCCATGACACGGAGAAGGCATGCTACCCTTTTCGACTCAAGACCATGGTCTCGGATTTAGAGGAGCTGATTCACATTGCAGCTGCTTCACACTTGCCTGGGAACCGCTCCAGCAGAGGTCACTTTCTGTTAAAGCCAACAGGACCACATCACCTGCAAAAGCAGAAACCTGATCCTAAGGCCACCAAAACGGATCCCCTCAACACCTTGGCTGTGCCTAGAAATCCTGTCCATAAAAGTTATGAACAGAATCGGTGACAATGGGCAGCCTTGGCGGAGTCCAACTCTCACCGGAAACAAACCCAGCTTACTGCCAGCAATGCAGACTAAGCTCGGACACCATCATACAGGGACCTAACAGCCTGTATCAAAGGGCTTGGTACCCCATACTCCCAAAGTATCCCCCCCACACTCCACTAAAGCTCCCTATAGAGGATGCAAATGATTCACCAAAAGGTAAAACAAATATAATGTCAGAGCTGAGTCACAGTTTTATAAAACTTAACTCATTCACTGCCAGCCATTTCTTGATCAGAAAGCCCTTTGCTGCCAGCGCTTTCACATTTTTTTTAAGAGTCACAGAACGTTGCGCGCTATGATGATGTCAACACCAATACTGACAAAACAAAGAGAAGACTCACCTCTTACATCAGGAACAATGTAAGAGGCGTTTCAAGTGTTATCCGTTCTTTCATAATCCGTTGTCGAATTGTGATCGGCAGACGCTTTCCGATTCGCTCCTCATTTTTTTTTACAGCAGCGGCCCAAAACAATCTCCTAACACACGGATTTTCTGCTTCCTGATTACGTGACGTGTGACATATGTGGATGAATATCAGCTTTATAGCTGGGATGTTTGTTCTCACAGTGCGCAAGCTCATTCCGATGCCCACACAGTAAAAAAATGCAAATGACGACTTTAGTCGTCAATGGTAGTGAACGGTTGGATTTAAAATGACGACTTTTGTCGTCATTTATATAGAAGTAAGCCTATTGGTGTTGACAAGAATAATTAGGACCTAGCAAAGAATCTGTGGAGTGCCAATTTTCAATTATGGCCAGTAATTATTTAATGCCATTTAGGTAACTTTGATGCTGGAAAGAGTCACGAAGCAAAGCCCAAAGATATTTGAAAAGCTTGGGTGCCCAGATGGGCTCAGAAGCTGATTTGTCTCTGAATCGAGAGTGATGAGGACCCCAATGGCCCATCTAATTGAAAATAAACAGATTCAGACAAAATATTGCTAATTCTTAACTAACTTCTCACTGACGTTTTGTGTGTGGTTGGAATTATAATGTAAAATTAGTACCCCATCACAGAATGTGAAATATTTTGAAGCAGATTAAAATTAAAACGTATCTGAAGAATTTTCATTTACAGAATATAGTCATCAACGCTGACAGGCTGACGTCTCTTTATTATCTATAAAGATGGGAGCTCATTTCACCTTTAAATTGTGTTTGTGACACAATCCATATAGTCTCTTTTGCCTACTTTGCTGGTCTCGAGCTTATCTTCTGACACCTTATGCGTTCCCTCCATTATCACCGAAGGAGGAATCATCGTGTTTGCCAACATTTTTTGTCTGTACACTTTTTTCACAAGGTTGTGAAAACACACCATGGTGGGTTCCAGTTTTTATTACACTCACAACAAGTTGCAATAATGAGCAAATTTGACAAATTTATTCAAAAGGAAGACTGATTTCTCACCCAGAATTGGACGCAGTTATCCTGTTCTTGTGCTCCATATAGTTCAAATGATAACAAGACTCTTTATTTTTATAGGCCCCCAAACACAAATCTATGTTGTTTTTATGCTTCTGCTCATGATTTGACGCAGTCTTTATTGTTGATTATATTTAAGGTGCAAGGATTAAGTGAGCGCTGCAGCATGCAAATGTCTGCTGAAGAGGTTGGATGACCTTAGCAAACAATATTTGCATCATACATACATGTATATTCTAATTTGCTTTGTGTATTTGTTTGAGTTACAAATTCAAACTTTTGTCATTACCCTTGGAACTACACATCCCTCACCTGAAGCCTCCCTGAAGATTACCTTTCCCAGCGCTCACACTTCTTGGTTAAATCAGTTATTTATTCAGTTCTTTGTTACTTTCATGTACCAGCCTTAATTTGTTCTTCCTGTTACTTCATTTTATTTTCTGATACAACGTAATATGGAAGTTTTCACGAAACACCAGGCAGCTTTATTTATATTTATTGTAATCAACAATTAAAAAAAAAAAAAACTTTTTCGTTCGCTTTTTAATCTAAGCCAGGAAATGGTTCTCTAATCGTAGAACGGCACAAAAAGTGATTCAAATCAGGCTTATTGTTAGTAATCTTCAATACGAAATGTGTCAGCTACTGATATTCTGAGGAACAAAGGAGCTACTCAGACCCTTGATCATTTTAAATCAGTCGTTAAAACACACATATAATTAGCGTTTAGGTCAACTTGGCATTCATTTCTTTTTAATACAGTTTGTGATGTAGTATTGTTAAATCTAGTTTCATTTTAGTCCTGGTTGTGTGATTACTGACCCTCTAGTTTCTGGACTTTGGTAAACTTGTTTTTAAACATGCTGGAGAAATTCAAAATGTTCACAGATATGTGTAAAGGCACTCTAATAAAAGCACATGATTAGTTCTTAAGTGTGCAGCGTAAGTATTCAAAGAAATTTCCATCAAACTAGAGGAAATGCTAATTTTGTTGCATTCCCATCCCGCTTTTGCTGTTGCTTTTAATCCCCTAAAATTAATTTGTGTTTCAAAATATTGCAATTGTACACCCTCTTATGCATTTAGAAAATACTTTTCTGGTGCCCTGTAATGGACTGACAACTTGTCCGGTGTCTACTTTGCCCAAAGGCTGCTGAAGATGGGCACTAGCCCCCCACTACTCTGCATGGACAGGCAGGTATAAAATATGGGTGGATGGATGGATTAACTGATTGACTGATGGATTTTCTGGTCCCATTTTCAGTCTCAACTACTAGCAGATGATGCATTCCTTTTTAGGTTATTCCATGCATGGACTATAAATTTGGAGTTATTCAACTTAGTCAAAAAGCAACATCTAGGAAAAAGGATTAAATACACCATCCTGTTGTCTGCACCTATAGCATTTTTTTAGAATCAGATATGCACTTTATGGTGAGAGCTGTATGCTTTAGAGAGGACATGCATGTTCTGTCCATAGACGCTGGCTAACATTAATTTTTGTTAAAGGGCCTGCATTTGATATAGCACCTTCTAGAGTCCTGGAACCCCCAAAGCACTTTACTGCACAATCAGTCACTGACCCATTCACACCTTGGTGGTGATGAACTACATTTTAGCCACAGCTGCCATGGGGCACACTGACAGAGGCAAGTCTGCTGTACACAGGCATCACCGGTCCCTCTGATCACCACCATCAGGCATGGTGGGTTAAGTGTCTTGCACAAGGACACAACAACAGCAACAAATTGAGCTGGGCTCGAACCTGCAACCTTTCGGAATGAGCACTTAACTCCTGTGCCAATGTCGTCCCAGCCTATTGTTATAGGAGACCTCAGACCGTGATCTCTGGCTTTCGCTGATGCAATTTGCAGCCAAGTGTGAAGCAGCTGGGATGAAAATCAGCTCCTCTAAATCCGAGACCACGGTCTTGAGGCTCCAGGGATGAGGTTCAGCACCAAGTGGAGGAGTTTAAGTGTTTCGGTGTCTTGTTCATGATTGAGGAAAAGAAGGATTGATTGGTGGATTGGTGCGGTGTCTGCAGTGATGCGGGCTAGTAACGGTCTATTGCGGTGAAGAGAGAGCTGAGCCCAAAGGTGAAGCTCTCGATTTACCGGTCGATCTACGTTCCTACCCTCATCTATGGTTACATGCTTTGGGTAGTGACCAAAATAATGAGATCATGGAAACGAGCGGCCGAAATGGGTCTTCTCTGCAGGGTGTCTGGGCTCTCCCTTAGAGATAGGGTGAGAAGCTCGGTCATCCAAGAGGGGCTAGACCCGCTGCTCCTCCACATCTAGAGGAGCCAGTTGAGGTGGATCAGGAATCTGATTAGGATACCTCCTGGACTCCTCCCTGGTGAGGCCCTCCGGCCACGTTCGAGAGACTTCGTCTCTCAGCTGGTCAGAGAACGCCTTGGGATTCCCCCGGAGGAGCTAGTCCAAGTGGCTGGAGAGAGGGAAGTCTGGGCCTTCCTGCTTAAGCTGCTGCCCCCACGACCCGGCCCCTGATAAGCCGAAGAGAATGGATGGATGGCTGTTATAAGACACCTTTTGACAGTAATGTGTTTTAAGGGAAACTCACCCCCCTACCAGAGTGTTACTCCACCCACACTTTCTTTTTTTAAAAATGCGCACAAAAGAGAAATCGCCTGGCGGACCGAGAGTCGTAACTAACTGACAGCACCCCCTCCTTTTTTTTCTTTAAAATGGAAAAAAAAAATCTAAATATATTCAGTGACATCTCTGCATTAGGGGCCAGTGGGTGCTGGCCCCACCAGATGACACTATGGCGCTCTTTGCTTGCCTGACTAAAATGGTGCCTGTGACTCCTTCATGTGCTAATGAGAAAGCCATTTGTTTAATGCAAAAATGTTAAATTGTCATTACTTGTTTCTTCCTACTTCAGTCATCCAGTCCAATCATTTACACAGTTGTTTGTGTAAGATTTTATTATTATTTCATGTGTACAACCCACATACTCTGTTTGCCAGCCCTCAAATGCATTCTCTTGACAAATGTGGCACCATTTAGGCGTAAATAATCAGACTTTCCAGTGGTGTAAGATTTATTGCCATGAAGCAATGTAACAACAATGAAATAATCAGACATTCATTTCTTTACATTTTTCTTATGTTTGTGCCATGAATATAATGTGTTTTGAACAATAATTAAATAGCATGCACCCTTTCCAATTGAATCCATGCCATGATTTGCTGGCAGCTGACCAGCCTTGAACATTATGAGTAAAACATTCTGGATTTTTCTGAAAGTTTTCAGGGTAGGTAGTTTGTTGTGGAAATATCTCTGCTGTCTAGACACAAGTCCAGAGAAAGCAGTAGCTCAGGAGGTAGAGTGTGTAATCTGAGGATTGTAGGATCGACATCGCCACCCTGCAGACAATTCCGCTATTGTGTCCTTGGGAAAGACACTTGAAGAGACATTGTGTAGTTTTTACCATTAATCTTTGGAGATGTCCATCAAAATGTTCTTGAAAATGAATGAAATGATGCCCAGTTGTTGAAAAATGTTGGCAGCTTTTGAACAAATAACCATAAAATCAGTTCTAAAATACATTGGAGCAGGTCTAAGTCTCTGGGCGACGCCATATTAGAAGCTATGTTTCTTTCTATGGGAGCCCGTGAGAACAAAATTAATTAACTAATTTGTAATAGATGGTTACAAAACTTTAGCCATTCATAAATGTTGTTTTACACATTTACCTCTTCACTAGTTGCCAGTGATGAAAGGGAGTCTGATGTGCTTGTCAGTAAGCTGGAGGTTGCACTCCCAGGGATTTTTGACCCTAATGGCCATCCGTTGCTAAGGTCTTACTTGAACAGAAAAATACTGCTTGCTTACATTATATAGGTATTTACTGCCCCCTATCGCCAGGTAAAATGCACACCTTGCCTGCTGGTGGTGGTCAGCGTTACTGGTGGCACCTGTTCTTGGCAGCCTCGCCTCTGTCAGTGAGCCCCATCATTGTCATATACCTATAAATGAAGAACTCATAGCTAATTTGAAGAATAAGTGGTGAAGAACCCACGGTGTCCCTTTTAGGGATCTTGATGATCATTCTTCAAAAAATTGTAAATGATCTGCTCAGTCCAGGATTCGTACTGTGTGACTAATGACTTCATTTAAGCCAAGAAACGTAATACTTTGATGAACCTTGGACTACAGAGCAATTACTATCTGCTGAGGAGGCTTGTTTTATAACGGAGGAGAGAGCAGCAATTCCAGTCACCTAACTACCTGCTATCAATCAACAGTGGTAAAATGTTTCAGCTTTCCCTGCGAAACTGTAAGTCTGTAAAATAAAATCCGAGATGATGGCTGCTGTGTGTAATGGAATTTCTCCCTCAAGCTATGGGCATGTCACCGTTGAATCATGAACCCAGAGAAGTGCTTCTTTCAAAATGTCAGATTTACCTGATTCATACTGAGACCAAACTTCTCTTATTTATCACCAGTTATATAGAAGCTGTTTCCAACACGCCTCTTGACAATGTTTGTGTGTAAATGAGCACTGAAACTCGGGAAATTAAAACAGGTTCTTCAACATGACTTAGATTACTATCGTTTTAGTATACAAGTTATTTTTATGACAAAAATCAAATGTGAGCAGATTAAATGATAATTGTTTTCACTGTGAAATCAGAAAGACATAATTATGAAAATTAACATCATTAATCAGCAGGTGGGAAGACTCCTGCAATTTTCAAAATGCTACCTGGATTAATATTGTTGTATTTGGCAGAAAGTGATCGATCACATTATATGAAGTAAATAACCAATATATTGATTCTCAGTAACCAAGACAGACAAAAACTCACAATTTACAAAGACACTAAAAATGTATTTCATGGAGGTTTTTAAGTCATGTTCTGATTAAAAACATCTTGTTATAATGTATTTATAACATTTCTAAAAGCATTGCACTCCCTCATCTTTTCACATGCCGAGATGTGTTAGCTGAACATGTTTACAGAGTGGGATCCTCATTACACCTCCATGATGGTTTTGAACATGTACAGAACCCTCAAAGGGGAGGTCATTTATTATTATGACAGCTTATCAGTTTCCTGGGTAGTGTCTGGCCGAGCGTGGTGGCAGAAGCATGTCTAGCACAGGTGCATGGCTTGGCCATTGAGAAGTCAAAACTTTGCTTGATTTTGTTTTTGCCTTTCCACACATATCAGAGCCACCCCATGCATGCTAAGGCCTCAGTTCCATTTAGTGTTCCGAGATGGGTTGGAGCAGGTTGTTGTGGGCCAGTAAGGTCTGGTATGGGTCAGCAATTTCTGGAGAAAACTTTGATTTCCAGTTGAACTCTCACTTGGCAGGTGGGGTTAAACCTAATTGCTTGCCGCCAAGTCATGCAAATGTGGCGAGGCACGTTTATAGTTCTGAAGCTGACCACACCTTGCTACTACTTGATGGCATGTTCTCACATCCGTGCACAACAAACGACACAAGTAACAGCACTCTGACTGTTGAGTGATGCCGGTCAGGCCACAATACACTTACCCACTACATTGACCTATGCAGACAATCAATTTCCCTCTGGGATTAATAAAGTCTTTTTGAATTGAATTGAATTGATGCAGAGTTAATGGAGTCAGTGGAAGAGTTTTGTTGCTGTTAGCCATTCAGAGGCAAATATCCATATCAGGAAGTAAGACTCCAAATCATGCTATATTTTGCTCAGCCCTGCTCTGGCTCACTTCTAATTCCTGAAACAGGAACGCCTGAGCTTTTTTCTCCCACAAAGATCGACTCACAAGGCCTCATTGTATACCAGAGACCACTGCAGATGTGTTGAAGTAAAACTAGTGAACTCTGTCTTTAAGGGGCCAATATAAAAGGTCACCAGATGCCCTTGTTTGGTTTTGTTACAAGAAATTATGGTCCAAAACAAAAATAACAAACACAGTTGAGAGCCTCTTTACTAAAACGAAGGTGTAAACAAATCATAATCAGTCAGATCTTTTTTCTTCAGTTTTTAGAATGTTTTTGTTTCGTTCCTCTATTGTCAACTCAGTCATGTTTTTTTCTCCTTGCTATTCATTTTACCTTTTTTCACCAACCATCAACCATCACTGTGGACCAACCTTCTTAGGCTTTGGGGTGTGATGAAGTGAAAACTGCTGCCAACATTTAATATTTTTCTTCTTCTCTGGTTTTAATCTGTGCTCCATTTCCTCATTTTCCATCTGCAAACCTCACAAATTCCCAGAGCTGCTCAAGCTTGTGGAAAACCTCACACCATGTCAAATTAAAACACAGTTGAGAGGGAGCATCTCATAAAACAAACCAAACATGCTGCTTTTCTTCTTAAAATATACTGTGTATAATTGTAGGTTTCTCCAGATCAGATGCATGTTTAATCTGCATTTGGCTGACTCAACTCACTTTAATGTTGCTATAAAACTACATATTCTACAGAGCTATATTTTTTGTACATGTTAAAAACTGTGGAATGAAATTTTATTTCAGGATGACTGCAGCTGTAGAAATAATTGCTGACATCTGCTTGGGAAGTGGTGAAAGACTGGATGAATTTCAGTCACATGGTTCAACTGTTTTCTGTTTTCTCAACACTAACTTGACTTTAACTTTTTATTACACTTTTTCTATAATCAATACTCTTCAAAATCCACTAATTCTAGTTTTTAAATGATAGTAAAAGTGCATTGTTATGTATTTCCTGTATATTTTTTCCCAAATCTTGCCGAAGTTAAATCAAGATGCTTAAATTTTAGAGTATAAAGAGGATCTTCATAACTAAAACAAAAATATTCGTGATAACTTATGCTGATACAGAATGCTG
>SSNQ01034094.1:108370-119742 GCA_006942095.1 Nothobranchius kuhntae | reverse complement strand
TGGTGCCCTGTAATGGACTGACAACTTGTCCGGTGTCTACTTTGCCCAAAGGCTGCTGAAGATGGGCACTAGCACCCCGCTACTCTGCATGGACAGGCAGGTATAAAATATGGGTGGATGGATGGATTAACTGATTGACTGATGGATTTTCTGGTCCCATTTTCAGTCTCAACTACTAGCAGATGATGCATTCCTTTTTAGGTTATTCCATGCATGGACTATAAATTTGGAGTTATTCAACTTAGTCAAAAAGCAACATCTAGGAAAAAGGATTAAATACACCATCCTGTTGTCTGCACCTATAGCATTTTTTTAGAATCAGATATGCACTTTATGGTGAGAGCTGTATGCTTTAGAGAGGACATGAATGTTCTGTCCATAGACGCTGGCTAACATAAGTCTTTGTTAAAGGGCCTGCATTTGATATAGCACCTTCTAGAGTCCTGGAACCCCCAAGGCACTTTACTGCACAATCAGTCACTCACCCATTCACACCTTGGTGGTGATGAAATACATTTTAGCCACAGCTGCCATGGTGCACACTGACAGAGGCAAGTCTGCTGTACACAGGCATCACCGGTCCCTCTGATCACCACCATCAGGCATGGTGGGTTAAGTGTCTTGCACAAGGACACAACAACAGCAACAAATTGAGCTGGGCTCGAACCTGCAACCTTCCGATTACGGGATGAGCACTTAACTCCTGTGCCAATGTCGCCCCAGCCTCTTGTTATAGGAGACCTCAGACCGTGATCTCTGGCTTTCGCTGATGCAATTTGCAGCCGAGTGTGAAGCAGCTGGGATGAAAATCAGCTCCTGACCAGCCTTGAACATTATGAGTAAAACATTCTGGATTTTTCTGAAAGTTTTCAGGGTAGGTAGTTTGTTGTGGAAATATCTCTGCTGTCTAGACACAAGTCCAGAGAAAGCAGTAGCTCAGGAGGTAGAGTGAGTAATCTGAGGATTGTAGGATCGACATCGCCTCCCTGCAGACAATTCCGCTATTGTGTCCTTGGGAAAGACACTTGAAGAGACATTGTGTAGTTTTTACCATTAATCTTTGGAGATGTCCATCAAAATGTTCTTGAAAACGAATGAAATGATGCCCAGTTGTTGAAAAATGTTGGCAGCTTTTGAACACATAACCATAAAATCAGTTCTAAAATACATTGGAGCAGGTCTAAGTCTCTGGGCGACGCCATATTAGAAGCTGTTTCTTTCTATGGGAGCCCGTGAGAACAAAATTAATTAACTAATTTGTAATAGATGGTTACAAAACTTTAGCCATTCATAAATGTTGTTTTACACATTTACCTCTTCACTAGTTGCCAGTGATGAAAGGGAGTCTGATGTGCTTGTCAGTAAGCTGGAGGTTGCGCTCCCAGGGATTTTTGACCCTAATGGCCATCCGTTGCTAAGGTCTTACTTGAACAGAAAAATACTGCTTGCTTACATTATATAGGTATGTACTGCCCCCTATCGCCAGGAAAAATGCACACCTTGCCTGCTGGTGGTGGTCAGAGTTACTGGTGGCACCTGTTCTTGGCAGCCTCGCCTCTGTCAGTGAGCCCCATCATTGTCATATACCTATAAATGAAGAACTCATAGCTAATTTGAAGAATAAGTGGTGAAGAACCCACGGTGTCCCTTTTAGGGATCTTGATGATCATTCTTCAAAAAATTGTAAATGATCTGCTCAGTCCAGGATTCGTACTGTGTGACTAATGACTTCATTTAAGCCAAGAAACGTAATACTTTGATGAACCTTGGACTACAGAGCAATTACTATCTGCTGAGGAGGCTTGTTTTATAACGGAGGAGAGAGCAGCAATTCCAGTCACCTAACTACCTGCTATCAATCAACAGTGGTAAAATGTTTCAGCTTTCCCTGCGAAACTGTAAGTCTGTAAAATAAAATCCGAGATGATGGCTGCTGTGTGTAATGGAATTTCTCCCTCAAGCTATGGGCATGTCACCGTTGAATCATGAACCCAGAGAAGTGCTTCTTTCAAAATGTCAGATTTACCTGATTCATACTGAGACCAAACTTCTCTTATTTATCACCAGTTATATAGAAGCTGTTTCCAACACGCCTCTTGACAATGTTTGTGTGTAAATGAGCACTGAAACTCGGGAAATTAAAACAGGTTCTTCAACATGACTTAGATTACTATAATTTTAGTATACAAGTTATTTTATGACAAAAATCAAATGTGAGCAGATTAAATGATAATTGTTTTCACTGTGAAATCAGAAAGACATAATTATGAAAATTAACATCATTAATCAGCAGGTGGGAAGACTCCTGCAATTTTCAAAATGCTACCTGGATTAATATTGTTGTATTTGGCAGAAAGTGATCGATCACATTATATGAAGTAAATAACCAATATATTGATTCTCAGTAACCAAGACAGACAAAAACTCACAATTTACAAAGACACTAAAATGTATTTCATGGAGGTTTTTAAGTCATGTTCTGATTAAAAACATCTTGTTATAATATATTTATAACATTTCTAAAAGCATTGCACTCCCTCATCTTTTCACATGCCGAGATGTGTTAGCTGAACATGTTTACAGAGTGGGATCCTCATTACACCTCCATGATGGTTTTGAACATGTACAGAACCCTCAAAGGGGAGGTCATTTATTATTATGACAGCTTATCAGTTTCCTGGGTAGTGTCTGGCCGAGCGTGGTGGCAGAAGCATGTCTAGCACAGGTGCATGGCTTGGCCATTGAGAAGTCAAAACTTTGCTTGATTTTGTTTTTGCCTTTCCACACATATCAGAGCCACCCCATGCATGCTAAGGCCTCAGTTCCATTGAGTGTTCCGAGATGGGTTGGAGCAGGTTGTTGTGGGCCAGTAAGGTCTGGTATGGGTCAGCAATTTCTGGAGAAAACTTTGATTTCCAGTTGAACTCTCACTTGGCAGGTGGGGTTAAACCTAATTGCTTGCCGCCAAGTCATGCAAATGTGGGGAGGCACGTTTATAGTTCTGAAGCTGACCACACCTTGCTACTACTTGATGGCATGTTCTCACATCCGTGCACAACAAACGACACAAGTAACAGCACTCTGACTGTTGAGTGATGCCGGTCAGGCCACAATAGACTTACCCACTACATTGACCTATGCAGACAATTAATTTCCCTCTGGGATTAATAAAGTCTTTTTGAATTGAATTGATGCAGAGTTAATGGAGTCAGTGGAAGAGTTTTGTTGCTGTTAGCCATTCAGAGGCAAGATGTCCAAATATCAGGAAATAAAACTCCAAATCATGCTATATTTTGCTCAGCCCTGCTCTGGCTCACTTCTAATTCCTGAAACAGGAACTCCTGAGCTTTTTTCTCCCACAAAGATCGACTCACAAGGCCTCATTGTATACCAGAGACCACTGCAGATGTGTTGAAGTAAAACTAGTGAACTCTGTCTTTAAGGGCCAATATAAAAGGTCACCAGATGCCCTTGTTTGGTTTTGTTACAAGAAATTATGGTCCAAAACAAAAATAACAAACACGGTTGAGAGCCTCTTTACTAAAACGAAGGTGTAAACAAATCATAATCAGTCAGATCTTTTTTCTTCAGTTTTTAAAATGTTTTTGTTTCGTTCCTCTATTGTCAACTCAGTCATGTTTTTTTCTCCTTGCTATTCATTTTACCTTTTTTCACCAACCATCAACCATCACTGTGGACCAACCTTCTTAGGCTTCGGGGTTTGATGAAGTGAAAACTGCTGCCAACAATTAATATTTTTCTTCTTCTCTGGTTTTAATCTGTGCTCCATTTCCTCATTTTCCATCTGCAAACCTCACAAATTCCCAGAGCTGCTCAAGCTTGTGGAAAACCTCACACCTTGTCAAATTAAAACACAGTTGAGAGGGAGCATCTCATAAAACAAACCAAACATGCTGCTTTTCTTCTTAAAATATGCTGTGTATAATTGTAGGTTTCTCCAGATCAGATGCATGTTTAATCTGCATTTGGCTGACTCAACTCACTTTAATGTTGCTATAAAACTACATATTCTACAGAGCTATATTTTTTGTACATGTTAAAAACTGTGGAATGAAATTTTATTTCAGGATGACTGCAGCTGTAGAAATAATTGCTGACATCTGCTTGGGAAGTGGTGAAAGACTGGATGAATTTCAGTCACATGGTTCAACTGTTTTCTGTGTTCTCAACACTAACTTGACTTTAACTTTTTATTACACTTTTTCTATAATCAATACTCTTCAAAATCCACTAATTCTAGTTTTTAAATGATAGTAAAAGTGCATTGTTATGTATTTCCTGTATATTTTTTCCCAAATCTTGCCGAAGTTAAATCAAGATGCTTAAATTTTAGAGTATAAAGAGGATCTTCATAACTAAAACAAAAATATTCGTGATAACTTATGCTGATACAGAATGCTGAATATCAGCAGGGGGGCAGAACTGTCACGTTTCGGGGATGTTTAGGACCCACATATGCAGATACCCAGGAGGACATGAGGCAGGAGTAGATATAAGGGAAAAATCCTTTTATTAGAGGATGAACAAAAATAAATCCAAGGCAACAAGCCTAAAGTCCAAAGTCCTAGAGCACAGGACACCCAAAGCTCTCAAAGAGCGCGAAGACCAAAGACTTTGAAACAGAAGCTCACCTAGAGCACAAAGTCTGGGGACGAGACAAAAAGCTCATACAGAGCACAAACAAATGCAGACAGAATACAATGGACCAACAAGACACTGAGACAAGACAGGGCTTAAATACACAGGGAGGATGAGAGGGAGATGAGCTGCAGGTGTGTGGGGTGTGGGAGGAGGACCAGGTGAAGGCAATGACTAATCAGGGGAGAAACTACCTTGACCTCAGAATAAAACCTAATACAAAAGAGCAGGAAACATAACTACAATTCAAAGGGAGGGAGGAGAAAAATAATAAACACTGATGGGAAAAATCATACTAAATCATGAAAGGCTGTAACTAAAGGAAATGACTTGAGAAACCTAGAGGGCTGGAGACCTAGGGGCAACTGGGGAAAACCAGAAGACACATGAGGAAGATGCAGACATGACACATGAGGGCGCTAGGACACAAAATGAGCACCTAGAGAACGAATGGAGGACACAAGGAGACACATGAGGGGAGATGCAGACACAGACCATGACAAGAACGAGACAGAATGTCATGCGTCTGAGACAGTGTGAGTGTCCTGTCACTGTGACCCAATTGATCATGCGCCCTGGCTACTTGATCTAAGGAGATGTCCCTTTGGCTGACTGGTTAGACTCTCGTCTGGGACTCTGGGGGTTTGAATCCCAATTGGACCATTTTTTTTAACATCCGCCACAGATCTCTTTGAAGAACTCACAGCATTGACGGCTTCAGCAATGCTGTGCCACTCAGTGGATTTTCTCTTACTTATTTTGCAAAAGCACTTCCTTTCATTTCTCCACCTCACCCACAAGTACCTATATTTCTGCTTGTGAAATAGCACTTCCTTGATATGCGGTCTCGATTGCAAATGCTGCAACGAGCTGGCTTATGTATATGCATGAGATCCACAAGGCACTTTGAATTGACCGTTTATGGCAGTACGTGGGCGTGGTGAGGGCGGGATGTGATTAAAAAGCAGCTGAGAAACATTCTAGTTAGTCTCTGATTTATAAAGCGGAGAATGTGTGCAGCTGTGCATACTCCCATGTTTTATAGGTCACAAACCTACTTGGCGTACGTACTTTTTTGCTGAGCTTAAGTACGGTTTTAGTACAGATTCTACGCAATGTTTCATAAATGAGACCCCTGGACATGTTGTCACACAAAACCTTTAGCCTTTGTTTGAAAATTAGCTCTTTCATCAAAATTAGATTTTAAAATTCACGGACAACATATGTGAAATTCATAGAGCATAACAAATGGAATTAGAACATAGCATTTTTAGCTCCATTGACTTGCATGAAGTTTTTTGAGGTGGGGTTGGCGGACCCAGCCCGCCTAATGAGTACCACTGCTTTAGATTGTCTCTCAGTGTCATGTTTTAGGGCAATTTCTTAACCCATGACATGAAGAATCACCACAAAGAGTTTGAAGGTAAAAAATAATTTATTTCGTATGTTGCGGTTTTAGTAGCTTCCGATGGACAGGGAAGGATCCGTGGGGTCTGAGAGAGGAAGAGAGGTCAGAGTCTGGAACAACGTGGGATGATGATGATGAGAAAAGTTAAAGGCTTATGGTTTCCTGGATGATCCAGGTCTTTCTGGGGAGGGTTTGCCGGACCTGACTGAACTGGGAGATTGAGGAGCTGCAGGTGTACTGGTGAGTGGCGGAGAGCTGGCGGTCAGGGGCAAACGGCAGAACTGGGATGTTGGTGATGGTTCCGGTGAGAGTGCAGAAACGAATATGAGAAGATGACTGGAACCTGGAGGAATCAGGAGGGCAGAGCAAGTTACTGCCTGAAGGGCAGGAGTGGGCAGACAAACAAATTCTAGTTTCTTTTATAAAGATCAGGAGGAAGGCTAGAAACTACCAAAGACTGAGGCCTAGTCCACACGTAGCCGTTTTTTTTTTTTAAACGAATATCCGCCCCTCCAAAAACTTGCATCCACACCACCTCGTTTAAGAGAAAACTCTGTCCACACGTACCCGGATAAATACGTTGTTATGGACATGCCAGACCTGTAGGCGGCAGTACTTCCCCCATTCTTAACCTCGTTCTTCATCTGTGGTCTTCCGCTTGCAAAAACAAACAAGCAAAAAGCTCTTGGACAATTGATAAAGCGAGCGCAGCTCTGAGGGCATCCATGCTGTCGGCTAGTGTAAACACAGGTCGCACACGTGATGTCAGCATTTTTTTTGTCGCGGAAAGTGACGTTGCGGACCTTAAAACTCCGGTTTGTCTGTCCACACGCAGACACCCAAAACGGAGAAAACGCAGCTCTTCACTTTGGCCGGAGTTTTTAAAAAGATCCGTTTTCGTGTGAAAAAACTCAGTTTTCGTGTGAATGACAGGCCAAAACGTAGAAAAATATCTACGTTTTGGCAGATCCCCAGCTACGTGTGGACAGGGCCTGAGTATCATCTGGGACTGGTGAGGTGTCCTGCTGCTCCTTAAATCCCCTGACCGCTGATGAGCTGATTTGGTACAGCTGAGCTCTCCAGACACACCCACCTGTAAACAAACACTCAAACAGAGATGGTAGTTCAGCACAGATCATGACACTCAGTCCAAGATGAATGACTGAAATAAATGGACTTTTGCACCATATTCTACTTTTTCAAGTGTTGCCTGTTTATATGAAAAAAATGTGCAGCGTGGCCCCTATTGACTGAACCTGGTCCATGTAAACACGTCAACCCTTGTTTATGGAAAAGCCATATAGAATGTGTGAGGAATTAGACATCCAGGAGGGACTTGGAATACTATCCATGTTCCTCCATGCCAATAAAGGCCAACCCCATGCCTAAGGCTGACCCAGGACTTAATGAAGGGATTATATCTTTGGGCTGGTCAGGGAACACCTCCTCCCACCAGAGCTGGCAGAATGGCAGGGGAGAGGACAGCAAGGGCTTCCTTTGCTTGCGTGACATGCCTTTGTGACCCAGATCAGATTAAGTAGAAGATGATGAGATGAGCTACTGGGATTCCAGTACTTGAATTAGAAGTGTAGTTTCAAATGATTTAGATTTCATCCTACACATAACACTAGTTGGGTTTGAAATCAAAAGAGGTGTGAATTGCGAAATTGATTTCAATAAATGCATTAAAAGCAAAACAAGGAAATTGTGTAATTTTACATTAATGTTAAATATTTTTACACTGACACATGCTTTGTTTATTATATAAATGTGCATTTAATGATATTGTTTACATACTCAAAATGTTCTTGGACCAAAAAAGGTCTAACCTGACATTGTACCAGACTTGATCAAAACCAGTGTGATCATAGGGTGACAGGCACTAGATGCAGAGTGCATTCATATGAGATTACAGAGCATGCGTGTGAAGATTTGTTTTGAGTAATTTTTCTAAAATCAAAACATGAAAAAACATTCTACTAGCATTTTCTCTAACATGTCTGCAACAACAAAATACAATTGAGATGCAAGTTTCTACTAGACATAATTATGACTTCAACATCTGTCAGAGTTTCCCCATGTATAGATTAGACTTTCTGTGTGGTGTAGAGGAGTCTCTTGGTGATTGAAAAGCCTACCTGGCTTTGCAGAGCATCTACCTAATTGAATGCATGGCTGGCTGGCTGGAGAAGTGTTAGTACATTTCATGAGCTCAGACATACTTAGTTTTCCTGAGCTCATGAATTTACCGATGTATCTTTTGAAATCCCTGGAAAATTATTTTCAAAGTATGATTAATAGCGTCTGTCAAACTTGCATGCTCACTCACAAAAGAATAATCACTTTCTGACAACAGGGCAAATGCTGTACACCACAGCAGGTAGTAGATTATTATGTGGAAGGAAAAAAAAATCTGTTACATTATTGTGAATTTTAAATAAGCTTTGCCTCTTAGGTCACTAGAGATCAGGACAGTATGCAATTGAAATTCTTGGTGTGAGTTGATTTTTATTGTTAGACCAGTCTAATGCTCACATCAGGGCTTTATGAATAAATGCAGCCAGCCTTTGGCTGCATTTGTGACCCTATGGAACCTTCATGAATGGATGAGGCTTTCGTTTTGACTAATGAATACTCCCATAGATTTTCTGTAGAGATGAGCACTTGGAGGAAATGTGTGACAAATTTAGTGTCCTCCTCATAGGCAACATATTAGCAGTACGTTGACATTTTAAGTATCTAAGCAGGGCTTTTGGATTAGGCTAAATAAACTGCATAGAATGTACATAATAAGGTGAAACTAGCTTACAAACGAACAGGCAAAATGCAAAATGAGCACCAAATAAGAAACAAATGTTCAGTCATTGTTCTACACTCCAGCTCAAAAGTGCATTTTGTGCAAAAAATCAAACGATGTCTATTTACACACTCGAAAAAAAAACTGTTAGTACTCTTCAGTCAATGAAAGAAAAACTCACAATGGGCACATAAATAATTTGAATCAGACAAAAGTAATTTGAAACATAACCAATGAAAGTCAGACATTGCTTTTCAACCATGCTTTAACAGAATTATATTAAAAAAAAAACAATAAATAAGCTCATTGAACAGGCTTGGACAAGAATTATGATACCCTTAATATGTTGTTGCACAACATTTTGAGGCAATCCATACAATCAAACAATTCCTGTAACTGTCAATGAGACTTTTGTAGCTCTCAGCAAGAATTTTGGCCCACTCCACACTTGCAAACTGCTCCAATTGTCCCAAGATTGAAGGGTGCCTTTTGTGTGCCATGTTTCAGCTCCTTCCAAAGATTGACGTCAGGCCTTATAGAAGGCCACTTTAGAATAGTCAAATGTTTTCCTCTTTGCCATTTTGGGTGTTTTTAGCTGTCTGTATTGGCTCAGTGTCCTGTTGCAAGATCAATGACCTGCAACCGAGACCAAGCTTTCTGACACCGGCCAGCACTTTTCTCTCTAGAATCACTGGATAGACGTGAGATTTCATTGTACTCTGCACGGATTCAAGACGCCCTGTGCCAGATGCAGCAAAGCTGCCCCTGAACATAACAGAGCTTCCTCCATGTTTCACTGTAGGGACAGTGCTCTTTTCTTGATATGCTCATTTTTTTCATCTGTGAACATAGAGCTGATGTGCCTTAAATTGGCCAAAAGTTTCATTTTTGACCTATCTGTCTATCGGACATTCTCCCAGAAACTTAGTGGCTTGTCATCATGTAGTTTGGCATGTTCCAGGCTGGCTTTTAAAAAAAATTGTTTTCAACAATTGTGTCCCCTTTGGCTCAAGCAATGACAGATGGTGAGATCTGACACTGATGTTCCTTGAGCTTTAAATTAATTTTGGATCTCATTAGAATTTTTTCTGGGCTCTTTTGTTACCATTCGGATCATCCATCTCTTTGATTTGTCATCAACTTTTCTCCCGTGGCCACATCCAGGGAAGTTGTCTACAGTCCCATGGTTCTTAAATTTCTGAATTATATGTGCAACTGTAGTCACATGAACATCTAGCTGCTTGGAGATGGTCTCAGAGCCTTTACCTTCAACAAGCTTCTCTATAATTTTCTTTCTAATCTCCTGAGACAACTGTTTCCTTCACTTCCTCTGGTCCAAATTGAGTGTGGTACACACTATGGCTGTGTCCGAATCCAGAGGTAGGATGCTTGTGAGTACGGGTCCTCGCCGGTCTAGCAAGGCCTGGTCCTTGCAAGACCGCTAAAACCGGAAGTCAGCGGCTCTGAATTCGGACAGTACTAGCCTCATTTTCATTCCCGCCCCCAGGTCCAGTTGCCTAGCAACCGTGACGGCGACAGGCTAACAAGCTAGTAGCGACGTTGAAAATGGATCCACAGCAATATTTCATTTTATTTGTGGTATTTGAGGAGCTGCGACGGCTCAATAAACGTCACCGGCCTTTGTATTTAAAGTTTAAAAATCATTTAGTCCTGTTATCTGCTAGAGTTACAAGTATTATACTCATGATCTCCTTTTTTGCATATATCTGAATGTTAGTGATGTGACAACCGTCGATTGAGCCAGCCCAGCAAACCCTTTTGATGGACAATGCAGTGGTCAGTGACATGAGGCATCCAGAAGCACCCTCTGCAGACCACTCTGTCTGATGTTCCACTTGCCAACCAGAAACGTTCAGCCACGGATCTCGGTTCCTGCACTCCATCCACCTCGATCCATGTTTAGTAGATTTAGCAACACCACCAAAGACTCCCTGCTTTCCAAGTTTACTGTATATATTTTACTTTTATCTTTACTTTCATTCCTTACAGTGTTCCCTTACAATTTATTTACTATGTTGTTACTTGTTAAAAACTGAATAATAAAACTGTTAATGATCAAAAAAGAGTTATGAATTAATAGAAATTTTATTACATTTAAACAAATAACAAAAACATTCAAACACATAATAAACCTGATCCAGAAGAAACTAAAAGAAAAAAAACCCCATTTCACTGCCATCCTTTCCATCAATGCTAAAAATCTGTCCATCCTTCTTTCTCTCCTCTCCTCCGCTTCCCTCTGTTGTCTCATGTCCTCCCTGATCAG
This sequence comes from Nothobranchius kuhntae, assembly GCA_006942095.1. Classification (NCBI taxonomy): domain Eukaryota; kingdom Metazoa; phylum Chordata; class Actinopteri; order Cyprinodontiformes; family Nothobranchiidae; genus Nothobranchius; species Nothobranchius kuhntae. Next base: position 108,591 of record SSNQ01034094.1, on the reverse strand, counting down.
GTCAAGGAGCTCATCAGCCCTTCTCCTTTTCCTCCCTGATGAGGAGTCCGGCTTCCTTCCACCACTCTCCCTGTCCTCTGTCTCACCCACTGCTGCACTTGGCCCTGGAGTGTCCTCGGGAATGGAAGCAATAAGGACAGGAGGCATAGTGGAAGGCCTCTGTCCCAACACCTCGTCCATGGGGACAAACCAGGGCCAGGTTTCAGCAGTGGGCTTTCCGC
>SSNQ01034094.1:76919-94965 GCA_006942095.1 Nothobranchius kuhntae | reverse complement strand
GCAAAGCAACTGGTCCGGACGGGATTCCCGGCCGCGTCCTCAGGTCATGCGCGGCTCAGCTGGCTGGAGTGTTTACACACATCTTCAACCTTTCCCTCTCTCTGTCTGTAGTCCCAGCCTGCTTCAAAATGGCCACCATTGTCCCTGTACCCAAATCCTCCAACATCTCCTCATTGAATGACTGGCCACCTGTAGCCCTGACCCCCATCGTGAGCAAATGCTTCGAGAAGTTGGTCAGGGGCTTCATCTGCTCTGCACTGTCCGATTCACTGGACCCTCTACAGTTTGCATACCGCCACAACAGGTCCACTGATGATGCCATAGCCCTGACACTCCATGCTGCCCTGTCACACCTGGAGAAGAGAGACACGTATGTGAGAATGCTGTTTGTAGATTACAGCTCAGCATTCAACACCATCGTTCCATCGAAGCTGGACAGGAAACTGCAGGATCTAGGACTGAGCAGCTCCCTATGAAGCTGGATCCTTAACTTTCTGTCTGACAGACACCAGGTGGTCAGACTGGGCAGCACCACCTCATCCCCCGTCACACTGAACACTGGTGCTCCACAGGGGTGTGCGCTGAGCCCTCTCCTGTACTCACTCTACACCTACGACTGCACGGCCACGAGAAACTCCAACATCATTGTGAAGTTTGCGGACGACACCACAGTGGTGGGTCTCATCACCAATGACGATGAGACGGCCTACAGGGAGGAGATCAGCGCCCTGACCCACTGGTGTCAGGACAACCATCTCACCCTCAACGTCACAAAGACAAAGGAGTTGATAATGGACTTCCGGAGGTGCAGAGGAAAACACACCCCCATCACCATCAACGGCGACGCTGTGGAGAGGGTAAGCAGCTTCCGTTTCCTTGGAGTTCATCTGGCTGAGGATCTTACGTGGTCAGTGCACACGAACAATACAGTGAAGAAGGCACAGCAGCGCCTCTTCTTTCTCAGGAGACTGAAAAGATTTGGCATGAGCCGCCGCATCCTCAGGACCTTCTATCGCTGTGCCATTGAGAGCATCCTCACTGGATGCATCTACACCTGGTATGGCAACAGCACCGCTTACAACCGCAAAGCTCTCCAGAGAGCAGTGCGGTGTGCAGAAAGGATTATTGGAGGTGAGCTGCCCTCCCTCCAAGACATCTACAGGAAGCGGTGCCTGAGGAAAGAGGGGAGGATCATCAAGGACTCAAGTCACCCCAGCCATAAACTGTTCAGACTACTTCCATCAGGAAGGAGGTTCTGCAGCATCCGGTCCAGAACCAGCAGACTGAGAGACAGCTTTTTCCATCAGGCCATCAGACTGCTGAACACTTCACAGACACCTCACCCTCACTACTGAAACGCCAACATTACACACCATACTGTACATTAATGCCACTGTTTTGCACATACCAACCTCTGTACATTTTATATCTCTTATTTTATTCTTTACTTTATTCCTTTGTTAAATATGTATGTACGCATTATACACACACTCACATACACACACGTAGAAAAATAAAAAATAAAATACTTAGCACACACATTTAGGAATGTATATACCTTAAATACTATATATATTATCACTTAGATTAGCCATTTTTATATTTTGCTTGTTTTTACGTTATTGTATTTTGCATAACTGTTGCTGTGAAGCTCGCACACAAGAATTTCACTCACATGTACTGTACCAGTGTACCTGCACATGTGACGTGACAATAAAAGCGATTTGATTTGATTTGATTGAGCTGCGCTCGCTTTATCAATTGTCCAAGCGCTTTTTGCTTGTTTGTTTTTGCAAGCGGAATTACTGCTCCTTGCGGAAGACCACAGACGAAGGACGAGGTTAAGAACGGGGGAAGTACTGCTGCCTACAGGTCTGGCATGTCCTTAACGACGTATTTATCCGGGTACGTGTGGACAGAGTTTTTTTTTAAACGAGGTGGTGTGGATGCACGTTTTTGGAGGGGCGGATATTCGTTAAAAAAAAAAACGGCTACATGTGGACTAGGCCTTATGGGCTCGACACACGGGAGGCGACAAACGACCGCGATCAGCGAAATTTGTCGCTGTTGCTTTTATTACCTGACACACGGGAGGAAACCCGCGGCAGCGGCAAAGCCGTCTACATGTTCTGTTCCATGGCAAAATTGAAACTTATGTTGTTTTGTTTGGCTGTGTCAGGTTGGAGCGAATTAAGGTGTTCAGAGTTAAAAAAGTGGTAGATATGATGTTTCACAAGGTGCTGCTAGAGTTGTGTGAAATCTTACTTCTGATTTTACTATATAAAACATCAACTTATCCTTCATGTTTGCTCGGAGGTGTACGGAGCATCACGTCCGCTCATTGGTCAGTGAATGAAACCTCCGATGATTGGTCCTCGTCCGAGCGACAGCGATGAAAAGTTGAAAATGTTTCAACTTTCTGGGATCGCGTCGCTGGGTCACCTGTGCACGACACGTGCACGAGCGCAAAACTTCACACGCACGTTTTTCGCTTGGTAGGAGGGTGACCCGCGATTATTGCTTTGTTGCGCGTGTCTCATTGAAAATGAATGGAGGAGAGGCGATGTCGCCTCCCGTGTGTCGAGCCCATTAGTCTCCTTTAGTGTGTGTGTGTGTATGTGTGTGTGTGTGTGTGTGTGTGTGTTCCCTTCCCCAGTTAGGTCTGGTGTCCTCCCCTGCTCTGTTCTGCTCCTCCTCTCTTATTAGTTTCACCTGTGCCCAGTTCCCCACGCACCTGCTCCTCATCTCCTATCACCCAGTCCTGTGTATATAACCCTGTCTGTGTCTCCAGTGTTTGTTGGTTCATTGTCTTATGTCAGCGTTTCCTGGTCCTCTACAGTTACAGACCTATAGAGCCTGGTTCATGAGTGAGCTTTTGTTGTTTTACCTTTAGAACTTTAGATTTTTTGACTTCGAGTCCTGCAGTTAGTTTTCCCTAATAGAAGGATTTTTATTTTCTACAACCTGTCCTGCCTTGAGTTGTGGTGTTTTGCATTTTGGGTCCAATCCTCCTGCGCTCGCAGTGTGACAGTCACATTCACAATAATAAGGTTCAAAAGGTTTCAGCAGTCCTTGTAAATATATATTTAAAAAATAAAGTGAGAATGTGTAGTTTTTACCATTAATTTCTATCCATCAAAATGTTGTTAAATTTATGAAATGATGCCCAGTTGTTGAAAAATATTGGCGGCTTTGCAACATAAAACTATAAAAATCAAGTATAAAATACATGGGAGTGGGTCTAAGGGTGTTTCTCAATGCCAAGGAACCTTGCCTTGATGTCTTGGTCCCTTCCTGGTTGCCTGGGATTTACCTCTTCACTTGTTGCCAGTGATAAAATAGAGTCTGATGTGCTTGTTATTTTGCCAAAGTTTGCACTCCCCAGGGCTTTTTGACACTAATGGTCATCCGTTGGTAAAGTCTTACTCCAACACAAAAATACTGCTTGCTTGCAACAATTTAGGTATCTACTGCCCCCTATCGCCAGAAAAAATACACGCTGTCACTTTAAGAAGCAAAGTCCAACAGTGTAAAAAGACTTCCTCATAATGAATCCTAAACACCTGATGTAGATTTCAGTTTCAAAATAAAAGAACAAAAATCAAAGCTTTACAGTTTATTTCTTTTGAACGAGATTACTTTTTCACAGACATCAACCACCAGGAACATGAAAATGTCAACATCCTTTCTTCTTTATTACCCCTTAAAGTTGTTTGTTTCTTTTTCAGTTCACTTGGTGCTTCTACCTTCCATGTGTTTATATTTGCCTGTCATTATCTAAAGTTCTCATCAAATTCTATTAACTTCATGCTGTTTGATCTTATCTTTACATTTACGCACAATCACCCATTATTGGTCACATAGCTATTCAATTTACACTTTTATCCGCCTGCGATCAACACTGCCTTGATAGTAAAGATTCTCAGGTTATGTTTGTGTTAAGCTGCCCTTGTCGCAGAATGCAAGCTGAGAGACCTACCATGCCCAGAGGCTGTGAAAGTCTCCCTACAGCTCAGGCCAAGCCTCTCCATCACTTCACAACACCACACAAATCATTCATCATGTATGTGGGTACTCCCTGGTGTGGAGCAAGACTAAATCTGGTCATTTATTTATAGAGTCAGGTGATAACCACAGGCATTCAGTAACATGGATTTACGCTGTCAGAAACCCTGAAAAAGTAGAGCTATATTTAAGAAAAATCTAAAAAACAAGACACAGACCAGATATCTGCCCCCTCAAACGCTGTTCAGGTTTTGAAGTCTATTAATTAAAGATCATATTGATTTTGCTGTTGTGAAATACTTGCTCTTCACAGCATCTGTCTCGATCCAAACCATTACCCAGGTTAATCTGGGAAACAAATGCAAGACAGCTCATTAACGTCTAGACCTTCCACAACATTTTATCAATTTTATTCTTTACCTATGTTCTTTTTGCAAGGTGTCTAAAATCAGAGCCAAAATCTTGAAAGCCCAGGTCAGGAATATTATCGGAGTACCCCGGTCTTGCCTGGATGCATTCTTAACAGACTACTCTCAGGCAGTTGGATTACATCCACGAAAAGGCACTAAAGCTCATTGGTGTGGACGAGGACCCAGAGGTATTATACCACCGCCAAACTGAGAAATGGCCGAGTAGTAGCTTCAATAACTTTTCTCTACAAGATTCACTTTCCCAACTGCCTAGCAGATCTGAAGGTGCTGCCCCTTCAGCTTGTGTTTCAGGTTTTAACACCTTGGCATGCATTGATACTCCTCAAGTCTGGAGCCTGGACAGGAGCCTTATTTTCTCTGCAGTGAAAATGTGTAAGGACCTGTTTTCTGCAGCCATTTGAGACAGAACTGACGGACTCTTAAACATCCAAAATCCTCTGTCCTTCATACTTTCTGTAGATCGGTGTTGCTTTCTTTGAATGCAAAATGTCTTGCCTTTATCCACCACCACCACAACAACAACAACAAAAAAGAAGTGTAAAAGAACAACAACAATATTTAAACTTCTGCAACTGTAGTCCATCTTCTTCAGCGATGAATCCTGGTTTTACTGTTCAGGGCAGATGTCAGACTGCTCACCCACACAACGTCACACACGATGACGTCAACAATGTGAAATGATTGGCCCATGGTGGCGTTGGGGTTATGGTTGGGGCAGGTGTATGTCATGGGCAACAGACACAGGTGCATTTTATTGATGGCATTTTGAATGCACAGAGATACTGTGAGAGATCCTGAGACCCGTTGTTGTGCCATTCATCCACGACCATCACCTCATATTGCAACCTGATAATGCATGGCCCCATATTGCATTGAACTGACTGAGGCAAATGATGGCCACACCTGATACTGACTCATTTTAAAGATTAAGATTAAAGTCCCATAGTTGTCACACACACTGGTGTGGTGAGGTAAAAAAAAATGCCCTCTTCCTGTAACCCATCCCCTTGGGGAGCGGTGAGCTGCAGACAGCCAAGTTCTGGAACCATTTGGTGAATTAACTCCCCAATCCAACCACTTAAAGCTGAGTGTCAAGCAGGGTCTTTGGTATGGCCCAACCGGGATTTGAACTACGATCTTCCATTCCCAGGGCAGACACTCTACCACTAGGAAGTTTTTTGAGTCGCCGTCCAGTAAAGCTAAACTGCACATTTCAGAGAGGCCTTGTACACACACACACACACACACACACACACACACACACACACACACACACACACACACACACACGTGTGTGTGTGTGTGTGTGTGTGTATACTTGAAGAGGAACTTTTAAAATTTTTGGTGAGTGTATATTCTTTTGTGTGGAGAAGGTTTTCACTGTTTTAATTGGCACTAACAAAATGTAACTGATCGATAATTAACTCAGTAGGCCTATACATTCTTAGCATTATTAGCTGTAAAAGTCAACACACAAAAAAAGACCCAAAATAATGTTTTTTCTGTTGATTTGAGAAAAGTTCTAATGTCACATCCTCCGTTTCCATTTATGTCGGACTTCTCCTCAGCCATTCCTCTCTCTGTCCTTCTCTCTACACCCCCCCTCCTTCTGACTGATTACAAAAGCAGTTCTGGTGTGCGGGTGCTAAGTGTGATCTGCCAGAAATTCACAATCACCTCCTCCATAAAAGCCTGGTTTCTTCCTCTCCATGACACCGGATCGAAGTTTCTCCTTTCAAAATTCAGTTTTGACATTTCTGCAGGTGGATTGCATTACAGGAAACATGTGAGACTTGTGATATTTTCAGGTAAAACTGGAAGTTTTTTATGCTAAATATTCTATAGTTTTAAGTGTAAGGCCTAAAGCTGTGCCGAGTGTTCGTTGCATATGGGAATCAGATTTGCGATGGTCTTTTTTCACGTGTATGAGGACAGAATAAGAAAAAGCAGTAAACCGACAGACAATAGCTTCAGAGCAAAGATCTACAGCATCCTACTAAAGGATTTAGAGCCTGAATGTGTGCGTGCAAGTGGAAAAGCAGACTGAGTTTCTTCACATAACACATCAAAGCAAAAGGAAGGCCATAGAAAGGTCTCTGCATCGTGCCTGATAAGAAGAAGTTACCATTAAGACTCTTTGCCTCACAAGGATTAAAGAAAAGCCCCTCTCTTTCTCCTTAAATGGTTTTCTGATGCGTTTCTCTTTACCTTTCTTCTGGTTTTGTGCTTGTGCATTGACTTTTGCACCATTTATGGATGTATTGCTATTTTCAAATGCCACCCATTTATTGAAATAGTTTATTTCTTTGTTTTGTTGTTTAATTCAGAAGGGAACAGAGGTCTGAAGAAGGGTAATGACCTGGTCAGGAACTCTTAAAGACATAAACAAGCTGTGATTCTGAGGATTTTCTTGCACAGTTTGAGTAACTAAACTAAAATAATGATAGATTTGATTCATTAAGCTGAAGTTACTCAATTGTGTTTTGTCTTTACGTTCTCAGTAGTCTAGTGGTAGAGGGTCCGCCCTGGGATTGGGAGATTGGTATGACCTGACTGGAATATGAGACACAAAGACTTTAAAGCTGAGTGTCAAGCAAGGAGGCACTGGGTCCCATTTTTAAAGGGGTTGGATTGGGGGGTTAAACCACCAAATAGTTCCGGAGCACAGCCACTGCTGCAGCTCACCGCTCTTCATGGGGATGGGTGACATATGAAGATGAGTTTCACCAGTGCATGATGACTAATGGGACTTTGGCTTTTCTAAAATGAATGTTTTATTTCTGAAATGATCTTCTCAGAAAGAAAACTTTTGTTACACTTTTCATTAAGTTTCTTTGTTTCACTTCCTGAAACAATAAGGAAATAACAAAGCATGATATTATAAATAAGTAACGATAGCATTTCCCCTGTAAAAGTACATTGGATTTTACAGATGTACAGCATTTTCCACTTTAGGGAAAAGTCAACTCATGTGACTACATGCACCATTCCAGTGATGACAAATCAGTTGTGACAATCAGATTTTTAAAAGACTGGATGAAGATTTAAGTCATCACGTAAATAAAATAGTTCTTTTTAAAAATGCAACATTATACTAAAGATTAGTTCTCTAAGTCATATGCCTGTAGGGTATGCTGGGACGTATGTTTTATTTATTTTATTTTATTTTTTTCCGTGTCCTGTCTGGCTGTGAAGCAAACAGAATTCATGTCTGAATGCTGGTGACAAGCCTTACAGATTTACTCTCAGGTGGAGCATCAAAGCGTCTGCTTTTAATGTCACGCCTGATACTTAAAACTTTCTTGTAATTGTTTTTTGAATGCTTTGTAATTTTGACCAGACATGGAGACGGAGGTGAAAGAGAAATGAAAAGACAAGAGGTGGGTCCACAAAAATTAACAATCAATGATGAACAAGAGTCTGCTTCTATACAGAAAAGGGACACACAACAACACAACAGGAGCAAGCTATCACTGCATCAACTTGATGAAGAAATATAAAAATCAACATTGTTTTACAGAACAATCACACGATAATAAATCACAGTGCATTTAGTGCCAACCACAGCCTTAAGACATGTGTTGAACGTGCCCAAGTCCATACTTATGAGAGCACTTGTGTGCGTACCCACGCTTGTTTATGTAAGGTTTCTCTGTTGGAGCGTCCAATAGAGAGTGTGAGGGGCCACAGATCTGCCCCCCAAAGATGTGTAGGAGATGGAGGGAGCGCTGTATTTTCATTTTCCCATCCAGGGTTACCTGAAGGGAAAGCTCACCACGCAGGGGTTTTATTATTAAGCTGATCAATTTAACCCATACTAATCTTATTAACAATAAACCATTTAGACTTTTAAAGTGGAGAGAGAGAGATAAAATGATACACACGAGTCGGTGGTCTCTTTACTCTCTCGTCGGACCAAAGCCCTTTCAAGAGTATTTATTAAAAGACACACAGAAATGACAAAACGCACACACATTTAGGGAGACAAGCATGCGCTGGCACAGGGCGTTCTTACTGATAAGCTAGGACTAGGAAGAGGCAAGTTCAAGCGCCTGTCTGTTGCCAGGGAAGAATAAGCTGGATGAGTTTCGTTTAAAATAATGTATCCATAATTTATCCAACAAACCCCCCTGTTTAAACCAAATTCATCCCAACAATTGTCATGTTAATCAACATTAATCATAACACCACGATCAGAACACATATCAACCATATACACACAAAAACTACATCAAGGGGCAGACAAGAAAGTGTCATTAACAACGCTGGAACCATAAGTGAAGGACATTCAAAACAATAACTGGCAGACCAATAATACCATAATATAAACTTCGGTCGAATTCAAAAACACCAGATGGTACCCAGAAAATATCATTTTCCATGCATCTAATACTGTATGTACCACTTTAAATGTAAATAAGGTTGATGAACTCTATTCGTAAGAACAACATTATCAACATGAGAAGGTTAAAATCAGTTTTTACCAAACAATCCTCCCTGTGGAAACATAGGTCATCTGCTATGAAAAGCTGAATAAAATAAAAACAATAACACCACGATTAAGTGCAATACAAGAACCAACCTCAAACACACCAAACGAACGCAAAATATTAAGTGATCCTAAAAAAAACCTGTAATATAAGCAACACCCTGTAAGAAATTGGATGAATATAAAAAATGATCAAAGATCACAAATTTTAAGAGGACATCAATAAACCAGTTTTAACAGGAGAAACCTTCATTAGGAAAAAATATGGACCAAGGCACATGTCAGGAGCCTGTGAACCATTCTTTTACCTGAAACACAGTTTAAACTAAGTAAAACATGAACAAACATTGTCACAAAAGCCGATACCAATTTTTTCTGCTTTAAGACAGCCAATCTATGAAGCATGGGAAGTGTCAGGGGGCATTAGACACACCTAATTTCTGTGATGAAGCTGTGACTAGAACACAACCACATACATATTTGATTTCCTCAAATATACACACACACACACACACACACACACACACACACACACACATATATATATATATACATATATGTGTGTGTGTGTGTGTGTGTGTGTGTGTGTGTTTGTGTGTGTGTGTAATGTGATGTAATGACCTGATTTTAAGACTCACAGGTCAGATACACAGCCTGGGTCACCTTGCCCTGGCAACGACTCCAATTTGCAATATAGTCCTGCACAGGAGATTTAAAGTCTGCTACCACTCTTTTAATGTATGCAGCTGTCAGCTTATCTGACTGCTATTCCATCCAGCAAGAAGAGGACATTTCAAGATTTAAAAGAATCATTTAAATAAACTCTACTGCTAATCATCAAGGTTCATTATAACTGTGTTTAATTACTGAAATGAATTATTATTCTTTGGTTAATAATTATTTATGATAATCAGTACTGTTTAACTGTGACAAGCCTCATGTGCACGTATACACAGAAACACAGGTCACAGTAACTAAGTTAAAGGTAACTGCACTCACATGATCTTTTCCCATAACACCAGAACTTTCTATCTTCAGGAAGCTGTGTTTCTGAGGGTTTGTTAAATCTTCCTTCTACATGTCAAAACCTGATTCGTTAGAAATTGTAATAGCCATCTTTTAAAGCAGAACTCTCGTCATTTGCGAGTGAGTTCTAGAGAAGGTTGGGATGGCTGCCCACACTCTCTTTAACCAACAAAGCGATTTCTGTCACGCTGGCAGAATTGCTCCGACACAACAAAACGACACATGCAGAACAAGCTGATGCTACGAGATGCCTTAAGAACCTGCAGACGCAAACCAATTCCACCTGTGTGCCTGTGGCATCTCTAGGACTGGAGAAGTCGATACCATCGGTCTTCCCTACCGGACCCAGTACCCTGAGGCTGTTCAACATCCTCCTCTGACCTCCGTATCTAGGATGAGGGTCGCCTGACGGTGAGGTAGAACACAGATTGCGTCTGAATGCTCTTTAATAAGAACAACTTAGCTTATTGACAAAACCAAATTCTTTTTCACCCAGAACGCGCCCTCTCTCCAAGATACAAGTTCTGAGACATTGCTTCACCCCCAAACAAAACACACTTCACCTTAGATTCATCCAACACAGGGTTGCTTTTTAATACCAAAGCCTTTTTTAACACCAAAGCTTTTATAACTTGTCTTTTATACATTGTCTTTTAAATTGACATGTTTTAAATTGTTTAGTAAGAAATTTCTTAACCTTTTCAAACTTGACTCTTTCTTGGAATAAACACAGAGTGGGTGTACTGTACATTGATCACTGAACAAGCAAAGATCTTTAGATCTTCTGAATTAACAAATAACTTTTGCTATTAAATAAAATCTTTTAAAATAAATATAATATTTTGATTAACGTAAACCAAGCAAGTTGGTGTATGAATATATATATATATATATATATATATTTCATTCGTTAATTTGTTTGATCTTCTTAGGAATTAAAACACAAGCTGATAGCAACAGCCTTTAATTCTTAGATATGTAGTTCATTAACACTACATGTATATGCATATAGTATATATTCCAATCCAGGTCAGTTCATTAAGCCAATAAGTAAAAAGTTTCCTATATAAGGAATATGAATATACATATGTAGTCCTTATATAGGAAACTTTTTACTGATTGGCTTCATGAACTGACCTGTATTGGAATATTTACTATGTGAAAGGCCTTGAGACGACTCTTGTCATGATTTGGCGCCATATACATAAACATACCTTTTATTTTGCCGTTAAAATTTTTCTAAACTTAATTAAATAAAAAAAGTCTGAAAACCGGGACAATTTCCTTCTTATCAAGCATCCTATCCAAACACTTATCAAGAAAGGGAGCACTCTCAAATTTGAGCTACAGGAGCACTCTCAAATTTGAGTTACAAAGAGTTTTTTCTTATCCTCTCAGTTAATTTGGGACATTTTTGAGAAAGCTTTTTTTTTTTAATCTACTCTACTTTTCAAATGTAAATGGCCTTTTGAAGGGATTCCAAATGACAGAGATCCCAGTTCTTTCTATCAATGCTTTTAGCATGGAAATTGCTGGAGGAAACTAAATTCTTCAAATTCAATTTCCTCAGATTCAGGAAACAAATAAAAATCCAAAGATTTGGTGAGACCATGAAACTAAATAAGAGTTTTATCATCTCAGAGCAAAAGCATGTAGCATTTTTTAAATAAAAGTAGGATTTAAGAATTTACTTAGGTAGAAATCAGCACCTGTGTGAAGGAATACCCCACCTTCTCAATCATTTTAATGAGTCATTACATTTCTTTAGAAAAATCTTCTTCTCTGTTCCAAAAACACCCAATCAGGAGAATTTCCAGATTTTTTTAAGGCTCGAGTGCACCTCAACTTTAGAGCAGAGATTGACATCCAGGACTCTGACTATACAACAGCATTAATAAGTAAAGGTTCTTTACTGAAGTCTTTCACCAATGGAAACGTCTAAAATCACACAGGACGGGAGCTGTTGTGGTGAGGGAATGATCAACAGCAGCAAGAACACAGGCACCTGCCTTGGAAAGAGCAAACAGAGTAAAAAAAAAAAACAACTTTCAAAAGACAAACAGCTTGTTGTGTTTGCATTTTTCCAAAGATGAGCAGCGAAATGTCAAGGCACTCCTGACAAAGATCCCCTTTGGGAGTCTCGAAGACCCTAAAGTGGCTTGATGTGGTTCAATGAGAACAAAAGTATATTTTAACATTTGTTCCTGGGGTCTGAGTAAAATGCAGGAAAGGGATTTAAAGGCTAATATCCATATTTCTAGTTAAATGAAATGTAATCTAATATAAATACACTAGTGGGAAAAGACCCGTAGAAATAAAGGACAGGACAGGGACTATCTGCACACAGAAAAGACATGTAGGCCTATTAAGGCTTAAATTCTTCCCAAATGACAGCTTGTTATCGTGGACTAACACTGAAGGAAAAAAGAAACTTCAAGATGACGCTGTATTGAATGTGATCAGTAATAATTTCTTTGCGTTAGAAAGGGGGCTTCAGGACACACTTTCCCCACCAAATTAGAGTTTTTATGTCTCCAGAACGAGTCCAGAGCTGTCACCTCCAAAGTGCCAACTGGATGGCTCAGGTTGTCACCCTGTTATCCTCCTCTTTTCACTCCTGTCAGCGTCGGTGTCCAAAACCACTAAATCAAAGGACAGGGCCGATTTTAGGAATCATTAGCAGTTTCTGTAACTGCTAGCTGGCACATCTAAACTGTTGAACTGGTTCCAGTCTGGTTTATATAATTTTACACCCTTCCTTAATTTATCATCTCCAGATTTGTCTGAGAAATCTTTGTCTAGTGACTACAAAGGATCATGTGACTAAACACACATTTGCAATATCCAATTAACCTCAAGTTATATTTTAGCCCCAAGAGGGCCAAACTAAACAGATTTTTTTACACAAGAGTTGGTTTGTGTTGGTAGAGTACTAAATGTCCCCTTATACTGGATTAAGGCCCAGCCATGTGCTCTGTGATTTAGTAGAATGTGAAAGGAGCATGGCAAAGTTTAGAGATCTGTAAAACGCATCACGATGTTGCTCTAATCTCATCTGATCCAGTAAGTTTGTTCCTGATGTTTTCCTTCCTCCCTATCTCCTTTGTCCTCATCAAGCACCGTATATCAGTCTCCCCCCCCCCCCCCCCCCCCCCCCCCCCCCCCCCTCCCCCAACAACAATCCCATATGGTACGTCCAGGATCCGACTGCATCCCTGGTGGTACAATGCTTGATGAAATGAACACCTTCTAAGGTATATGCTGGGGTGGTATAAACACTGGTGCACAATTTCCAGGAACTAGAAGTGAGCCGCATCACCGCTGAGCTTCAGATGGCAGGAATATTTCCTGATATTTGGACATCTCGCCTCAGATTGGATAACAGCAGTGCGACTCTAACACTGACTTGCAGTGTGAATGTTTTATCTTCACACTTACTGTAAAGAGCCTGGAGGAGTTCAGCTGCGTGGTGAAGTTGCTAATTATAATGGTCAGCGTCAGCTAGTCCAGAGGTTTTCATTTCTGGGCATTAATTTATTTCTGCCAGTATTATTTCATGGAGAGTAAAAGGGTGAGGATGTGCTGTGAGTTTATGGGTTGTGAGATTCCTTTGTGCCCTAACTCTGACTTGTTTCATCTGCAGCCTCTTGGTTTGATGCCACACTCCTTTTCCATCTTTGATTCCCATTGCAGACACTGACTTACAGGACCGCAGGCTTAGAGGTGTTTAGTGGAAAGCTATGTTCTTAGTTAACATGTTCTCAAAAGGATGTTATTTCAAAAGGTACTTTTTGCTTTTTCAAAATGTGAAAAACTAGTTAGTTAGTTAATTTATTTAACTTTTCTTTTTCATGTCTCTGTTTGCTCATTTCCTTCATTTAGCTCCTGAAAATGTTATTTTAACTCCCGAATGTCTTCAGGCTCTTTGCTCAAAGTGAGTTGTGTTTCTTTCTTTAACACACTCTAGTCATAACCTTTACCACCTAAGGTTCCTTAAGAGGTACTGAAAAAGCTATGCACACAACTGTGTGGGTTTTATTTAAGTAAATCTCTGTCTCTCATCTTCTTATGTATCTATTTTTCAATTTCTCTATTTCTCTGTCTTTGTCTGTCACGCTGGTTGCTTTTCTCTTTTTACGTCTTCACCTTTCTTTTTTTATTTTATTGGCTGCATCTCTTCTCAACTCTTGTGCACAGTCTCTTGTTACCATAACAACCGATGAATCCTGTGCCCTTCAAAACAATTAGCATTCTACACTACTGCTCCTGCTGTTCCAAACCACATCCACCCCTTCACAGGAGTCTGAAAAGCAATATATAGAAAGCAGACAGCACCAGGGTGCCTTGTAATTGTAGTGTGCACAGTCCACAGCTGGCACTGTATTGTTTGCATAGTGGTAATACATGTGCCACCTGTATATGCAAGGTCTGACGAAAGGTCCTTGGCCTGCAGCCAAGGGCGCCGCAAGGGGCGGGCATGGCCACCCATGGCCACCCCTTGAAAATTGCTGACGCCCCAGGAAAAGCCAGGGTTGACAAATCATACTAATGTTCAGTCAAACCATATATTGATCTTGTGTATTCAAGACATAATTGTAAAACAAACAATAAACAACAAAAAATACAATTAATGAGTGAAGAAATAATCAGAATAAAAAAACATGTTTCTGCTGCTCACCATTTAAAAAAAGTTTTTATCTCCATTGTTTTCTTTAACACAGCAACAGGTGAATTAACCTAAAAAAACATTTTTAAATTAAATTAGGGATCACATTTAAAATAGCCAAAATATATATTTCTGAAATGTTTGTGTTTGTAAAATTTAAGTAAAATGTTTTAGATACGTACGGTTATTTTAATCAAAACGAATAAAGGTGCAACGCAGTACATCACCACAGGCTAAATTCTCCCAGAGTCACCACAAGGACCAATTTGGTGTGCCACCCCCAAAATTTATTTGGCCCCATCTGACCACCCCTATCAAAATGTTCTGGAGGAGCCCCTGCCTGCAGCTCAGTATACAACTGACCGTCAAATTGACTGCCTGCCTGTGCACCCAGTCGGATCTCAGGCGGGTCACTGTCTGGAGATTGTCAGCTTGCAAGATTTCAGTGTTCAACATGAGGATAATGTTTTTGAAGATCAAGAAAAACTCAAATTATCCATACACACACATCTCTAACTTTACCAGATAAGCATGGAACAAAGATTATCCCACATGACCAAATTTATCATTAATGCAGTCATTTTATTCAAATGATTTAATTGTTATTCCAGGGGTGAACCCTAGACATTCCTCTCCCCAGTGACACTCTCCATTTCTTTCTGGGTGTTCGTTATTTCCAGGCCAGAAGCAACATCACTCTAAGTCTGGGTCTGTCCTAGTGTCCTTTACCAGAAGGATGTGTCTAAAGGTCCCAACAAGGAGGTATTTAAATCAGATGCAGGAACCACCACTTTTGACTCCTTTCAATGCAGAGGAGGAGTGCGCAGTGACCTCCAGGGCCACCATCATGCATGTTTTAGCTGTAATTCTGATCCCACACACATGTGTTAGTGCACACCTGGATTTCCTCAAGTTTTGCAAAAGTCTGTATCCCCCCTTTAGTTTAAATCAAGGTCAGTGGGAATAAAAACACTTAAAACATGCACGGTGGTGGACCTTCAGGACCAAGACTGGACAACCGAACAACGACGAAGCGTCACAAAGAATAACAGTAAATGACTCAAGCACATATGGTTTACATAGCTTTATATCAAATCAATAATGAGGGAGAATCCTGCTTTTTAAAACTCACTCACCACTTTTATTCAGGATTTTATTGAAAAAGTCCACAGAAATAGTTAAATATACAACCTTTTTTACAGAACACAGTAATTCTATGATTCTCCAAATAGAAGAAATTATGTTTTTATACAATGCTTCTCAAGATAGAAATCACAAAGTGCTTCATAAGACAAATAAAATAAAAAAAAATATTCAAAATTTGACTTAAAATGAAAAAAAAAGGAAAATTATGATAAACAATTTATACATGCAATGATCTGCCCCCTAAGTCAATCAAATGCACCTTCATGAAGTGTTCAAAGCTGATCAGATGGCAAGCACTGATAATCTAGCAGGCCAAATGAATAGCCATAGCAGCTAAATATGATTTAGCAGTTGCAGTTTACATATTAGATATACTAGGAGAATGAAGGAACTGCATTCCAATATAGGCCACTGTGGTCTCATTTTTGAGAGAATTAATTTATGAAGGATAAAAAAAACTCACGACTTACTGAAGTTTTTCCACTCTGATTCTAATCAATCAAAATGTGTTCATGGTGAGAAGCACGGATGATGTGAAAGTGTACAGCACAAAGGGTCTCTTCAGGAGATCCTACAAGAGAGCTCATAAAAAAGAAAATCCTGCACTCTTTCCTCACCTGCCTTTACCACAGGACTACTGAGAGCAACCTGACAAGCTGCATCACATCTTGCAGCAGCAGAGTAACTGACAGGACGACTCAGAACATGTTGTAGGGATATTGGACAGAATCACCGTGTTCTTGCTCAGCTTTTTGGAGGCTGTTTTATCACAGGAGCTCCAAGAAAAAAAAAGCCCTCAGCTCTGAGGAAGGTTCCTCTCCCAAGCCTCCATGAGCTGTTTAACTTCTGACCATCCAAAATAAAATATAGTTTCATGGAATCAAGATCAATCAGAAGTAAATGAAATATAAACAAAGCAGGAAACTTAGGTTGAAACGAAGAGATCCATTTCTCACATGTTTTTGATAAAGTTGTGTTCATGGTGACGTTATTAATTATAAATGGCATTCTTTGTCACACGCGGCTTTAATTAAGTGACAGTTTCTCAGATTCCTGGAAGGTTTAGCTAATTTGGCCTGTGGTGCGCCCACATTCGTTGCTTTATCTCTGGGGAACATCAGGCAGATGTCTGCTGAAAATTTTGGTGCAGAATTTAATTGCTTGAAATATATATTTTAATATATTTAATATTTTTGTTAAATTATGCTTTAAATAAAAGAATAAGTTGGGATAAATTTAGTGTTTTTTTTTAATAAAGAAGTCCTCCTAAACCCATTCTCAGTCAGCAACATATCTAAGATTGCATGAGCTGGATTTTTGTCCTAATCTTGACCATATTATGTTGAAAAGACTGTTTGGGCTATAGGGCTGTGACTGGTAACACCCACGTGTCGGCCTTTTATCCAGTGAGAGGCAGATGGAAGTAGACGGCATCATCGTCAGACACCCATTAGAATGAATAAATGCTCTGACACAACATGCTCTCACAGGAAATGAGGGGATGCCTCAAGCCCTCTATCTGCTCTCAAGATCTGTTCAGCTGCACTGCACACAATGTTTTCAATCGAGTTAGTGGTTCAGAATGGATTCAATCAATTAATGTGACATTGTTGCAGGCCGGCAGTCAAATGGAAACATTAAATCATCTTTCCAAGTATTCTGGCACCAACACACCCCCGCAGTGAGCAACCATTTGCTTGCCGAGAGTGATGCAGATTAATTCCCCCAAACATTCTAATTGCCTAATGAACCTTTGTCAAACAGCAGAATTGTTTCGAGCTATGGAAGCCTTGAAGATTCACCCAAAGTCAAATTCAAGACATCCATGTGAAAATTACTCATTGAACTCATAAGTACTAGCTGCCACATTTCTAATGAACAGTCCTCAAACGAATGAGCAGACCATGACTGATCCTAATAAAGAAGAAAAATTAGAGCATTTGGTATGACATCTCATTGTTCTGTGAATGTCACATGAGCCCAAAACTAAAGATAATCTTGACTTTAATGGAAAACTTTTGTTCATGTTAGCTAATGAAGATGTGTCTTTGCCATACATCGTACAGTACCTATCATACCATGCCGTTTTATTTATATAACGCATTTAAACGCAGCATGTGAGCTGACCAAAGCACTTCACAGAGAACGATGATAAAGGGTTCATTTTAAACAATCAATAAATACAGATAGAAAATAACCTAAAAGTAATTTAAAAGAAGTGAAAAAGCAAACAGAGTTATTATCCAAAAGTCAAAGCATAGAAGTGGGCAGGGGCGTCGGACT
>SSNQ01034094.1:58831-72879 GCA_006942095.1 Nothobranchius kuhntae | reverse complement strand
AAAAAAAAAACACTCAAAATCTCCATTTGGATTTAGGGTCTGACGTGCTTTTTAAACTGAAAAACAAAAGTCTGTCACAAAGCCAGTGCTGGTGCCAAGCTTTGAAAAACCTTGAATGACTCTTTCAAAACTAATCCTTATGTAGGATCTTTATAATCACATATTCATCATAATATCTATGAATATAAAAATGTATCATCTCAGATCAGCATGTGTTGGAAGGACTTCTTCTGTGAAAGGATTAGAATATTACAAGGGAGAATATTTGATTATGTAACATGAAAGCGTATTACTCAACAAGGAAGCCATTTATCAATATCTGAGGGGAACATGCTCATAGTTCAAAAATTTTAAGTCATGCAGAGATGAAAGCAGTAAAGCACATTTAAAGAACATTACAGGAAAACATATTGCAGCTGGTATAGAGAATGAATGGATGGATGGCTTCAACAAAGCAGACACTACCTCAAAGAAACACGTAGAGAAAAGCCCCTTGTAGTGGTGCAGCTCTTACTACATGGTTATTTTTCCAGTTGGCCATGAATGTGCTTCTAGTGACTGTCAAAGCTCCACCAATGGCTTCTAGTGACTGTCAAAGCTCCACCAGAAGCCTCTCATCGTTGCTGGCATTCATGCGACGGTTAGTCAGTCCCTCTGTGTCCTCTGACTCCCTGTCGCACGCTACGTTTCTAAAGGGCCACCCCTCCAGGGGTCGTCACTTCATCACCCTTCTGTTGTATTATTGTGTTACACACACCAGGAGGGTGGCTTCCAGCAGACTTTGAGGACATATTTACCATTTGATGTAAAGGCATTAACAGCATCTGACTTTCTGATTTCAGCCCAAGAGGGGTGGGTCCACAAAGACGGGGACTACGTTTAAACCGACAGAAGTGTGATACATAAGGCTAAAGTGTTGACCACTCCTTTAATCAATACATTTGCAGTGGTCTCCAGCAGAAATTAATGCCTTGTAAGTCGTATACTGGGATGGGGGTGAGGGTGTATACCAGTGCACCATTTCCAGGAACTAGAAGTGAGCCATATTACAGCTGAGCTTCCGACAAGAGGGTTTGGAGTTTCTTGACATTTGGACACCTCTCCTTGGATTGGATAACAGCAAAACAACTCTACTAGCAATATTGATGTTTTACCTCCACAAATAACACAAGCCTGGAAGAGCTTCTGTTGTGTGGTAGAGTTGCTAATGCTAACAGTTAGCTTCTACTAGTCGAGACGTTCCCTGCTGTTTCCTAGGTGATAAACTAAGAACAGCCTTCCACATCATGAGGCAAGATGGGTGAGTTCTAAATTTTCACCTTCTATTTTTTACCAGAAGCTAATGGAGGAGAAATGTGTAGGAGACTATTTTCATGTTCAGCCTGGATGAAAATCTTGAAATTATAATTGATTATAATCAGAAAAAAATAAATAAAAAATGGGTTTTCAGTGTCCCACACCTTTAAAAGAGAAGGGAGGAGGAAATAAATAAAGTCAAGTTGATGAGAACTTGTGGGGCTCATTTTACTATTCAAGCATCCAAACACAAGTTTTCTTAGAGTATATTGTGTTTAATCACAATTTTGAAACTTGAAGAGGCGAACAAATATTCTATAATATGTGCACACCTGGTGTCAGATGCCTTGTTGCTATTGATTACAGTTTGTCTAATGTTGAAAATAAAAAAAAGTAATTCCATGTTTCATTTATTAAAAAGGGTAAATTTGTCATGATGGATGGCAGAGTCAAAAAAGGATTCATTAGAGATAAAGATTAAATAACTTTATTTGCATTAGAAACATTAATAAACTGCAGAGCTAGCGATGCTGTTTCTGAGAGTAGTCTGAAACAGGGAGAGCACAATTAAGTGTGGAAGAGTCGATGGTCAGTGAGGACAAAGTGGAGCTTACAGTTCTACGGGTTTAGGATGATATGAGAAGAAACATCATCCAAAGAGATGGGGCCCAAAGAGGGAAAGGACAGCAGGTTAACAGGTGGTCAGAACGTGGATACTGAGCAGAGTTTCCAGAAGTTATGGGAAGAGGAAATGAGTCAAATAACTGAAAACAAAGTGTAATAAACAACTTATCATATATATATATATATATATATATATATATATATATATATATATATATATATATATATATACATACATACACACACATATATATATACATATACATATATATACATATATACATATACATATATATATATATATACATATACATATATATATACATATACATACATATATACATATATATATACATATATACATATATATAGACAGTATATATATATATATATATATATATGTGTGTGTGTGTGTGTGTGTGTGTGTGTGTGTGTGTGTGTGTGTGTGTGTGTGTGTGTGTGTGAAAGTAGGAACTAGATTCTAAGTAAAAAGCACCACATTCTAAATAAAAAACACCAAATTCTAAATAAAAAACACTTAATTAAAAAAACCACTGAATTCTAAAAAAAGCACAAAATTCTAAATAAAAAACACTCAATTCTAAATAAAAAAACACTGAATTCTAAAAAAAGCACCACATTCCAAATAAAAAACACTGAATTATAAATAAAAAAGAATGAATTCTAAATAAAAACACCAAATTCGAAATAAAAAACACTGAATTATAAATAAAAAACACTGAATTCCAAGTAAAAAACACTGAATTCTAAATAAAAAAGCACTGAATCCTAAATAAAAAACACTGATTTCTAAATAAAAAACACTGAATTCTAAATTTAAAAAACACTGAACTCTAAAAAAGCACCAAATTCTAAATAAAAAACACTGAATTCTAAATAAAAAAACACTGAATTCTAAATTTAAAAAACACTGAATTCTAAAAAAAGCACCAAATTCTAAATAAAAAAATACTGATTTCTAAATAAAAAAACACTGAATTCTAAATAAAAACACTGAATTCTAACTAAAGAACACTGAATTCTAAATAAAAAAACACTGAATTCTAAATAAAATACACTAAATTCTAAAAAACACTGAATTCTAAATAAAAAGACAGAATTCTAAATAAAAACACTGAATTCTAACTAAAGAACACTGAATTCTAAATAAAAAAACACTGAATTCTAAGTAAAAAACACTGAATTCTAAGTAAAAACACTGAATTCTAAATAAAAATCACCAAATTCTAAATAAAAAACACTGAATTCTAAATACAAAACACTAAATTCTAAATAAAAAACAATAAATTCTAAAAAAAACACTGAATTCTAAATGAAAAACATTGAACTCTACATAAAAACTACTGAATTCTAAGTAAAAAAACACTGAATTCTAAATGAAAAAGCACTGAATTCTAAATAAAAAACACTGAATTTTACATAAAAAAACTACTGAATTCTAAAAAAGCACCAAATTCTAAATAAAAAACACTGAATTCTAAATAAAAAAAAACACTGAATTCTAAAAAAAGCACCAAATTCTAAATAAAAAACACTGAATTATAAAAAAACACTGAATTCTAAAAAAGCACAGAATTCTAAATAAAACAACCACTGAATTCTAAAACAAGCACCAAATTCTAAAGAAAAAAAACACTGAATTCTAAAAAAGCACCAAATTCTAAATGAAAAACACTGAAGTCTAAATAAAAAACACTGAATTCTAAGTAAAAATCACTGAATTCTAAATAAAAAAGCACTGAATTCTAAATAAAAAACACTGAATTCTAAATAAAAAACACTGAATTCTAAATAAAAAACAACTGAATTCTAAATAAAAAACACTGATTTCTACATAAAAAACACTGAATTCTAAATAAAAAAACACTGAATTCTAAGTAAAAAACACTGAATTCTAAATTTAAAAAACACTGAATTCTAAAAAAGGCACCAAATTCTAAATAAAAAACACTGAATTCTAATTAAAAAAACACTGAATTCTAAATAAAAACACTGAATTCCAACTAAAGAACACTGAATTCTAAATAAAAAACACTGAATTCTAAATAAAATACACTGAATTCTAACTAAAGAACACTGAATTCTAAATAAAAAACACTGAATTCTAAGTAAAAAACACTGAATTCTAAATTTAAAAAACACTGAATTCTAAAAAAGCACCAAATTCTAAATAAAAAACACTGAATTCTAAATAAAAAAAACACTGACTTCTAAATAAAAACACTGAATTCTAACTAAAGAACACTGAATTCTAAATAAAATACACTGAATTCTAAAAAACACTGAATTCTAAATAACAAACACTGAATTCTAAGTAAAAAACACTGAATTCTAAGTAAAAACACTGAATTCTAAATAAAAATCACCAAATTCTAAATAAAAAACACTGAATTCTAAATACAAAACACTAAATTCTAAATAAAAAACAATAAATTCTAAAAAAACACTGAATTCTAAATAAAAAGACAGAACTCTAAATAAAGAACACTGAATTCTAACTAAAGAACACTGAATTCTAAATAAAAACACTGAATTCTAAGTAAAAAACACTGAATTCTAAATAAAAAACACTGAATTCTAAATAAAAATCACCAAATTCTAAATAAAAAACACGTAATTCTATATACAAAGCACTAAATTCTAAATAAAAAACAATAAATTCTAAAAAAAAAACACTGAATTCTAAATGAAAAACATTGAATTCTACATAAAAACTACTGAATTCTAAGTAAAAAAACACTGAATTCTAAATGAAAAAGCACTGAATTCTAAATAAATAACACTGAATTTTAAATAAAAAACTACTGAATTCTGAAAAAGCACCAAATTCTAAATAAAAAACACTGAATTATAAATAAAAAAAACACTGAATTATAAAAAAAGCACCAAATTCTAAAGAAAAAACACTGAATTCTAAAAAAACACTGAATTCTAAAAAAGCACAGAATTCTAAATAAAACAACCACTGAATTCTAAAAAAAGCACCAAATTCTAAAGAAAAAACACTGAATTCTAAAAAAGAACCAAATTCTAAATGAAAAACACTGAAGTCTAAATGAAAAACACTGAATTCTAAGTAAAAAACACTGAATTCTAAATAAAAAAGCACTGAATTCTAAATAAAAAACACTGAATTCTACATAAAAAACACTGAATTCTAAATAAAAAACAACTGAATTCTAAATAAAAAACACTGATTTCTAAATAAAAAACACTGAATTCTAAATAAAAAGACAGAATTCTAAATAAAAACACTGAATTCTAACTAAAGAACACTGAATTCTAAATAAAAAATCACCAAATTCTAAATAAAAAACACTGAATTCTAATTACAAAACACTAAATTCTAAATAAAAAAACAATAAATTCTAAAAAAACACTGAATTCTAAATAAAAAGACAGAACTCTAAATAAAAACACTGAATTCTAACTAAAGAACACTGTATTCTACATAAAAACAATGAATTCTAAGTAAAAAACACTGAATTCTAAGTAAGAAACACTGAATTCTAAATACAAAACACTAAATTCTAAATAAAAATCAATAAATTCTAAAAAAAACACTGAATTCTAAATAAAAAGACAGAACTCTAAATAAAAACACTGAATTCTAACTAAAGAACACTGAATTCTAAATAAAAACAATGAATTCTAAGTAAAAAACACTGAATTCTAAGTAAAAAACACTGAATTCTAAATACAAAACACTAAATTCTAAATAAAAATCAATAAATTCTAAAAAAACACTGAATTCTAAATAAAAAACATTGAATTCTACATAAAAACTACTGAATTCTAAGTAAAAAACACTGAATTCTAAATGAAAAAGCACTGAATTCTAAATATAAAACACTGAATTTTAAATAAAAAACTACTGAATTCTGAAAAAGCACCAAATTCTAAATAAAAAACACTGAATTCTAAATAAAAAAACACTGAATTCTAAAAAAAGCACCAAATTCTAAATAAAAAACACTGAATTATAAAAAAAACACTGAATTATAAAAAAACACTGATTTCTAAATAAAACAACCACTGAATTCTAAAAAAGCACCAAATTCTAAAGAAAAAACACTGAATTCTAAAAAAGCACCAAATTCTAAATGAAAAACACTGAAGTCTAAATAAAAAACACTGAATTCTAAGTAAAAAACACTGAATTCTAAATAAAAAAGCACTGAATTATAAATAAAAAAACACTGAATTCTAAATAAAAACACTGAATTCTAAATAAAAAACAACTGAATTCTAAATAAAAAACACTGAATTCTAAATAAAAAACACTGAATTCTAAATAAAAAACAACTGAATTCTGAATAAAAAACACTGAATTCTAAAAAAAGCACCAAATTCTAAATAAAAAACACTGAATTATAAATAAAAAAAACACCGAATTCTAAAAAAAAGCACAACTTCTAAATGAAAAACACTGAATTATAAAAAAAACACTGAATTATAAAAAGCACAGAATTCTAAATAAAAACAATGAATTCTAAATACAAAACACTAAATTCTAAATAAAAATCAATAAATTCTAAAAAAAACACTGAATTCTAAATAAAAAACATTGAATTCTACATAAAAACTACTGAATTCTAACTAAAAACACTGAATTCTAAATGAAAAAGCACTGAATTCTAAATAAAAAACACTGAATTTTAAATAAAAAACTACCGAATTCTGAAAAAGCACCAAATTCTAAATAAAAAACACTGAATTCTAAATAAAAAAAACACTGAATTCTAAAAAAAAGCACCAAATTCTAAAGAAAAAACACTGAATTATAAAAAAACACTGAATTCTAAAAAACACAGAATTCTAAATAAAACAACCACTGAATTCTAAAAAAGCACCAAATTCTAAAGAAAAAACACTGAATTCTAAAAAAGCACCAAATTCTAAATGAAAAACACTGAAGTCTAAATAAAAAACACTGAATTCTAAGTAAAAAACACTGAATTCTAAATTAAAAAGCACTGAATTCTAAATAAAAAACACTGAATTCTAAATAAAAAACACTGAATTCTAAATAAAAAAACACTGAATTCTAAATAAAAAACACTGAATTCTAAATAAAAAACAACTGAATTCTGAATAAAAAACACTGAATTCTAAAAAAGCACCAAATTCTAAATAAAAAACACTGAATTATAAATAAAAAAAACACTGATTTCTAAAAAAAGCACCAAATTCTAAATGAAAAACACTGAATTATAAAAAACACTGAATTCTAAAAAAGCACAGAATTCTAAATAAAAACACTGATTTCTAAATAAAAACACTGAATTCTAACTAAAGAACACTGAATTCTAACTAGTGTTTTTATTTAGAATTCAGTGTCTTTTAGTTAGAATTCAGTGTTTTTTTTAGAATTCAGTGTTTTTTATTTAGAATTCAGTGCTTTTTCATTTAGAATTCAGTGTTTTTAGTTAGAATTCAGTAGTTTTTATGTAGAATTCAATGTTTTTTATTTAGAATTCAGTGGTTTTTTTTAGAATTTATTGATTTTTATTTAGAATTTAGTGTTTTGTATTTAGAATTCAGTGTTTTTATTTAGAATTCTGTGCTTTTTATAATTCAGTGTTTTTTTATAATTCAGTGTTTTTCATTTAGAAGTTGTGCTTTTTATTAGAATTCAGTGTTTTTTTTATTTATAATTCAGTGTTTTTTATTTAGAATTTGGTGCTTTTTTTAGAATTCAGTGTTTTTTATTCAGAATTCAGTGTTTTTTATTTAGAATTCAGTGTTTTTAATTTAGAATTCAATGTTTTTTTCTTTAGAATTTGGTGTTTTTTATTTAGAATTTGGTGCTTTTTAAGAATTGTGTTTTTTATTCAGAATTCAGTGCTTTTTATTTAGAATTTGGTGCTTATTATTTAGATTTTGGTTCTTTTTATTTAGAATTTGGTGTTTTTTATTTGGAATACTGTGTTTTTTATTTGGAATTTGGTAGTTTTTATTTTGAATTTGGTGTTTTTTCTTTAGAATGTGGTGTTTTTATTTAGAATTTGGTGCTTTTTAAGAATTGTGTTTTTTATTCAGAATTCAGTGCTTTTTATTTAGAATTTGGTGCTTATTATTTAGATTTTGGTTCTTTTTATTTAGAATTTGGTGTTTTTTATTTCGAATTCTGTGTTTTTTATTTGGAATTTGGTGGTTTTTATTTAGAATTTGGTGTTTTTTATTTAGAATTTGGTGTTTTTTATTTAGAATTCAGTGTTTTTCATTTAGAATTCAGTGTTTTTCATTTAGAATTCAGTGTTTTTTTATTTAGAATTCAGTGCTTTTTATTTATAATTCAGCGTTTTTTATTTAGAATTCAGTGTTTCCTTAGAATTCAGTGTTTTTGTAGAATTCAGTGTTTATTTAGAACTCAGTGTTATTTTTAGAATTTGGTGCTTTTTTAGAATTGTGTTTTTTTATTTAGAATTCAGTGTTTTTTATTTAGAATTCAGTGCTTTTTATTTAGAATTTGGTGCTTTTTATTTAGAATTCAGTGTTTTTTATTTAGAATTCGGTGTTTTTATTTAGAATTCAATGTTTTTTTATTTAGAATTTAGTGTTTTTTATTTAGAATTGGAACTTTTTTTAAGAATTCGGTGTTTTTTTTGTTTAGATTTCAGTGTTTTTTATTTAGAATTCAGTTAAAAACAATTCTAAAAAAAGCACCAAATTCTAAATAAAAAACACTGAATTCTAAAAAAACACTGAATTCTAAATAAAAAAAACACTGAATTCTATATAAAAAAACATTGAATTCTAAATAATAAAATCCTTTCCAACACACTAGAAAGACATGCACACAAGAAGGTTTGTTGAGACTGGAAGCTGCCCAACGAGGGTCGCCCTGCTGCTCCTTAAATCCTCAGAGGGCTGATGAGAGACTGTTGCAGGTGTGCCTTTTTCTCAGGGAAACTCACTCACCTGAGGAAGACACTCAAGGGCAGGTTTGATGACCCACTCAACCGAGATTGTGGCTTCATTTAGGTCTATTTATGTAAATTAGCATTTTAATATATCTTATTTAAATGTGAAGAACAGAAAGTTTACACAATCCATTCATTTAGAACAGGCCCAATAGTTGTCTACCATTGGAAGTCAGTAATTTTTTCTCAGCTTCCCGACAACATTCTGGAGAATTATGCAAGACTCTGAATAGAATATTCTGCAGTTGGTGACTACAGACCAGTTCTCAGTTTCTCTGCTTTCTGGCTGATGTTTTGGTCACTTTTGAATGCTGGTGGTGCTTTCATTCTAGTGGTAGCATGAGATAGACCCTACAACCCACAGAAGTGGCTCAGATAGTGCAGCTCATCCAGGATGGCACATTGATGCAAGCTGTGGCGTAGTGTCCAGAGCATGGACGTGGAGGAGGACATAGATGGGCAACAACCCAGCAGAAAGACCGCTACCAAAGCCTTTGTTCAAGGAGGAACAAGAGCACTGCCAGAGCCCTGCAACATGACCTCCAGTGTGCTAAATATGGTCAAACGGTCAGAACAGACTCCATAAGGTGGTAGGAGAGCCCAACTTCCATGGGGACTGTACTTAGAGCCCAACACTGTGCAGGACATTTAGCAAATTCGCCCTGTGCTCTTCACAGATGAAAGCAGGTTCACACTGAAGCCTGATTTATACTTCTGTCTGCGTCAGTGCGGAGGCACGCAATGCCATCATGCGTCAGCACAAGGGCTCTCTGACGGGCTCACACTGGGTGATGGAGACATGCCTAAAATTTTAAACATCTGTCAAAAATGACGGTGACCGCAAGCTTGTGAGTGTTCGGGACGCCGCTTCCTGTATATTTGTCACCAGCACTGCTGTAGCGCCATTCAAAAGCAGTATTTAGTGGCAGACCTCGAACAGATTGAAGAACGCGGATAAAGTCAGAAAATATTAACATTTATTCACCCGTGAGTGTAGGAGTACAAAATACGGAGCAAACGTGGACGGAAATGACGAGAATTGTTAGTTTAGAGGTGGCGACTGCATGAAGAGGTGGAGGAGAATGAAGGACAAATTTGTCAGAGTTATAAAGTCCCTGAATGTTACCTCCCAGGTGTCTAGGGGACCTGGGGTAACATTGAAAACGCGTGACACAAAAAAGTTAAGAGGTTTTTAATTGTCTTTTTTTGTAGCTTATTCTAGAAATAAGCAAATATAGAACAAAAAGGGTCGCTTCCCCAGTGTAATGTAGCAAGTCCATTACGCAGGCTTTTGCTATGGTTGTAGGATAAATGAAACCAGGCTCAATAACTATTGTTTTAATGTTTATTTAAAACGGGTGAAGCGTTTGGACCTGTGAGAAGAAGAGTTGGTATGAACATTGAGGATTTAAAATGGTAAATGATTGAGTGTTTGTACTTACCTGTTTTGTGCTTCTGGAAGTGTTCCAGCTAAAAAAGTCCATGGGGAGCTGGAGCACCTAAAGAAGGTTCCGGAGCATTCCATTCAGGAGGAATGGGAGGGGTGACCTGTGAAATTGCTCTAGGAAGGCAGATTAGTTTCAATGAATGTTTTTAGGATTGATTAAGGATGTTTCTATTTTTGTATTGTAATTATTTCAAGAGATGTTAGAGATGAGGATATAAGGATAATTTAAGAATATGGAAGGATTGTATTTTTGTATTTACCTGTGTCTGGTTTTAGGATTGGTCCAATTAGTCATACCTGTTATAAATACAGCTCTGTGTTTGTTGGAAGGGTGATGGAGGGAGCGGCAGTCATGAATTTGTGCTGCCTAGATTTTAATTTTGTAAAATGTAAATAAAATACACTTGGGTCTGCTCTGGACATCGGCCTCCTCAGTATTACTTTTCCCTCCGGAGTGCATGAGGGTCATCCTGACAAGTGCCCTCGACGCCACACCCAGAGATATCAACATTTAACCAAAACAAGCTCAAGCACTACGAGCACAAAATCTCAAAAACGTAACAGATTACCCATAAGTCTTACCACCACTCAATATCAAAGTCCTAAGTGGGAGACCAGAGCAAAGGCAGCTCTGCACTGTTTTCCCCCTTGGTGAGGAGCTCCAGCAGGTCCTTTAAACAATCAGTGGCTGATGAAAACACACCACAGCTGGTGCAGGGAGGAGCAAGGGTGAGCAGACAGGCCTAGTCTGCAGGCATTCTCCTCAAATGCAGCATCAATGTGGGGAAAAAAGAATGCACAGAAAAATGAAAACCACACAAACGGCTCCAGCCGTAACACCGAATTATGGAAAACACATTAGTAAATACACTATCATGGTCTGGATACATGAGTGTTATGGTGGCAGGATACCACAGAACAGCTCCATGCCCTCTGTTGTCCTTGCTGCCTGAACAAAAGTTTGAATGTGAAAACCTTTCCAACACTCCGTGTGCATCTCTCCATTGCAGAGCTCACGGAGAAGTATAAATCAGGCTTAAGCACATGTGCCAATCATGTCAGAGTCTGGAGATGCCATGGAGAATGTTCTGCTGCCTGCAGCATCCTCCAGCATGATTGAGCACATCTGAGACATCATGTCTCGCTCCATCCACCAACGCCACGTTGCATCACAAACTGTCCATGAGTTGGTGAATGCTTTAGTCCAGGTCTGGGAGAATTTCCCTCAGGAGACGATCCGCCACCTCATCAGGAGCATGCTCAGATGTTGTAGGGCAGTCGCACAGGCACGTGGAGGCCACACACACACACCACTGAGCCTCATTTTGACTTGTTTTAAAGACATTAAATCAAAGTTGGATCAGCTGTAGTGGTTTTTCACTTTAAGTTTGAGTGACTCCAAATCCAGACCTCCATGGGTTGATAAATTAGATTTAATTGATAATTTTTGTGTGCTTTTGTTGTCAGGACATTCAACTATATAAAGAACAAAGTAAACTTTTAATTTGTTCAGATTTAGGATGAATTAATGTTGTGTTTCCTTTGTTTTGTTGTCATTTTGTTGAGCAGTACACACACACACACACACACACACACACACACACACACATACACACACACACACACACGTTTGCCTTTTGTTCTTGCCAGCAAAATGTTTATCCTGACCTTCTCAATGCACATTGTAATCTACATTTTCTTATTCTTTTTTTTTAATATCAGGACAGCTACATTTCTTATAATTCATCTTTGTCTTGCTAAAAGGCAACATTAGGTAATTTCTTTCTTTGCTTTTACCTGAAGATAAATCAAAAGCAATTTAGTTCCTAACTGAGCAAGAAAGAAACGTCTCAGGAACCTTTTTAACTTTTTCCGCATAGTAACCGTGTTGCTCTCATTAATCACAGAATTAATAAGGACACATTAGGTTCCTAACCAGGGACAGGGACAAAGTTTCCGTTTACCAATGAATCCATGTGTTTGAAAATGTCATGCACTGCATCCACCATTTTGGCTCTTGTATTTTGACAGGGCGTGTGTGTGTGTGTGTGTGTGTGTGTGTGTGTGTGTGTGTGTGTGCCAGTTGTTTACACTTAAAGCTGTAGTCTTTAAAATACTGCTTGTTACATCTATTAAAAAAACTGAAGTGGTGTCATTTTTTTGTGGTACTGAACTTGTGTTTTCTGTTTGACATCTTGTTTGCAGAGAACAAATGTTTCACCTCCAAAAATATAAAAACATTCCCAACCAAAAATCTGTGTCATGGGAATTATAACTATAAAATTCTGCAGTTTGACCTGCTGTCAGCCCTTCTGTGTCCACACACAAGTACTATTTCTGAATGAGACCATTTTAACATTATGGTTGTTGTCAGGTAAGTTTAGTAAATCCTGTATCGTTAAAATTAAGTAAAATGCTACTTTCACTCATCTACATAATCATGGAAGCGTGCTAAACAGGACCTTTGTGGGAATTGCTATCACTTGATGAATGAGCTGTTGACCTACCCCTAAACCCCTCACTGTGACAACAGTGGGGGGAAATCTCGGTCTACTTAAACCCCATCCCACACTTCCCACTACAAATTAGTTAGAAATAGCTTTATTGTTTTTAAAAAATCAGTAAATCTCCATTCATGATGCAATTTAGTGAGCAAAAAAATGCAATATCAATGTGGAGATGAAGCTGCAATTGACAGCAAAGGAGGATCAGAGAAATAAACAGGTGGTCCCTGATGGTTTCATACACAACTAACTACCCACGCTGCAGCACAAACCTGTAGGAAGGAGACAACATTAACATATTAAACAGGTTCTACGGTTACTTCCCAACCAGTCAGACCAGAAACAACAGACGCTGAGCGCTGAGTCAGTGGACTTCTGGATCTACATGTTATTATAGTGCATTAAAAATACAACTAGTGGAATAATTTGGTTAAAAAAGTTAAGGCTTAAAATAATACATTTACCCGAATGTACCTTGTAGAAAAAGAAAGAATCTGCTCCACAGTAACCCGAACGGTCATCACCTGACTCCACCACCAGGACATCGGAGGCCAACGAGGGCCAAGGAATACTTGCAAAATTATAATTCATATCTGGAACACATATCCACTCTGCCTAAAAAATTTTAAAAAGGCCATTTGGTTTTTAGGGATCTTGAGATAGCTCACACTTAACTCCTAGTGCAGTTATTATTGTGGATATCCTTATTTATAAATTCTTTATTAACAACAAAGCAACATTGATGGCTTCATTTCCAATTTTGACTTTAAATTATTGTTATATGAAATAGGAATTACAGAGAGTTTTTCATTGCTGATTAAATGTTAAAATGGCTTGCCACAGTTTTGGTGTGCTTTTGCGATATATATACTGTTTTCACTCATCTCCTCACCTTTCTGAAATGCTGTTTTGTTTTGTTTTCATTCCTCATCCGTCACAGATTTGTCCCCACCAATACTTACAGATCCCAACATGCTAATGTAATAGTTGTTTCTAGGCATTTTGTGCACCCCCACCCCCACAGTCCATAGCTTTAGGGGGGCTACTTCCTGTAAATCCTTATGATGGTGTCAGAAAAAAAAACACTACAGGTTTAAGAGATTTGTCACTGGTTGTGGCAGTAAGTAGATCAAGATGAAAAGAAAGTACAGTTGTGGTCAGAAGTTTACATACACTTGTAAAAAATATAATATAATGGCTCTACTGAGTGTCCCGTTATTTCTAAAACTC
>SSNQ01034094.1:24189-48395 GCA_006942095.1 Nothobranchius kuhntae | reverse complement strand
TTTTTTTTTCCTTTTGATTTACTGATTAGAGCAAACTTCACAGACAGAACGCATGCCGCTTGTCTCAATTCTGTTTAGCCATAACACAGAAATTACACAACGTAATCAGCAGTCAGACAGTAAATTCACACGTCAGAAAGCCTAAACAAATCCTCCCTTTTCACCTTAAACTGTGTTGAATTTGTAGAGAAAACAGTTAATTGAGGACAGCTGCTGCAGAACTCAACCGGCTCATGGGGAGAACTAAAGAAGGTGCTGTGAATAATCATCTGATGTTATCAACCACTCCTTAATGAAAATAAGCTACAGAATTTCACTAATTAATCTCCACCTCATTCTCTCTCACCGTGAGCATTGACACTCTTCAGTCTGTTGTAGCAGTAAAATGAGTTATGTGTCTGATTCAGTGGTTTACTCCATACATATCAGTGATCAATGACCATAAGAGCAACCAGGCTTTCTGACGCTGTCAAAGAGAAATATTAGCCATCTCCAAAACGATTACAGCCTCTAATCCTTACATGAGCACAATGGGCAATCCACTAAATTAGCACAAGTTGCCTGTGCTGAGTCTTAAATCAAATCAAATCAAATCAAATCACTTTTATTGTCACGTCACATGTGCAGGTACACTGGTACAGTACATGCGAGTGAAATTCTTGTGTGCGAGCTTCACAGCAACAGCATTGTAAAAATATAGTAATGTAAAAACATGTAAAATATAAAAATGGCTAATCTAAATATACAAATGAATAAAGTAAACAATAAGATAAGAGATATAAAATGTGCAGAGGCTGGTATGTGCAAAACTGTGGCATTAATGTACAGTATGGAGCGTGTAATGTTGGCGTTTCAGTAGTGAGGGTGAGGTGTCTGTGATGTGTTCAGCAGTCTGATGGCCTGATGGAAAAAGCTGTCTCTCAGTCTGCTGGTTCTGGACCGGATGCTGCAGAACCTCCTTCCTGATGGAAGTAGTCTGAACAGTTTATGGCTGGGGTGACTTGAGTCCTTGATGATCCTCCCCGCTTTTCTCAGGCACCACTTCTTATAGATGTCCTGGAGGGAGGGAAGCTCACCTCCAATAATCCTTTCAGCACACCGCACTACTCTCTGGAGAGCTTTACGGTTGTAAGCGGTGCTGTTGCCATACCAGGTGGAGATGCATCCAGTGAGGATGCTCTCAATGGCACAGCGATAGAAGGTCCTGAGGATGCGGTGGCTCATGCCAAATCTTTTCAGTCTCCTGAGAAAGAAGAGGCGCTGCTGTGCCTTCTTTACTGTATTTTCCGTGTGCACTGACCACGTAAGATCCTCTGCCAGATGAGCTCCAAGGAAACGGAAGCTGCTTACCCTCTCCACAGCGTCGCCGTTGATGGTGATGGGGTGTGTGTATTCCTCTGCTCCTCCGGAAGTCCACTATCATCTCCTTTGTCTTTGTGACGTTGAGGGTGAGACTGTTGTCCTGACACCAGTGGGTCAGGGCGCTGATCTCCTCCCTGTAGGCCGTCTCATCGTCGTTGGTGATGAGACCTACCACCGTGGTGTCGTCCGCATACTTCACAATGATGTTGGAGTTTCTCGTGGCCGTGCAGTCGTAGGTGTAGAGTGAGTACAGGAGAGGGCTCAGCACACACCCCTGTGGTGCACCAGTGTTCAGTGTTACGGGAGATGAGGTGGTGCCGCCCAGTCTGACCACCTGGCGTCTGTCAGACAGAAAGTTCAGGATCCAGCTGCAGAGGGAGCTGCTCAGTCCTAGATCCTGCAGTTTCCTGTCCAGCTTCGATGGAACGATGGTGTTGAATGCTGAGCTGTAATCTACAAACAGCATTCTTACATACGTGTCTCTCTTCTCCAGGTGTGACAGGGCAGCATGGAGTGTCAGGGCTATGGCATCATCAGTGGACCTGTTGTGGCGGTATGCAAACTGTAGAGGGTCCAGTGAATCGGGCAGTGCAGAGCAGATGAAGTCCCTGACCAACTTCTCGACGCATTTGCTCACGATGGGGGTCAGGGCTACAGGTGGCCAGTCATTCAATGTGGAGATGGTGGAGGATTTGGGTACAGGGACAATGGTGGCCATTTTGAAGCAGGCTGGGACTACAGACAGAGAGAGGGAAAGGTTGAAGATGTGTGTAAACACTCCAGCCAGCTGACCCGCGCATGACCTGAGGACGCGGCCGGGAATCCCGTCCGGACCAGTAGCTTTGCGTGCGTTCACCCTCCTGAAGCACCTCCGCACATCCTTTTCAGACACAGTGTGCGCACTGACGTCATCCGCGGTGCGCTCACTGTCCGGTCTCATGGAGTTCGCTGTGTCGAATCTGGCATAGAATGCGTTCTTCACAGTACTTACATGAAAGTACTGTGATGTAGGTTGGCAGGTTCATTTTTACTATTGAGTTCACAATAATACTTTATTTTATTCTTTTTGCATTACAGTCCTTCAGCACAGCTGACAGACTATTCAAGAAGAGTAAGAAAGGAAACCAGAATGAATGTGTTGCAATGGTTGGGATGAATGCACGGTAGCCATACCTCCCCTCTGGTTTGTCCTTCATCTGTTGAAAAACCACCCCTCATTATTTCCAACAGCACATGGAAGAATGCATCCCTCAGTAGCTGTAATTTTCAGTATTTTTGTGATATGCATTTTGCTTTTTGGACAATTCTTCAACAAAAAGATTTCCACCAACAGAAATGTGTTATTCAACGCAACATGACCTGTGATTATCAGTGAATCTATATGTGCAAAGTTTATTTAAAATTTTATTTGTAATAAATTAACTAGATAACCCAAATGTAACAATAAACTCAGTCTGTAGAGTCCGTAATTCTCCTGATCCGGCAGCAGTCCGTCTGCTTTAGCTTAGCATTAACAATGGAAGTCAATAGCAAGTACTAGCATTTTGTTTGCAACAGTAAATAAAATTACTCAATAATGACACCAAATATTCCTGGTGAGCTCAATAATCATGTCAACCGCAAATTAAAGTAAGAAGTAACACGAAGGATTTGCAGGAGCCGATTTAGACTTGGGACTACATTACGACAAAGCACCGCTGTAAGCCGACGCTGCATGGTACACGGACATAATATAGTGGTCAAAAACGAGACACCACTGCCCAGCTTCTGTAAACAAAGACACGTGTGATTTGCATAGTATTTCTTTCCGTTGTTTTGTTTACAGGCTTTATAAAAAAAAAATCCTGTTACTCGTGTAGCAAAGGGATGTGAAAACAAGCTGAGTACATATAGCAGCAGGATATTTCATGTTATTCCCACAGATGTGGAACAAAGAAGAGACTGGCTTGATGCCTTGGAAGTTCCCACAACACCCGTAGAGGAAATTAAGACATATGTGGTTTGTGAGGAACATTTCACAAAAGAGGACTACTTTGACAAAGAACAGCACTCAACCCTGATGATGGTGTGGTGGCAGAAAAAAACAGCAGCCCCTTACATATTTTGTAAAGAACCAAAAGGAAGTGCATCATTACTACCTGTAAGTGGTCTTTTATTTTTATTGCTGGGCTTTTATAAATTACTATAAGCATGACGTGTGGCTGACATATTCACCTCCTGGTTTATTACACAACATTTACATTTCATCCTAAATACCAGTAAATGGCGAGCTTTGTAGAGTGAAGCGGGAGTTGTTTTTTTTTTTACCTCCGTGTTATATCCATGTACCATGCAGCAACGGCTTACAGCGGTACTTTGTCGTAATGTACTCCCAATTCTAAATCGGCTCCTGCAAACCTTTTGTGTTACTTCTTACTTTTCATTTGCAGTTGACATGATTATTGAGCTCACCAGGAATATTTGGTGTCATTTTTGAATAATTTTATGAGTGACTCTGGTGTAGCTCATTACTACCAGCGTGTGGATGTGTGTGAAAATGGGTGAGTGGCTTGCTGTAAAGCACTTTGGGGGGTTGTAGCTTTCTACAAGGGGCTGTATAAACACAAGCCATTTACCATTTTACCCATTCTCTGACTGACTTTGGTTTTGAGAAACGGAGATTATTTCTGACCAGGCAAACAAACAAATAGCAAGTTAGTGTTGAGCTGAGATTTAAAAAAAAGCAGAGAATTGTGCAAATGCACTTTTAAAAACATTTACACATCTTTAAGAAGTGCTTTTCTCATTTCTTACCAAGGGTGTCCAAAACCAATACTTTATCTCAAGTATCAAGCTTTTCTACTCATTGATAACTGACCACATTTGGCACCTGGTC
Organism: Nothobranchius kuhntae; assembly: GCA_006942095.1. Classification (NCBI taxonomy): domain Eukaryota; kingdom Metazoa; phylum Chordata; class Actinopteri; order Cyprinodontiformes; family Nothobranchiidae; genus Nothobranchius; species Nothobranchius kuhntae. The sequence continues at coordinate 44,158 of SSNQ01034094.1, read as the reverse complement.
TCCACCTTAGCCATACTTTCCAGAGTTTTACATCAGCCCAGCTGTACTACAGGTATGTTAATGAGGGTTGAGATCCACTTCAGCAGCCAAACGCTAGTTGTTCTGTAAAACTGCTAATGAGCAGAACTTTTAAAAAGCAACAGCTCTCATTAAAACACTAGTGCTTCCTCTTTGTCTCCTGTGAAATATTAACATCTATCTTGGCTCTGCTCCAGCTAACCATTAGCATGTCTGTCCGATGAGAACTCATGTTCCTCCAGACCGAGTCCAAAAACTCTTATCTACAGCAGGTAAGATATTAATTGGTTATTAATTGTTAGAAAATCCGATGGCATTGCTTCCAGGGATTTTTAATTGTAGATGCAAACAATGCAATAATAAAGTTTTATTGCATTAGTTCTGCGCTGAAACTGAACTACTGTTTGTCTAGTTTGACAAACCGTCTTTTCTCACCATCCTGACCGTCTCATCTATGAACCCCCTTACAGTCATTATATGAGTGTTAATATTTGACACTATTCTACAAATCCTCTGGCATGCTGGGATTTAGGCCAATGAGCTTTCTCCTGTTAATTGCATTTGATTGTTAGGGTTTTATCACTGTGGATGGCAACAGTTCACTCCAGTTAGAGTGGAACCAGTTACTAATGTGTACATAGATTTAAAGGCAAAGTCTTGGAAAAAGGTGTTCCAGCAGGATACATTTTGGAGAAAAATAAAAGCCCAAAACAATTCAAAGCTCTAATCCCTTTCTTCAGGCTCTTCCCCAGAGTCACAGAATCTGAGTACACCCGAATTTGATACAAAACTGCTTGTGACTCACAGAAGCTGGCACACAGCTCTGCTGAGCAGCAGCAGTTGTCGGAGTTACCAGCACTAACTCTGAATCGCCCTACGATCACTTCATGCATTGACTTATGCAGACAAATTATTAAAATAGAGCTCAGCGTTTAACATTATGCATTATCAAATGCGTTGAAAGTGATCATTAAACCCATCATAAAAATTGCCTTCCAAAGGATGGTGGTGTTACGGCTACAAAATCTGCCTTGACCTGCAATGCATGAACAACCTGCAGTTGGTGTTTCACCTGATGTAAAAACTAAAACCAAGGCTTGGTGACGAGAGATTTAAGGCTCTACGTCTGCTTTTAAGTGAGCAAGATTGTGTCCCACCTCTTTCAACAACTTTATTATTACTATGTAGGCACTGATAGCCTTGGAGCTTTTATGATTGTTTATTGCCTCACCATCGGACGTGACCAAAATGAGCTAAATTGTTAGCTTTAGCCAGATTTTCATATTACCTCCCGCCCCTCTATTGCAGTAGGCAGAGGGATTGTGTTTGCTTGAGTTGTGACAGCTGCTGTTCCCACATAGCTTACGTCTCTAAAAGACCATAAAAAAAGGTGGATTATCATGAACGGATATCATTATTTTCATGTAAACAAACACTGGACTGGAAGTTGGTTGCATATTTCACGCAAGGGCTCAGGGGCGCTGGAAATTAGGTGGATTCTTAACTTCAAAATCACAAGAGCTCAGCGCTGTCGACATTCTGGGGAAACACCACCACCAGCAAAGTTTCCAGAATATCCTCAACTTTGCAGTTTTCTAGAGAATAACTGACCAGTTCCCTACAGAACTAGAATCTACAAAGAATAGGTAAAATAACTCCTTAAGCTGCACTTGTCAAATAAAAATACCAAACACGAAGAGGGATAGAAAAAGCAACAGAGAAAATCAACCGAGGCACAGGAAAACCAAAAGCCATACAGGGACTTTCAAACAATAGAAACATAACAAAATGAGACATAATGAAAGAAAAGTGATGCAAGAATATTAAAAGCCAGAGAAACAGAGAAATAACAAAAGCAAATACAACAAAATCAATAGAGACTGAAAAAGTTATAAACATGAGAAAAGAACTTGGAAAAATAGAAATGAAAGAGTATGGAAATATTAAGTTAGTTTTTTTTTTTTACACTTTCTCACATTTCAGTTTCCAATCATTTACTTCTTATATATATAACAAAAATTCACTCCATATTATCTTAATGCATGTTTGCTTTAGTTCTACTCATAATTTGTCACAGTCTGTTTTGTTTTGCATCTGCTTTGTTGCATTAAAATATTCCAGAACATGTTGTTTCTCAGACATTTAGTGTTTTTTTGGTACAGCTCATTGTTTGTGTTTTGGAAACTCTGGACAAAAGCATTTAATCAGCAGGTACTCAAGTAATTTGTGGTGTTTATTTATAGAGTCGCAATTGTTGCAAAATCATATTTACATCTTCCTGTTTTCCCCGCTTGTTTACCCGCTGAACAACATGCTTTTCTTGCCTCTGAAACCTTTATTTGAATGTTGAAGCTCTCATGTTGTGTGCCTGTTGCTCGATGCAGTCTGCTGGTTTTTCTCACACAGGAAACTTTTAACTGAACTGAACTCAACTGATAAGTGTGTTCAATTGCAACATTTACTTTGTGAAGTGCCTTGAAACGATGCTTGTTGTAATTTTGTGCTATATAAAGAAACTGAATTGAAATGAATTGCAATCTGCAGCTTATAAAGCAGATTTTGGTGTCTGTTTACCATATACGGGAATGTGTCTGCCATGGCTCAGGTGGCTCAGTGTGCCATCATGTTTATATAAATAATAAGACCTCATTTCTTTCTAAAAGCCATTTTTTGTTATTTGTATTCAAATTATATGAATTACATATAATAGAATACAAACTGGATTTTTTATTAGTGGCTTAAGACTTTGACTGATGATGTTTTGCACATTGTTGGCATCTCACACACACATAGGCCCTTAAACAGTGAGTGTGAACATTTTGCGAATTATTTTAAAAAAGGTACAATTTCCTTGATATTACACCATAAATATTTTTTTGTTCAGACCTTCAAAAGACTAAAAGAAAGACCTCAAGGGAATGTTTTAGATCTAACTAAACTAAAGTCCACAAGAAAAGTATTTCAGTATTAGACACACTGTTGAGTTAATTTTAAAGAGACAATGTGTAGTTTTTACCATTAATCTCTGGAAATGTCCATCAAAATGTAGTTTAAAATTAATTAAATGATTTCTAGTTGTTGAAAAAATATATATAACCATAAAAATTGGGTCTAAAATACATGAGATTGGGAGAGAAAGTCTTTGGACGACTCTAATTTCCCTCTGGAATTAATAAAGTATCTTTGAATTTTGACGCCTTGTTTCCTTCTACAGGAGCCTGTGAGGACAAAATGCATTTACTGACTTGTGCCAAATGGTTACAAGACTTTTATCATTCATAAACGTTGTTGTTTTACACATTTACGTCTTCACTCATTACCAGTAATGAAAGGGAGTCTGATGTGCTTGTCGTTTTGCTGGAGGTTGTGCTCCCAGAGATTTTTTTCCCTAATGGCCATCCGTTGGTAAGGTCTTAATCCTAATTCATACTTCTCCATCAGCTCCTCGAGGGAAAGACATACACGCATGGACGGTGACGATTTACTCTGACTTCTCCATCTCCTGGGGAGGGTTAGGACAACAGGGGGCGTAACGCTGTTTTGTGGTCACATATCCGGTACAAGATAGTGCATTTAATATTGTGTTTTTGTATTTAAGAGACTTTTTAACTCAGACAAATTTATCCCATATTCTCCTCCACCTCTTCATGCGCTCACCACCTCTATAGCCACATTTCCCATCATTTCTGTCCACAAATAAAACGCTTGCTGGGCACCTTTTCACTCATCCAGTTACGGGTTGATAAAACATTCATATTTTTAGAGTTTTTCTGTGATGGATTCTTCAAGCTGCTCTGTGTCTTCTCCTAGATATCATCAGCTCTCTTCATGTTTTTGAGGGCGCGATGGTGGCGCTGTTGACGACAGCGCTGTCGTCAACAGCGCTGTTGACAACAGCGGTGTCTTGACCAATCACAAGTTTACGTTCTCCACTTTGTTGGACAGATGTTTAGAAATGAGAGCTTGACTCCATCCATCCTTGCGAGAGCTCTTCAGCAGGCTCACAAGGACGGATAATGGTGTTGCGTGTCTCCTTCCCGACGCAGACGAAGAAGTATAAATTAGACTTTACTCGAACACAAAAATACTGCTAGCTTGCAATGATTGAGAGGAATATTTAGAAATGATGTTGGTTAGAAATATTAATTAAAAAGGACACATTTGTGAACTGGAAACAGGATTTATTAAACAGGCAAACATATTACACACTGGGGCTTTAAGCTTATTCAGTTCAATTCTAGTTTATTTATATAGCGCCAAATCACGACAAGCGTCGTCTCAAGGCACTTCACATAGTAAACATTCCAATACAGGTCAGTTCATTAAGCCAATCAGAAAAAAGTTTCCTATATAAGGAACCCAGCAAATTACATTGAGTCATTTACTAGTGTGAGTGACTTTACAGCAATCATCATACTAAGCAAGCGTTTAGTGACAGTGGGGGGGAAAACTCCCTTTTAACAGGAAGAAACCTCCAGAGGATCCTGGCTCAGTATAAGCAGCCATCCACCACGACTCACTGGGGATCAATAAGAGAGAGCACACACACACACACACACAGCACACACACACACACACACACACACACACACACACACACACACACACACACACACACACACACACACACACCCCAAGTAATGTGTCTATGGTTACATTGTGATTTCTTAGTAAATATTCTATTTGGTGAAAGATAAACTTTATTGTATTTATCCTAGTGAATCTATAATTAAACAGTTATACTAGTAGTAGCACATTCAATGTCAAGGAAAGTAAAATGTTATTATTAGGAGAGGGAGAATGATTAAACAGTTAGCAACAGTGTTCAAGACAATGGCCCCCTCCATGAGGCTACCACTTCTCAGCAGAACATCATTGTAGCTTCTTCTGGGGAGTAAAACACTCAGAGAAAAAATAAAGTTAACAGCTGAAATTGCAAGAAAAAATACAGTTAAAGAGCAGATTGAGGAAGAAAGTAGTCGAGTGTGGAAAGTGGTCAGTGTATCCTCCAGCAGTCTAAGCCTATAGCAGCATAACTACAGAGATAACCTTGGATAACCTAGCCTTTTAGATGGATGCATGTTGGAGGCAGGGCAAGGGAGAGCCGTTTTTACCGACTGTACACTCCACCTCCCTGTAATCCCCCACTTGTCCAGATCTAGGCTAACATCAGATTTTAACCATAGGCCCTATCAAATAAAAATGTTTCAAGCCTAGTCTTAAAAGTAGACAAGGTGTCTGCTTCATGGACTAAGGCTGGGAGTTGGTTCCGCAAGAGAGGAGCCTGATAACTAAAAGATCTACCTCCCATCCTGTTTTTAGATATTCTGGGAACCACCAGTAAACCTGCAGTCTGAGAGCGAAGTGCTCGGTTAGGAACATATGGAACAATCAAGTCACTGATGTATGATGGAGATTGATTGTTAAGAGCTTTATATGTGAGAAGGAAGATTTTAAAATATTTTCTGAATTTAACAGGCAGCCAATGTTGGGAAGCTAAGGCAGGAGACATATGATCTCTCTAATTCTCATCAGAACTCTAGCTGCAGCATTTTGGACAAGCTGAAGACGTTTAACTATATTCTGTGGACTTCCTGAGAGTAATGAATTACAGTAATCCAGTCTTGATGTAATAAATGCATGAACTAGTTTTTCAGCATCACTCCTGGAAAGGATGCATCTAATCTTAGCAATATTCCAAAGGTGGAAGAAGGAAATCCGACAAACCTGTTTAACGTGGGATTTGAATAACATGTCCTGGTCAAAGAAAACACCAAGGTCCCTTAATTTGTTATCGGAGACTAATTTAATGCCATTCAGGTCAGGTGATTGACTATGCAATTTCCTTTTCTGAATTTCAGGTCCAAAGATAGGAACTTCAGTCTTGTCTTGATTTAAAAGCAAAAAGTTCTGAGGCATCCAATTTTTTATGTGTTCAAGACAAGCATGTAATTATCTAAGCGATTAGGTTCATCAGGGTTAATGGATAGATATAACTGAGTATCGTCAGTATAACAGTGGAAGTTTATCCCATGCTGTCTAATGATTTCACCAGTTGGGAGCATATATATAGTAAAAAGGATTGGTCCAAGCTCTGAACCCTGTGGTACTCCACTCATTTTCAGGTTACTTCACATGGTGTACCATTTAGTAAATGTGGGGTGATGCTATTTCCTGTTTAAGATCGTGTGAGATTTAGAAATTTGTTTATAACCAGAACATCTGCCTGAATTCTCATCATGTAAAAAAATCACATAGAAGCCTTGTTGTTAAGTCAAACCAGGAATCAAGGCTTCAAAGACCCCTTGGCTTCACTCTCTGAAATTTTCAGGTGTGGATTCTGAAATAAATCCACACCAGGGCAGCGGATATCCATCCTACGCTGCATTTACCATTGCATGAAAACATCTGAGAGCAAAAACGGTTTTCTTATATTGTATAGTTTCATCTTCCTTCTTTGTATCATACATAAGTACAGGTATATTTCAAACATATTAAAATTTAGAGTGTTTATTTTGGTGACAGTACTTCAGGTTAGCATTTATGCACTCACAAATATCAAATGTTTCCTTAATTGTAAAATATACAAGTAGTAAGCAGTCATTTGGGACCTGAAATAGATTTCTCTTGTCAATGAGTTGAGCCAATTGGGCCAGATCCCGGAAAATTGCCACAATTCTCATCACAAGCATCCAGTTCTATTAATCTTCTTCCAATTTCTGCTGATGACTCCAGGAGTGAAAGTAGACCAAATTTTTTAACAAAACTATCAAAGTAGTCTTTTGGAGCTCTTTTTTTTTTAGCTTATAAAAACAGAAAACTAAACTAAATTCTCCTATGGTGTAAAATTTTTCTGTTCAAAATGACAACTACTTCAATTTAAGTTCATAATAATAAAAGTGCCATGTTGAATCTGTCTCCAACAGCAGTTAATCCTCATTCTCCATTAGCATGACACTGGATGTGTGTATTAGTTAATGTATTTTTTTTCTTTTTGTTGCCGCTGTGGTGCAAAAACATTTAGAAAGACCTTCAGACAAGAAAAGCGAGTCTTTAGTGAAGATTATTGTTTTAGTCATTTGTTAGCTGTCCATAGCTGCATGCTGTGAGGAGAGCTTATGTTCACTACACAGCACAAAGTTCTACTTCACGATTTGTACCAACACTTTACCCTTAGATATGGCATATTTGGGCATTTTGAGAGAGACAAGTAGCTGAAGAGTTTGATGTATAATATGTGCATGGTATATAAAAGTTGTTTCATTTAAAGACTGAAAGCCAGTACTGGTATTTTCTGATGTAAAATTTGAATGCCGATATCGGCTGATAGTAGATCGATAATATCAAACATCCCTATTTGAAATCCATTAGGGTTGTGTCTGGAGTCTGTTTGTGAAGCCACCCTCTTGCTTTCACATGTGTTTGTGGTTTCAGTTCGTTCTTTATGAGGTCACATTTTTTTCATTTGCCCTGAATTAGTCTGACATTTCACGCTTGAATTATGTCACAACATTTAGTTTAAGGAAATATCATGGTCTGCTAACCTGTCCAGAAGTAACAACACACTTGGAATTAGAAAAACACTGAATTCCTGCAGACAGCATTAAACAGCATGAATGGTAGTTTTCATCCCTTTAATTATTTTAGTTATATCTATGCATTTTTATTAGTCTTAATTAGATGTGGTCAAACATGGTCATGGTGGGTATGATGAGCATGCAACTGGAATATTTCCCCGAAGTATTTTTATGTGATGACTTTTCTGATTTATTCATTTTCTGGTTGGCAGAAAAATTCAATAGGTTGATCTGATGAACAGGTCCCTTGATTGCTTTGAGATTGAAGAGGTAATTGTCTTTTAAAATGGAGGCACTGTTTTTTCCTTCTCATTTAATCAATCCACAACTGATTGGAAATGTAACAAAAAAAAGGCAGATAGCTACACTGAAGGCCACAGAGCCACCCTGACAAGCTCTTATTAAGAATTAATAAATGTTGTATGAATGTTTTAGACACATACAGAGATTAGACAGATATTCATATAGACGAGGTCATGGTAAAGCATAAAGCTTCATTGGGAGGCCATGTACACACATGTTGGTTGTCATAAGAAAAAAATTATGTTAAACACATCATAGGAGACGGACACAGTGATATTTGAGAAGTGAAATTAAGTATACAGGATATTAAGTATACAGGATATTAAGTATACAGGGTGCATAAATTTGGGCACCACAACAAAACTAATTTCATAGATCCTCTATTTGTAGAAATAACAGCCTTTAAACACTTCCTTTAGCTTCCAATGAGATTCTGGTTGAAGGTATTTTGGACCATTCTTCTTAACAAAACATCTTTAGTTCATTCAGGTTTGATGCTTTTCTAACTCGCACCACATATTTTCAATAATATTCAGGTTTGAGGACTGAGATGGCCGTTCCAGAACGTTGTACTTGTTCCTCTGCATGAATGCCTTAGTAGATTTTGAGCAGTGTTTAAGGCTGTTGTTGAAAGATCTGGCCGCGGTGCAGCTTCAGCTTTGTCTCTGGTTCCTGGACATTGGTTTCCAGAATCTGCTGATGTTGAGTGAAATCCATGTGTCCCTCAACTTTAGCAAGATTCCCAGTCCCTGCACTGGCAACACGGCCCCACAGCATAATGGAACCACCACCGTGTTTCACTGTAGGTAGCAGGTGTTTTTCTTGGAATGTTGTGTTCTTGTTCCTCTATGCATAACGCCCCTTGTTATGCCCAAACAACTCGATTTTAGCTTCATCATGTCATGGCGCCTTATTCCAAAATGAAGCTGGCTTAATCATACCTCAAGCAGCTCTGTTTGTCCTGTGGGGGGAGAAAGGGCTTCCTCTGCATCACTCTCACATGCAGCATCTCCTTGCGTAAAGTACGCCCAATGTTGAACGATGCACAGTGACTCCATTTGCGGCAGGATGATGCTGTAGGTCTTTGGTGCTGGTCTGTGGGTTGACTCTGACTGTTCTCACCATTCTTTGCTTCTGTATAGCCAAGATGTGTCTTGGTCAGCTACTTCAAGCCTTAACTTGAACTGTGCCTGTGGTCCTCTATTTCCTCAATATGTTCCTAACTGTGGAAAAAGACATCTGAAATCTCTGAGACAGCTTTCTGTATCTTTCCACTAAACCATGATGGTGAACATTCTTTGTTTTCAGGTCATTTGAGAGTTGTTTTCAGACCCCCATGTTGTTCAAAATTCAATTCAAATTCAAAAATACTTTATTAATCCCAGAGGGAAATTGATTTGTTGCTCTTCAAAGAATATTCAAAAGAGGAGGGAAATTACAGTTGGTTGCCTTAAATACTCTTTCTGAAAATTGGATTGAGCTATGTATGTCAGTCAAGGGTCACGAGCTTACCAAACCATTTTTGATTTCCAATAATTAGTTCAAAAGATTTTGGAATCAATAAAATTACAACGGTGCCCAAATGTATGCAGCTGATTATATATATATATATATATATATATATATATATACATATGGTGAGAATACTCCCTGGATGCCTCACAATGAAGGTATTTCAGGGAAGTCGTAAAAACAGGAGCCCCTTGGGTCAACCCAGGGCACTTTGGAGGGATGACATCTCCACATTGGCCAGGGAATGTCTGTGGAGCTGGTGGAGGTTGCAAAGAAAGGAGGGGTTTGGGTCTCTTTGCTGAAGCTGTTACCCCTGTAATCCAGACTTACATAAGTAGTTAAAAATGGATGGACTCACCCCTATAGATGAAGGAAAGTATATTTTAAGAAAGAACATGAATATTCCATGTTCAGTATATGTATATTTTTTCCACTCGCCTTAGATATGTATCTAACTGATGCACAAGCAAGGAATGATACAAAGTCCTTGAAGACCCTCAGTTTATATTTAATTTATTGTAAAGTTCTTATGCAAAACCTCTTTTTCAAGTGTAATCCACTGAGAAAAAGAGCTTGTTATTGTGCTTTATGAGAGAGTTTATGTTATGTAATGTACTCCCCGTAACCAGTGATGCCTGTGGTTATAGCTCTAAAGTTTGCCCAAATGACAGAAGACGGCAATTAAGAACCCCATTTACCCACCAAGTGAGTAGGGTCATAACAGCAGAGTGGGCCCGTCATGTGTACCAGAGCCCTGGGGGAGTTCTAGTGGTTTATTGGCAGAGCACTATAAGGGAACACGGTGTCAGAGGATAAACAGGATAAGAGAGGTTGATGCAGAGCACACCCTGGATTTTCTCCTCCTTCCTTCCTCTTGTGGTTATTTTGCAGTCACTAAATGTCTCTGATACCAGAGGTTAAGGCGGCAATTAAAAAGTGTCAAGGAAGTTCCTTGAGTGTTAATACATGCCTCCCTCTAACCTCTCTCAGCCACTCAATATTGAATGAGAGCTGGCCCCTTTGTATAACTCACTTCATTAATGCTAATTAGGTGGTATAGCTTCCATCGCATCACACCAGCATTCCTTAGATGATATATATATTTTTTCTCACCTTTAATGCATCTGTGAGTTTGCAAGTGGTAAAAGATAAGTAATTATCAAATAATCAATCAGACAATGTTTCAGCACAAATTTTACTCAGATTATATATCTGTTAGATTATATTGTGTGTGTGTGTGTGTGTGTGTGTGTGTGTGTGTGTGTGTGTGTGTGTGTGTGTGTGTATATATATATATATATATACACACATACATATTTACATTTATGAATATATTAATATTTTTTACAGATTTTATTTAATTCTCCTTATGACATATTTAGCAAAAAATAATTAGTGTCTTGAAGCATTATTTGCTTTTTAAAACTTATACTGAGAATAAAAACTTACACAGTGTAGATCCTCTAATAATTTTACAATTTCCAAAGCGTCCCTCACAGATGTATTATTCATAGAAAGTGTTGTCATTGTTTATAGAGTGCATGTCCCACTGGGTGAAGAAAGTCTTTTGAATGCCAGCTTTTAATGCTGCTGAGACAAATAAGAAACGTGACTGTTTTTGGCAAGAATGTTTAAAAATGGCATAGTTAAGGGGTTGGGTTCATTTGGTATCATCAAGAAAAATTTGAAGCTTGTGAATTTGACAGACGACTGAACAAAGGAATCAAGATCTTGGCAGCTCATTCACTATACATTTAAATATCTTTTTTCTCCACAGCTTGAACATTTATTTGAATTTCTCATTAGATATTCGATATAAGTCATTTGTTATAAGAATGTTTTTTTTCCCCTAAAATATTTAAAGTAAGCCAGTATCTCATTGGGCTGTTACTGTTAATTTATTAATTAGGTCAAGTCAACAATGCAAGAAAGGTTTGTTAATTAGAATCAGAAAACTGTGGTTAATTAAACGTGTTCACTTGTCAAACCTGCAACTGTTACAGCTCAAACCCTAATTTTGTGATATCGCCATCTGTTTGACATTGTTCTAAATCATATCTGCAATTTTCACTACTTTTGTAAATGTCTTGTGCACTCAATGTCAGAATGTTTCAGGTTTTTTTCTCCAATCAGTCACCCTTCCAAAGCGGTCCCACACTTTCTGACACAGAAATAAAATTGAGAATGGTGGATGTTTGTGACAACTCTTCTGTGACTCAAGCAAGGAAAGTGAGAACATTTGTGAAACATTTCATGACATTATTAACATTCTAATCCCCACATTTTTATATGTGCTGTGGTAACCAAACTTACCGTATATTTGTAAAAATTACATGTATAAAATCACAACAACACACCCAATATGACATTCAACAGTCTGCATGACAGTTATAAGTCTTTGTGTGTGTGTGTGAAGTTTAAAATGACAATATTTAATTTATCAACTGAATGTTTTCTGATTTTGGCTTTTGTTTAGTTATGGTAAATGGATTGTATCAGTAGAGCTAGGGTCCTACAACCACCTAAGGGTGCTTTACAAACACACACACACACACACACACACACACACACACACACACACACACACACACACACACACACACACACACTGATGGTAATGAGCTACAATGGAGCCACAGCTGTCCTGCGGCACATTGGCAAAAGCCACCGGTCCCTATGACCACCACCAGAAGGCACCAGATCCAACTACCCAAACGTGAAATTTATCTCCTTGCTGTACGCTCATCTTTTTACCACCTTATTCTAACAGCTGAAATGTCTCCTCAGCCTTCATTAGTTTCTACAGGAGCAGTTTAAGTCAAACAAATCAGCTGTTTTCATGACCTAGAAAGAAAAAAAGAAGATAGGAAACTATACTTTCTATAGCGCCTAGCTTCACAAGAACCAAAAATGTTAGAAAGAAAAAAGAATTTTAAAAAGTTGACTAAAATATATGGTTAAAATGAGAAAAAAATTTATTAAATTGCTGAGGTGCACTCTGAAGTTGCAAGTGCGGTGTTCTTGCCACAAGGCATTGTGGAGGTCTGAGGGACATTTAATTCATCCAGTACAAGGTCATTTTACCACACACTGACTCAAGAAATTATTTAAAAATGTGAAAAACTTGCATAATATGACTTTATTTAAACAGGGTCTCGGGTCAAAGTGCTTTGGTTTGGTATTGTTTTTAAATATGAACTATGATTTTCTCTTGAGAAGCCGCTGAAGCATATATTTTCTTTTAATTGAGTTTGAAGGATGCAAATGGCTTTAAAACTCTGTATGACATGTTTTATGCTTTCTGTGGTACATTTTCCATTTGTTGCCTTATACTTCCTGGTGTGATGGGCTGACCCCTGAGTGTTCATAACTACTGTAGCGGCTAATGCGTCATAAATCATTTTGGTGATGTTGAAATATCCTCGAGGAAAACACATTTTCATGGGATTTCACTGTCTGCTAGACAGAGCTTTAACAATCTTCAATTTTGAATGAACAGTCAACTCACATACAATAAAAAACCATTACATCCGCTGTTTCAAATTATTTAAATCCACAAAACATGTACACAATTTTAAAAATGAATAACTAGACTTAAAAATCTAAGAGGCGAAGGAATTATTGCAGTAAATGCACTCATGTTTGAATTTGGTCTATCCTAATTGTTTTGGATTTCCTTCTTAGGCTGATTTCATCATAATGTAGTTTTTAATCCATTGTCAGTTTTCTTAGAAACTAGCTTTCATTATATTGTGGTACTCAAATTTAAACATTTAACCCTTTACAGGGCCAACGTCTATATTTAGACACTTCCACTCACATTATAAATTATGTTGATGTGCCTTTTCACAAACTCTTAGAATTACGGGATTTCACCCAAACAATCATCAGAGATCAAGCTAGTCACGGTTTGCACCTTGGTGCCATTCCACTCATCGGTGCAGGGCTACAACGCAGCAAATATTGGTGTGTTTGCAGAGCCAGAAACTGCTCAGTCTCCTCTCATGTTTATGGTCAGATCTTTAAAACTAACAATGCTAGGTTTATGAAACTCTCACATCACAAGTTTGACTAGTTCTGCTAAATAAGGATATATGTGTTGTAAATGTTAAATTCAATGAAGTTGGTGAAATCTTAACATCAACTCAAATCGGCCATATAAGAACATACGCCCTGAACAAGTAAAATAGATTATCGATATTTTTAGGTCAAATCTGTTGTTTTTTTAGACATAATCTTAATTTTCATGGTAACAGTGATAATAACAATTATGATGTTGAATATATTTTGCAGAACAGGAGGAAGATGACATTGAGGCTGATCCTAAAATATAAAATATTCTAATAATCTCAATTTGGTCAGAAATAATTTCTATTGTTTAGTAACTTTTCAAAAATATTCCACAATAATCAGTTTTATAAAAATATTCTATATTGTTTAATAATTGTGATATATTCTGTATATTTGAATAGTGATATGTTCTAAAATTAGTTAGATTATTCTAAAGTGTCTTATAAGTATCTATATTACTCAAAATTAATGTTTATTTAACTTGTTCGTGCATTTTATTCTGGAATTTATTTTACCAGAACAGGGCCATTGTCCATCTGTGATCACTTTGTTTGTCTGATTTTCTGCAAGAAAAGCTATATTTTAGAAAACAACAGAAATACACGTTGGTTCAAGACTATAATAACACCCTGAGGTTGAAAAAAAAATAAATACTTCAATGAGGGCAAAAGTTAATTGAAATTCATCATCACTCCTGTTGTCAAATGAAATAAGCCCAAGGTTTTCAAGTTGCTTCAGTGAATGGTTTTAAAATGAAAAATAAATAAATCTCCTCTTGTCTATACTCACTGGTACAAGTAAAAATAAAGGAGAATCGAATATCTCACTAAACGTAATCCTGCTGGTGAAAAGCAGCCGATTATCAAAAGAAAATATGAAGGAAAAATAAAGGCACAGAGAAAACGCTTTTGGTTACGTGACTCAAACTAGTGTCAATCACTTCCTTAAACGTTCCCTCCAGAAATACCACGCAACAAACTGAACACAAAAACATTTCCAACACTGAAATGCCACAAACATCCTCAGAGATTTTTCTGCTATAAGCAAATAAGATTAATTAACCAGAAATTGATGTGATGTTCCATAAAACAGCAAAGTGACCTTTGGTTGTTGCTGATGTAACATGTTCATGTAACTGCTCTGTAAAAATGGAGGTTTTATACATTCTCTTTATCTCCAGTTCAACTTTAAAGATGTGGTTTATTTATCCACAGGAGGCAGGACTCTGAAGGACTTTCCGTGATTGACATTACAAGAATGAGATCCAAATATAACCTTTCAACGTTGTCAAAGATGGCAACAGGAAGTTTGTGTTTTTGTTCATGTCTAAGCTAAGGTCAGCTGAATTACTCTAAATATGCTCAATTTTATTGCATGACAGTGATTAGAATGATACTTCTGACAACAAAACAACTTCAAAAGTTGAGACATCTTCTTAAAAATGAAAGGTTTATTTAAAAAAAGATGTTAGTCCCTGATCAACCTGAACATTAAAGGTCAGACCTGCCAGAAGGAAGCAAAGAGAGAAGGGAGAGTATGGATAGGCTTTTAAAAAAGTGAAGCAAAACAAAGGAGTGCCTTAGGCCCTGTCCACACGAAAACGGACCTTTTTAAAAACTCCGGCCAAAGTGAAGATCTGCGTTTTCTCCGTTTTGGGTGTCTGCGTGTGGACGGACAAAACCGGACTTTTAAGGTCCGCAACGTCACTTTCTGCGACAAAAAAATGCTGACATCACGTGTGCGACCTGTGTTTACACTAGCCGGCATCATGGAAGCCCTCAGAGCTGCAATAATACCTAGCTCTGTCACTACCCGATCCATCAATTGTCCAAGCGCTTTCTGCTTGTTTGTTTTTGCAAGCGGAATTACTGCTCCTTGCGGAAGACCACAGACGAAGGACGAGGTTAAGAACGGGTGAAGTACTGCCGCCTACAGGTCTGGCATGTCCTTAACAACGTATTTATCCGGGTACGTGTGGACAGAGTTTTTTTTTTAAACGCGTTGGTGTGGATGCACGTTTTTGGAGGGGCGGGTATTTGTTTTTAAAACCCCCCGGCTACGTGTGGACTAGGCCTTAATCTCCAAAGTGTTTAATGACATCTCCTCTCTGAAAAACAAAACAAACAAACAAACAAACAGACAAACTACGCACAATTTCTCTTTAGGAAAATTAAAACCTTTCCCTGTGAACAGTCACCGTCGCCTGGACTTGCAGATCATGTCTATATTGAGTCCGTTGGTCCAGACCACATCGGTAGGACCTCCAAAGGTCTTTGCACAGTGGGCTAGTTTAGCTTATGAGTCATCAAAGTGTTATTTAAAAACACATCTTACAGTTGGGTGAAAAAGTAGTCAGCCACCAAACGTGCAAGTTCTTCCACTTAAGAGGTTGAAAGAGGCCAGTACTATTCATCATAGCTGTAGCTTAACTATGAGACAAAATGGCAAAAGCAAAATCTAGGAAATCACATTGTCCATCCATCTTGCCATTACAGTGGGTGCAGCAGCCTATGGGAGGCCCAGACTTCCCTCTTTCCAGCCACTTGGGCCAGGTCCTCTGAGGGAAGCCACTCCTTCGACCTGGCCAGAGTGTTTGGGATCATTGTCATCCTGAAAACCACAGCCACGTTTCATCTTCTAGGCCCTTGCTGATGGAAGGTTTTCACACAAAATCTCATTATACTTGGCCTCATTCATACTTTCCTTTACACGGATCAGTCATCCTATTCCCTGTGCAGAAAAACAGCCCCAAAGACTGAAGCTTCCACCCCCATGCTTCACAGTAGGTATGGTGCTGTTTGGCTGCAACTTGACATTCTTTCTCCTCCAAACATGAGTAGATTTTTGACCAGAATGTTCTATTTTGTTTTTATTTGACCATGACATTCTCCCAGTTCTCCTCTGGATCATCCAAATGCTCTCTAGAAAACTTCAGATGGGCCTGCACATGTACCGGCTCAAGCAGGGGGACACATCTGTCACTGCAGGATTTGAGCCCCTGGCAGCATAGTGTGTTACTGATGTTAGACTGTACTTGTGGTCCCAGCTCTCTGCAGGTGATTCACTAGGTTTCCCCATGTAGTTCTGGGATTGTTGCTCACCATTCTTGTGATCATTTTGACCCACAGAGTGAGATCTTTCTTGGAGCCCCTGATCGAGGGAGATTATCTCCCTCTTATGTCTTGTATGTCTTCCACTTTCTAATAACTGTTCCCACCGCTGATTTCTTCACACCAAGCTGCTTACCTATTGCAGATTCAGTCTTCTCTACCTGGTGTAGATCTACATTTTTTTTTCTGGTGTCCTTTGCCGGATAATGGAGTTTGGAGTGGTTGTGGACAGGTGTCTTTTATACTGATAACGAGTTCCAACGGGTGTCATTCATACACGTAATGAGGGGAGGACAGAGGAACCTCTTACAGAAGAAGTTACAGGTCCTTGAGAGCGAGAAATATTGCTTGTTTGAAGGAGACCAAGTATTTTTTTCCACCATAATTTGCAAATAAATTATTTTAAAGTCAGAAAATGTGATTTTCTGGAGTTTGTTGTTGAGGGATACCAAAATTACAGGCTTCTCTCATCTTATTGTGTGGGAGAAATAGCAAAATTGGCGGCTGACTAAAAACATTTTTGCCCCTCCTCTGTATTGCTGTTCTAGTTCATTTCTGTGATCACGTAACTCTAAAGCTACATTCAAAAGTAAAAATTGGAAACTTTGCCAGTCTCATGGCTGCTTGCACAGAGATCAGTGGTTATTTGCAACAATGGCACTACGAGTGCACCCAATGGAATTTTTAGCCGGGATGTCTTAAGATTTACGTTAATGGGATATTCCACCCAAAATTGAAATTTTGAATGTTGACAAATGTCCTAGATTTAGAAAAGTGGGGAAAAAAAATCAACCTAGTCATTGTCCTGACCCGGCTGTACTCCTCTTGCGTTAGCTTAGCTTTAAACACTGTAAGTGAAATGATACAACTAGCATTGTGAGTAAAAATGTCCATAAAATCACTCAGTAGTGATCCCAATTCTGCTTGGTGACCTAAATAATCAGACTGATGGCTAGTGAAAATAAATAGTAGCAAAAAGGAATCACAGGCGCCATTTTAGACTTGGGACTATTATGAGAAAGCACAGTTGTAAGCTGCTGAAAGATGCAAGGCATCCTCAAAGAAACCTGCTTCTGTAAACGCAGATGCACAGGCATGCACTTGAAAGCACTTGGTTTAAACACACCCCTTTAAGTAGCTAGAGGGAATGAAATTATGTTTGTTTTAGGACTGAGGCAAAGAGGTGCATTAAAGGGGTACTAGAACAATCACATTTTACAGATGGAAGCTGTTCTTTGAGCCTCTACACAGGTGGAACTCGAAGAACAATGTCTGTGTGATGGACTGTCTTTTCTGTGTGAGCACAGACAATGCACGGTAGAACCACAACTGTTATATTTGTGATTTTTCAGAACCACTTCTGAGGTCTTGTGGTTCAAAAATCTTGCCACGCAAACCAGACCTTGCCTACAATCCATCACGTCAATAAGAAGATAAATCAGCCCCACATCATGTGCTGTGGTATTTTCATTGTGGTTATGTTCATCTTTTGTAAGGTTTGTGGGAAAAACAAACATCTATGTGTATCTAAATGTCTGATTTACTTCATGTTGTGCTCAGCATACAAATACCGTTTAAAAGTATTTATTAATCTTTTGTTATTCTGTGGCTGCTTCCTGTTGCACTCACTGTTT
Organism: Nothobranchius kuhntae; assembly: GCA_006942095.1. Classification (NCBI taxonomy): domain Eukaryota; kingdom Metazoa; phylum Chordata; class Actinopteri; order Cyprinodontiformes; family Nothobranchiidae; genus Nothobranchius; species Nothobranchius kuhntae. Next base: position 25,933 of record SSNQ01034094.1, on the reverse strand, counting down.
CCAAATGTTTTCTCTCATAAAGGAAAGGTCAGATACGCTCTTCCAGTCTGCAGACCTACAACGGATGATCACTTTAGTTGTAAGTAAGATTAATAATTGAAACTGCAAATAAAATATTCAAACTCTCTATGTTTCCTGTGCTTGAGTGGCACTTTGGCACAAGTTGCCAGTTAATTTCCGCAGCTGGTAATGGAGCAGTTTCAGTGTAATGAACAGATGTTCATGCAGAGCAGTAATGTTTGCCATTCCGGAGGAGCGTCCCTAATAGCTGCCGGCATTAGAAATCCATGGATGTGCTTAAACACAGTGTGCGAGTGTCGATATTGGTAAAAATCTTCCGCACAGAGACATATGGCTAAATCTCTCCTTCCAGTGATGTAGCTCACATAAGCTCCTTCATCCTCCCAAATCCAGCATTCAGACATTTTGTGTAGCAGTTGGAATCAAACGTTGTCACAAACCATCGTAGCATATTGTAGCATGAAAACATTGTCAGAAGGGAATTTAGATCCTAAGTAACAAGTGTTTTGGTATTTTTATAGATATATCTATTTGAATATAAGGAAAATAGTCCTAACCTCATAGGCATTGCAAAAGATGAAGAACGCCACTCCAAAATGGCAAAAAACTAAGGTGGGAGATAGGGCATCCGCATTTCACATAAGACAGACAATAAGATAAAAAAAGTTACATGAATTAAATGAGAAAAAGTGCACATACGGAAAGATTTCTGCTTTTAGATTTGTTTATTGTTTTGACAGTTCATATCCAATCTGCATAAATCATATTTGTAACAAGTCAGGGGAATAATACCGGAGGAAACTAGCAACATCTGGGAGTGTGTTTCTAAATGGCGTAAACTAAACAAGTATATGAAGCAATCATGAAGACGATTCAGATAAAACAGCACAACATCCAAGGAATGGAAAAAAATCTTTATGCAGGATAATGATCCGAAACATGCCAGCTGCTGGTTGAAATATTTCTTACTGAAGAAAATCGAAGTCTTAGACAAGCTCTCAGAGGCTTTACCAAAACCTCACGTGGGATGCAATGGAACAGAAAGCCCAGCTGGTTTATTTTAAAGTATAGATGAGCTGAAACATTTGATGGTTGAAAGGTCGAGGAAATTCTCACTAAATCTGTCAAAAGAATCGACTGATTTAATCACCAATCATTACCGTGGAGGTTTGCAAGGTTAAATGGACTATTCCGGTTTCTTTGAAGTGATCGGTATCGTACCTGCATGTTACGACCAGTGATGTTTAGGGCACACTGGATCATAATTTTGGTCATTTGTGTGTGTGTGTGTGTGTGTGTGTGTGTGTGTGTGTGTGTGTGTTTACCAACTTGTTTTTTTATCTCTTTCCATATGGCACTGATGTTGACATGTGACCTGCCAGTGACAAGTTGGCTGCCTCCATGTCTGCTTGCCCTGTTGCCGTGGTGACAAGTAGTCCCAGCCTAAGACCTACCGGTGCTCAGATGAGTCCGCGCCAGCACACCTGGACTTCATCCGCTCTGATTACCAGCTGCCTATGAAATGTCAGCTGCCACACTACTCACCCAGGATAGAGGCAGACTGCATGCGAGCGTTATTGTGCTTTACTTTGGTTTTTTGTGAACTTTTGATCAGAATAGCTTTTGTGCCGATGGAGAACTTAGATTCTGGGTTTATTTGTTGAGCCTTACTTTTCCCATTGTAACCCCAGAGTTTGTGTTGTGTTTCAGAATAGTTTTTATT
>SSNQ01034094.1:1171-15242 GCA_006942095.1 Nothobranchius kuhntae | reverse complement strand
AGAGAGAGAGAGAGAGAGAGAGAGAGAGAGAGAGAGAGAGAGAGTTAAAAAAAAATAAAAAACCCGACCGGAGCGGAGGTAGTGACAACAGCACGTCAGCTCTGTCTTGTCAAATGCACCATGTCAGTTACGAAAAAAGTAACTTTAAATATTCAACCGAAAAAGAGGCGAGCTGAAGAAAACCTAGGAAAACTAAAGAAACGTGAGCAACAGTGAAGCAATCACAGCGCGATCCGTTACTGTCTGTGTGTGTGTGTGTGCGTGGATGAGCCGGCCGGACTGCGCTCCCGGTCGGCTAGAGAGTTTTGTAAGTAGGGAGGGGCGGGCGCTCTATGTGACTGGCCAATCACAGAGCGTGAAGACAGTCAGTTACCCAATGAAGATTTTCCTTCAGCATGATTACAGATAATGACTCGTTTTACTCGTGTCATGCTCGTATTCGTCAAAAATGCGTTATCCGTACCGGATACTCGTCTGAAACGAGTATCCGGCTCATCCCTAACTGTAACTTTGCCCCACAGATTAACCATGCAAGGAGTCATGATGTCTACTGAATATCATCTTTATCTGCTGCTGTTCCGTCCCAGAAGAAGGACACTTCAAGTTTAGCAATAATTATTTTAGATAATAGCAATAAACTCTTTGACTTTATTACTGTTATTACAATCATCATAATTAATCTCTTGGTTCAGTATAAATGTATTTTAATTACTCAAATCAATTTCCCTCTGGGATTAATAAAGTATTTTTGAATTGAATTGAATTGAAATGAATTATTATGCTTCGGGTATAATAATAATGATTATTGTGATAATCGGTTATGTGTGTTCAGCAAACCAGAAGGTCATCTTGCACGTAACCAGCCTCATTCAGAAGAGATATCCAGGGTAAGGGTAACATCGTCACATGTCTTTTACTTATGAGCAAGCTTTCTGAGGCTGAGAGTGGGTGTGTTCTGAGGGTTTTGTTAAAACTAAAATCTGCAGCTGTAACTTCAGTTCGTGAACCAACCACCATCCTGAGGATAAGGGAACGGCTGCCCTGAACCTCCACCTGTTGTTCTGTCACGCCGATGGAATAGCTTCGAATAAACACACCTGTAACCAGCTGACGCAAAACTCCTAAAGAGTTATTGACTTTGAGTTAAGTAAGACACAAAACTCCTTCAGAGTTAGGCCAGACGCTCGAGACTGTGTACCCTGCGACATCTCTGGACCAGAGGATCGGTTCTACTCGCGTCTTCTCTACCGGATCGAGTACCCTGAGGCTGACAACATCCTCCTTGACCTCCGGATTCACAGAGGGTCGCCTGAATGGGTGAGGTAGTACACAGATTGTGTTTGATGCTGTGCTCTCTAAGTAACAACCAAGTTAGCTGCAAAACCATCATTTCCAACCCAGAACAAGTTCCTCTCTCTGAAAGGAACCTTCTGAGAATCCATTCACGCATCCAAGCTCTCATTTCATTTTAGCTTTCCATCCAGACACAGGTAAAGCTTTTGATACCAAGTTTAATATCAAAGTTGGTAAATTGTCATCCATGAATTGTCATTTTTAATTGTCATTTAAGTTGTCATTTCTGAATTGTCATTTCAAATTGTCAAGTTTAAAATTGTTAGTAATAAATTCTTCATTTTTAAACTCTGCCTCATCTTTGAAATGAAACACAGATTGGTGTGTATTTCTGGTTATTGAAAAAGCAAAGATTCCTTTAACTTCTGATCAAAAAAATTTAACTTTTGCTATTAAATTTAATTATCTTAAATTAAACATTAATCTTTGGATTAAATATAGACCAAGCAGGTTGGTGTATGAACTTCTATCGATTGTATAAGTATCCTGGATATGTATACATGATATAAGCTTCATATGCTAATTGGCTTGATCATTCTCAGAATCTAAAAACTGATAGCAAACAGTGTTGATTCTAGTATGTAGTTTACACACTACAACATAGAGCCAGACTTTGACAGCTGGAAATGTGAAACAAATCTAGAAACGATAAACAAACAAAATTAAGTGAGTTTGAAAACTTGAAATAAACAAAACGGACACAGAAAGATGGAGGAATGCTTCTACGTTTTGTTGATGAGGCGTCGCCGCCACCGTCATTTCAAGGTTAGGAGAGTGTGGGTACGGTGGCTGGAGAAAAGGGCCAGGCAAGGTGTTTATGCGGTCTGCTCCCAGAGATGCAGCTTGAAAAGCCAGACTGCTTCTGACAGCACCGCCGCCTGGATCCTGGATCCTTCCGGAGGGCAGTGGAAACAAAGGGCCCATCGATCTGCAGGGTACCGCTTTGTGTATTTTTCTGACAGACAGGGCAGGGGGCTGCACCTGAATTCATCTTGGGGTCATGTGAGCGGAGAACTCGCTTTGATTGGCCACTAGAATATTTCAGCTCAGCCAGCAGCTGAGTATTAGTGGTGCACTTGACGAGTTTTAACCCCTTCGTGAGGGAATATATTAAACAGTCTGATGAGGCAGAAAACTCAGTGAAAATCAGGCCACTTGGAGGCGCTAAAAGCAAACCAAATCTGCAAAGTTTCAGAATGAGAAACAATGGAGCCAATTGTGGCATTTTTTTTAAACAGAGATGTGATTATCAACATGAAACTTGAGTCACGTTTTCACCATCGACATACATATATGGACAATTGGTTTCCATAGACTCCAATAACACGTTTTTGAAGAGAAATGGGAAGTGGCTTTGAGCAAGTTTTCAAAATTTTTAACATACCGTATTTTCCGGACTATAAGTCACTCCGGAGTATAAGTCGCACCAGCCATAAAAAGTATAATGAAGAAAAAAACATATATAAGTCGCATTTTGGGGGAAAATTTGATTATTTTTCTTACAAAATCTGAGACCAAGCGTTTCACATTGCAAGACAAGTACCGGTAACAATAACAGAATAAACAACACGGCGCAGCAGCGCGCCTTTGGCTGTATCTCAATTCAGGGTCTGCATCCTACGTCGGCCGGATTCGTCGGCCGGTTACGTCACAGCGCCGCGACTAGGCCTGTCCCAATTCGAAGACTCCTTCAAATGCGGTCGACGAATGCGGCCTTCTTTTCGCCTGAATGAAGGATGGGTCCGGTGTATCCTTCAATAGGTAGCATTTCCCAAGATGCCTTGCGGGCCGGCCGGCAGAAAAATGGCGGACAGTGAAGCGGGAGCTGTCGGAGAGGATTGCGCATATAAATGTCAGTATAAACTTGAAAACTGTTAGGTTAAGGACTTTTGGTGATACATGAACGTTATTTTAGTTAGAAATGTAACAGTAAAAGTGCTTGTATTGCGGTCTCGGCTCGTATGTTCGGCCGCGCTCGGTGTCGTACTTCTCCCGCTACGTTTCCCCCGATTTTAATAGAAGTTTGTATTTTAGGAACAAAAGAGAAAACCAGGGAATTTATTAAGCTTAGGGCGGAGATGGACCACATGATCACCGGAGCAAAGTATTCGGCGGCTGTGGCATGGAGGTACAATAACATCTCATATTTTTAAAAACTCGTTTGAGTTTATTTTTTTCTGCGAAAACATGAAAGGAATAACCCGTTGTCCTCTTTTCTCTATCTGTTTCTTTTTGTTTGTTAAGACTATTCTGGAGAAAATGGGCATCCAGGGGAAGGTGCCAGCGATGACCAGCTTCTGGAGCTGATCAGGGAGGACATGAGGCTGCAGAGGGAGGCAGAGCAGCAGAGGGCCCAGGAGAGAAGGGAGAACTTTGACAGCTTTTTACTTTGCTAGAAAAAAATGGTTAATAAAGATTAAACATGTACATATAAAAGAAATATCTAAATAAAATCAGTTCTGCATTAAACTCTTGAATTTTATTTTTGTTTACAAATGAGAATTGTTTACTAGAGGGTATCCGCTGGGTCTTAAAGTCTTAAAAGGTGATCAATCGGTTTTGGTCAAATTAAGACCCTTAGAAAGTATTAAAAACTATTATCACATCTTTGCTCAGGCTCAGCTTGTCTAAAGTATTTTCTCTGAATTAGCTCTCCAACAGTCAAGGAAATGATTAACCCCCAGAGACCCACGGTTGTAATATTACAACATCAGATTTAAGTCTACAAAAATAAACCTTCCCCATTTTTTTCTTTTTAAAACCACATTTACATTGCTAGTAGGTCCTGTTCTGCAACACTATTGGCTGTTAAAATGTGTAAATAGGCCCGTTTATCTGGCCTCCTAGAACAACATGTGAAAGGTTAAAAAAAGATTTTGCAGTTGTTTTCTAAATTTGGGTTTCTGGGGGTTAAAAAGCTAAATAAAACGTTGAGCTCCATCGTTTAAAGTTCCTTCTCCCTTCTGCCCAGCGGTTCCACGGTTGCTAGGCGACGGAACGTTCGCCGAGGGAGTTCATGAAGGCTAGGCCTGTCCAAATTCACAGCCGTTAACATCCGGTCTACCCGGCCGACGGAGGACGCAGCCCACGTCGGCCGGGTGGGCTGGGTCCTTCGAAGGATGCAGACCCTGAATTGAGACACAGCCATGGTCTCCAGTAGAGGATGGCGGTGTTTGAAACCCTCCCAGCGGGACAGGGGAGCTCATTCCTGGTCCAGAGCCGGCCCGCAGCAGCGCGGTATAGCCTACATAATTTGGTATATTTGTCGCTCCGGAGTATAAGTCGCAGGTCCGGCCAGACTATGAAAAACAGTGTGACTTATAATACGGAAAATACGGTAGTTATTAGTATTTGAGATAAATTAGCAGGCTAAATACATTTTATATATTTCTAAAACGTAATACCTGTTTGTATCTTGTACAGCCAACTAGCCTTTATTCTGGACTCAGTACAATTCACCAAAAGTAAAGAGACATTATACAGATGAAGTAAGCACAAGATAACTTACTGGAAGAAGCAGAATTATTATCATGAGAACCAGAACAACACAGCCTGATAACAGTCATGTGAAAATAACAGTTAAAAAGTATGTATGTGTAATAGAAATAAAAATATATTAGAATTAGTGTAACTCACTGTGATCCAAACAATAAATCAGCCATAGCTGATTAGCAATCATGAAATGAGGTCTGGGAGTTTTTAAGTTCCATTCTTTTATTACATTTTTTTCTTAGATCTGTTAAAAGGTCACCATGGCAGCCTGTGTGTCTCCAACATCAGCTACACAACACAGCAAGTGTAAGTTCCAAGTACCTGTCTTGACCACTTCATGTATGGTTTTGTACTTTAAACAGCTAGGCCAAACCTGTTATTTTTTCCTCCATAGCCATTTGGATCATTGGAGACAGCTACGTGAGGCGTGGTGCACAGAGAGCTGCAGAGACCCTCGGAGAGAACCTTGGCCTCTCTGACGTTCGTGTCTCCTGGTTTGGTTGGGGTGGACTGAGGTGGAAAGACCTTCTCCCCTTCTTTTTCCACTCCCTGTATGGAAGAACAGCTCCTGATGTCCTTCTCATCCACTGTGGCGGCAATGACATGGGGGTGGTCAGCAGTGTGAAGCTGGTCAACATGATGAAGGAGGACCTGCACCGGCTTCACCTTGTACACCCTCATATGATGATCATCATGTCATCCATCACCCAAAGGTGTAGGTGGAGGGCAGGTGTAAAACCTGCTCAAATTGAGAAGGCCAGGAGGTTTGTTAACAGTGTAATGGCTACACTTATTTCTAGCTTAAATGGTGCCGTTGTTGTGCATTCTCACATCACATCTTCCTGTACCGACACTTTGTGTCCTGTTATTTTATAAAATGTGATGTAAAACAATAAATGTTTTTGCTCAATTACTGGAATTTCTTTGGTTAAGACAAAAAGGAAGGAAGAATCATTTATGCCAAGTTGTTTCTACAACAGACCCATTTTAAATCCAACAGTTTCTTAGTAGCCAATAGAAATGTGTTCTTTACTAACTTTACTTGCTTTAAAAATCTTACTAAAATAAACAGAGTGCCGTATTGCAAAACCCAATCATACTTGTTATGTAAACATTAGCTTTGTAGATATTTGTAGATATTTTTTACAGATAGATATTTGTGTGCTAAAAAAACCCATAAACTTAAATAATTTGTCATTCTTTATTGAAAAACAACAAAATGCAGGTATACAGAAAGTGTGGGAAAATGATAATGTGAAAGTATTGCTCTTTAAATGTAATATTATTTATCTTTAAAAAGAAAAACTCTAAAAATATCCTGTCCAGCAACATGACAGAAGAAAGGTGGTCTGTCTGTCAGATTGTGCTGAACAGATTTGCTCCATCAAGAGGAGCGTTTTGTGTACGAGTTTATGTTATTGTAATATTGGTTTGGGTTATGTATCGCCACATCAGCATGTAAATGCTGAACCAATCTGGAATAAAGAGGGTTGATAGAGGACAAACAAGTAAATAAGAGAGAAAAATAAAACAACTAGGAAACCAACATAAAAAACAACAACCAGCTGCTGCACCTGTAAAGAAACATTTCTAAGAATCATCAAGAAAACGTGGGATGAACAACTATAAATAAACATGTAAACCATGAACAACAAACATCAACAAGCATGTGTTCGTGTGTGTGCTGGGATGTGAAGTGTGAGACCTCCAAGGATCAGGTGCACTCTGGAACCGCCCCAAGCACCAGGAAACCAGCAGCCACCACAGAGCACAGAACCAACTCAGACCACCTCCCAGACAGCTGAGCTCCTTGCTACAGAGAACTCAGCAAGGCCACATCCAGAACCGGGCTGACACAGTTCATGGGCCACAGGACACAGGAATCACACAGCAACTCCACCTGAAACAGAATCATTCAAATTAGAATCAAAGACAACTGTTGTTCAATATGACATAACTGTCATGATTATGAGACAGACTAAACAGACTTTTAGCCAGACTGAAAAAATGTTGCTAGAAAAAATATTTGTGCTGCTGTCATTGAAAAGATATAAATAAAAGTTTCTAAAGGTTATCCTAGGTAAAACCCCCTTTCTAACACCAGTGTTCACCTGCAGTCACACACCTGGCATGAATGAGTGAGGCATCTGCATGGTAATTCAAATGGAATTTTAAAGAAGGACTTCTTTGGTTTCATGAATATAGGAGGGTCCATCTTATTGTAGCTGTCTATTGTTGCTTGATAAAAAGAAACTGTCACCTGCAAAACACCTCCTCCCCACCTCCTCATGGTTCGTTTGCATCGTTAGCCTCTATTGTGTGGGAGTCGTTGTGTTGATTAGATGCAGAAAGGTGTGATGTTGTCTTACTTTCTTGTAAGTCTTTATATAGTTCTTCTTCTTTGTTCCAGCATGACAGTTACAGTTATTACATTTTTTTTCCATATTATTGCTATATTATTATTATTTGCAGTAGGTACCTAAGTGAAGTTGCCCCCCCCCCCCTTCAAATCTAACAAAATTGGTGTCAAACATTTGTGCTGCAATATAATAATAATATATCACTAATATGAAAAAAAAGTGTACTAACTATAACTGTCATGCTGGAACGAAGAAGAAACACTATATACATATTTACAAGAAAGTTTTCTACACAGCAATGTAACACCTGTATATTATACAGCTAATGCTTCAATTTTTTCAATCTTAACCAAAATATGAAGTCATGTGTTTGTACCCTGGAGTCCGTGGTGAAGTGATGACTCTCAAAGTGTTCACCGCACAAGCGGGAGTGTGAATTGGGAGTCTGGCACTCTCTTCTTTGGTTGCTTATCCAAAGGTCAAGCCTCTCTGGATCATCTACAGGAAAACTTCATACAAATAACTACTTAATCATATGGGTTTAAAATACTTAATAGCTTATCATGACCTGTAGTAAAAGGTCTAAAATTAGGATAGAGTAATACAAAATGCATACTTTATAAAAAACAATATAAAACGAACCACTTGAGTCTATCGCCTTATTTTTATTAAACTGCACTAGTTCCCATGAGAAAAGGGCACCCGGTCACGGCTCTTTGTGGACAAATTAGTTATTCAGTCGCTCCCCACCACCACTATATTACAAAAATGCAAAAAAATAAAAATAAAAAAAAACGAGCGAGTTTATCTGATGGCATACAGACTTCTGGAGACTAACATCAAGCACTATCAACCAACTCACCGAGCTGCAGTATTTCTGTGGTCAGGTCTCTCTCCGAGTCTGCTCCACAAGCGGTCAGCCCGCGCAGCAGACAGGCGCCGAAGCGGTCAGAGATGCGCCGGGCTGACCGCTGGGGAGAACCGGGTAGAAGAATGGAACACAGAAGTGTCCCTCCTAGAGCTCCGTCATATTTCAACCCATGTTTATGTTAAATGCACTGGGTTTTACCCATCGACATATACCGAGACCGAGGCTGAGGCTCTACTGAGGCCTTTCCCCGGAGCTAGCTCTGTGGTCACGTGGGTCTGATGCTCATTAATTATACAGAATTTTAGGCTTTTAATACAGTTAAACAGAAGAGTGAGTAAAAACTTCACCCCCCTCAGAGTTGTCATGAGTGTAAACTAGATAATTTAAACAAAAAACATGTTTTTGAACCAGGCTGGAAACATGTTTATTCCTGCTGTGAAATTGGTATTTTTAACATGGGAGTCAATGCTTCTGACACCAGCCCCCTAGTGGATGAGGGTGGAACTGCAATTTATTCACTTTCGCATTGGCCTCAACTTTTGACCCACATTGTGGGGGCTTGATTCTGATGGAGGTTCTGACCAAGGAAGTTCCGAAAATGATTTGAAACAACCAGAAAAGACTCCTGGATCTGTAAAGGTCCAGCAGCAAACAGCTGCTTGTGAAAAGCACGAAAACATAGAACAACTTTTGCGGCAGGTGAGTGAACTCAAAAAGCATCTGAGATTAGCAAACAAGTCTCTGAAAACCGAGAAGAAAAACCGAACCAAGGCTGAGTCTGATTGTGCTTTCTACAAGAGAGAAATGACTGAACTGGAACAAGGGCTGGATTATTACCAGAGCAAATCAGAGACCCGTGAAGAAAACGTGAGAACTTTAAATACTCAACTTAAGGAAAAAGATGATTTATGTGAAGTTCTCCAGAAGCGTTTAAAACAGGAATCTCAGATCAGAGTCCACCAAAGACAGAAGAACCAGGAGAAAGATACGAGTAACGAGAACTTAAAGAAATAAATCAGTAAACTGGAAGAGGGACTGGGTTTCCATCAAAGTGAGGCAGAACACCAGCATAAAAGAATTCTGGCTCTAGAAATTCAGCTGCAGATAAAGGAAGGCGTCTGTGCTGATCTCCAAAAGCGTTTAGAAGACCAGCCTGACCTCAGACGCCAGCTAGAAGACCAACAGAAGAACTGTTGCAACAAAGATTTAATCAATCAGAACTTCATGAAGCAAATTAGAGAATTAGAGAAAGAAAACACAGATCTTAAAACCAAGATGGAGAATTTTTACTCTTTGTTTATTTAATTATTGTCAAAACTCTAATAATAATAAAAAACAATTAAAATACCCAATTAAATATCTTTGTGTGTTATTTTTCATGGATAAGCTGAACATCTAATTTGATGATAAAATCTCTCAAATTTTATTTATTCTGGAACTACAGTTATCACGTTGTAACAACGTAGCAGCAACGTTGTTATTCAAAGTGCCGAATAAGTTACAGAGAGGACATTTAACAGAGGTTGTAAAGTGACTTTTGGAGGACGTTGTAGTGTGACGTTTCAGCAATGTACCAACAACGTCCCCTGTGGAACGTAGTAACCTAAACGTAGCAGCTACGTTGTCACTACGTCACAAACGAAACGTCGCAAAATGCGACGTTGTGGCGACTTTCTGTGTTAGATCCATGAAGAAGAAGTTGGATGAGGTGTCTGCACAGCTGGAGGAGAAATCTTCTCTCTGTGTGAAACTGGAAGAATGTTTTAACAAAGAAAAGCAGCTTAGAGTCCAGGTAGAGAAAAAACTGCAGAAAAAAGACATCAGAAAGAAGAAGTTACTGATGGAAATGAATGAATTAGAGCAGGGACTGGATTATTATCAGGATGTTGCAGAAACCAGACTGAACAGACTGCAGACTTTACAGAATGAGCTGCAGGAAAAGGAAAGTCTCTGTGAAGATCTGCAGGAACGTTTAAACCAGCAGCGCCTGCAGTTAGAGCAAGACTTACAGCACAAAGACTCAGTTCATCAGAATTTAGAGAACGAAACTGAAGATCTGCAGAAGAAGAACGGAGACCTCATGAGCAAGCTGCAGACATGGAGGACACAGAGACCAGCCTCCATAGAGCAAGCACAACCCTTCAGCTGGAGAAACTCAGAATTAATGAGCAGCATGAAGAAGACTTTGAAGCCCTGAGACTGCAGCTCCAAGACCGTCTCTGCTCTGCGCTCCAGGCTGCTTCTGAAGGGAGTTCACCAGACCCACACACACCTGTGGAGAGTCTGGAGACAGATCCAACTCAGGATTGTCAGATGGACACACACATTTGTCCTCTGACTGAAATCTGTCACCAGTCAGAACTGGTTGGGTCTGTAAGTCTCCATGATGACGACTCTCTACCTAAAGAGGACCGTCCACAGACAGTCAGACACCAGGAGAGCGTTTCTATGTGGAGACGCTTTATGACTCCGGTGCGTCGACAGAAACACAAAACCATGTCACAATGTCACGTAAACAGATCACGCGACTGACTGAACACCCCCCTCCCACCCAACAGACCAAATCACTATAACCTGAGAATTATTAGTCCCACCCCCAAAACCCTGAGACGCCCCCCAGAACACACACAGCCAGAGGAAAAAAACAGGGCTGCATGTTGGAGACGATGTAGGAAGATTAGCTTCACAGCGAGGTCACCTGTTCAAATCCTTCCCTTGTGAAGTTAGCATTGTCTCCTTTATGTATGCGTGGGTTTTCTCCGGGCGCTCCGGTTTCCCCCACTTGTCTCTGGCTGTGAGTGAATGTGTGAGTGAGTGAGTGAGTGAGTGAGTGAGTGAGTGAGTGAGTGAGTGAGTCAGGGCTGGACGATATGGCCTAAAATCAATAACATGGTATAAGAGGATTTCACCTCGATAACGGTAAATGGGCGATAGCTACACGTATGAGTGATTCAAAGACTTATTTTACAGAAAGCCATGAAAAGATGCTTTTGTCACACATCACACCCACTTAGGTGTTAACCATGGCATGCACTATTTTCCTGGGGCTGTGTAGTGATTGTGCAGCAGAGAAATCAATTATTAATGATCAAAAAACATTGAATCATTTCTCGTTCTGGGTGTGTGCTAGGGCTGCACAATTATTCGTGATCTCTGGTCACACGTGCATACAAGCTCATTTCTAAATGACAACGATTTTGAGCAGCTGGCTAGATAAACATGGACTATGTTCTCTGTTCTGGTCCTGCCATGGTCAACAACAATCATGTTGTCATTTTAAATGTTATATTTTGTTAATAACCGTGGTTTACATTTTAAGAAACATGCCTATTACCTACCTCTCTCATCATCAGTATTTCAATTATTCTAAAGTTGTGTACGTAAGAGACGAGAGACATTTATTGTCTTCATGTTCAGCGACAGCTGTTACAAAGTTGATGTGCACGTAATAAGTGCAACAAACACTTATTCTAGAAGCTAAATGGTGATTCTCATTTTAACCAGAGTTGTGCAGCTCTTGTGTGTGCATGTCTCAATCTGCCTAGCCAGCTAAAACTCTGACGTATGTGAAGCCAATTACTTTTCTCCATTAGAAGTGTGCATCCCCACAAATGTTACACAGTATCGTGATTTTGGGCCTCGATAGCCCGTGGCCGCGTTCTTGTGCTGGCGGGCAGGTACCCTTTTAAAACTTCTTCAGCAATTATTTTTCTTGGTTTGGTCGTCTGCACAAAGATGTGTTAGATAATCTAAAGTAGTGATACCTAAATCTCTACGTTTTAATCTGTTAAGCCTGATTTATACTTCTCCGTGAGCTCCGCAGCAGAATGTGGGAAAGGCTTTCACATTCAAACTTCTGTTCAGGCAGCAGAGCGTCGCAAAGCAATGCCCCGCCAGGACAACAGAGGGCGTAGCGCTGCTCTGTGGTATCCTGCTACCATAACACTCCTGTATCTGGTCAGAGATTGTGTATTTACTAATGTGTTTATATATTTCAGATACTTTGTAATAAGGAAAAATCTGTCCTTCATTCTCCTCCACCGTTTCATGCGGTCGCCACCTCTAAACCCACATTTCACGTCGTTTCTGTCCACGTTTGCTCCACATTTTGTACTCGTTCCCTCACGGGTAAATAAATGTTATTATTTTTGGACTTTTTTCGCGATGCGTTCTTCAATCTGTTCTGGGTCTGCTACTAAATATCTGTTTACTGTTTAACGGAGCTACAGCGGTGCTGGTGACGAATATACAGACAGCGACGTCCTGACCAATCACAAGCTTGCGTTCTCCGTCATTTTCAACAGATGTTAAAAATTTTGGGCATTTCTCCCTCTTTGAGTCCGCTGGAGAGCCCTTGCTCCGACTCATAATGGCGTTGCGTGTCTCCGCACCGTTGCAGACAGAGAAGTAGCAATCAGGCTTTAGTCTAAATGGCGGAGATACAGCTCTGGGTAATGGCTGGAGACGAGGTTCTTGCTCTCCAGCTTCTGTAGATGTGTGCAGTTATCTCTGGATGTAACTAACATGATATGGGCCTATAAATCGTGTCTTTTAACCCTCTGGAGGCAGGCATTGCAGATTTGCAACAGTTAAAACCTACCTACCTGGTTACTCCACATACGTATTTCATGAGCATTTCTTAACTCAGAAGTACCCCTGAAGGACTTAGTTGTTCGTCCTTTTATCAAAACTTATTTTGAGCCTGAGAGGGTTAAGCGCCGCAACACAAAATTGTGTCCCTGGTTATAACAAGCAAACTAACTAACTAACTAACTAACTAACTGAACAAATAAAACCTGTATAACTAAGATACCATGAATAAATCATACACATATAAAGTGTATAAGCGGACTACATCACTGCATAATGCCATTAGATGCTGTTATAATACGGTTTAATACGGCACATTGCATAAACCTAAACCAATCCTATTCTTGTATTAGACACAGCAATGCTTGTGCACGGTCTATGGTGCAGTGGGGCGTTGTGTACAGTAAGAAATGATGTGGAGGGCTTTTCGTCGTCTGGAGAACCCAAACCTGACAATGACGTTCCCTTTACTTCCAGATTTGACAAGTCCTTTGTACTGTCGTGTTTTAGAAGTTGTGGCACTCGCCACATACTTTCTGATGGCTTTTCTCTGACTTCCAACGATGAACTAGATCAGGTTGCAAACTGATCTGACCTGATTTGGTCTTAAGTGAATGTATCTCTGAGTATGAGGTCCTTATATAGCCTTTGTGACGTATGCGTTCTATTCGATTCTGTCACGTGCACACGTGCTCTAGAGCGTTTGCGTTGGAATCTGACCAGCGTCCGCGTCATGAGTTTACTTGATGCAGCCTGCTTTTTTCTTGGACACTGGAGCTGACTGTAATTGCACTGTGAAGCACAAAAGTTCACATTTTGCTGCATCTTTGTGTTGAAGGAGGTGTTTAGTCGGTGTTGTGTGTCGTTAATCCAGCAAGCATTACACACACACGTAAGTAGGAACAGAGGACCGGAGATAACTCCCGCTTTATTCTCTTCTTCACTTCTTTGTTTTTAAACCACAACAACCACAACGTACTCACTAGCGCCATCTAGCGCTTCTAGTAAATGCATCTACAGAACACATGCAACAATATGTGGACACAACATCTTCCCCTTTTGAACAAGGATTCCTTATGTGAACTGAACCTCATCATTCTGATGTAGGTCACCTAATACACGCTAACATTTCACATTACTCAGTACCTTCACTTCCCCATAACAAAGTCCTGGGTCCAGCAAGGTGGCTTTCTCATCCTGATGGGCCTAAGCCTACTATCAGACTCAGAGTTAGATGCCAGATCAGTTCCTGGTTTATGACAGTCCATTTTTGTGTCAGCATCAGTACCTGTGTTCAGCCCTGACAGAGCCGATAAGTGTGAGGCGTTCCAGGTCCGTCCATCATCCAGCAGATAAGTGTTTGGTCCTTTCCTGGTCACGACAGTCTTTGGTTTAGAAAACTTTA
>SSNQ01034093.1:227792-240049 GCA_006942095.1 Nothobranchius kuhntae | reverse complement strand
TCAATATGCGATATTATTGCACCCCGTTTTTATTTATGTACTTAGCAAATTTGTTTGTTAATTACTAAACTCATGGCAATATTTCCTTTGAAACAATGTGCTTACACATTTAAAAAATGTTAGAACAAAATACATGGCCATTTTTAACACTTTATTGAATGCAGATCAAAGGGCAGTAACGGCATTCTCTGACTGAAATTAAAAACAACATTCAGGAGGTTTAACTTTGAAATGCAAATTTGGCTGCAACATCTAACAGAAATAAAAAAAAAGTGCCCTACTGTCTCCTCGATCAGCTCGATCAAGTGCGGTAATTGCGGTGGCGCGTCATGCAGCGCGGTGGGTTTCTTAATATCGCGATATATTGTTCTTGCGATTATTGCGACAGCCCTACTGCGTCGACCTGATGAGGAAATATAAATAAAAAAATAATAATAATAATAATACATTTTATTTAAAAGCGCCTTTCTGGTCACTCAAGGACACGGTACAGAATAAAAACACAAATCATTCAGTAAGTAAACATACGTAAACATCAACAAACAAGGCACTCTAAAATTCAAAGTTGATATGTGGTTATGAAGAGGTGAGTTTTGAGTTGTTTTTTGAATTCTGTGAATGAGTTAATGTTCTTGATGAGAGGGTGAAGGGAGTTCCAGAGAGCGGTGCGGCTGAAGGCGCTACTCCCCATGGTGCTGAGAGGAAAGGAGGGCACAGAGAGATGAATGGAGGAGGAGGACCTGAGGGAACGGGACGAGGTGACGATGTGAACGAGATCTGTGAGGTGGTAAGGGGCAAGGTTATGGATGGCCTTGAAGGTGAGAAGGAGAATCTTGTAGTTAATCCTGGTGTGCACTGGCAGTCAATGGAGTTGTTTGAGGATGGGGGTGATGTGATGAGAGATGGGAGTTTTAGTGACGATGCGTGCTGCTGCATTCTGAACCAAATGGAGCTTACGGAGGGTTTTCTGAGGGAGGCCTGAGAGAAGAGAGTTGAAATAATCGATACGTGATGGAACCAGACTATGGACAAGAATAGAAGTAGAGTGGACATCAAGGGAGGGGCGAAGACGATTAATGTTACGAAGATGGAAATAAGCTGACTGTGTGATGCTATTGATATGAGATTGGAAGGATAGTGTGCTGTCTAGGATGACACCCAGAAGGATGACACCCAGACTCTTGACCTGGGGACAGGGGGAAACTGAAGTATTATCAGCTGTGAGAGAGAAACTGTCAAATTTTGAGAGGGTGTTCTTGGTACCAACCAAAAGAAGTTCTGTTTTGTCTGTATTTAATTTCAGGAAGTTCAAACTGAACCAGGATTTTATTTCTTGAAGGCAGGTGACGAGGGAGGAGGGAGGAAGTGCAGAATTTGGCTGACTGGACAAATAGAGCTGGGTGTCATCCGCGAAGCAGTGAAAATGAATATTGAATCTGTGGAAGATATTGCCAAGGGGAAGGATGTATATAATGAAAAGGAGGGGCCCCAGGACAGAGCCCTGGGGCACACCAGAAGAGACAGAAGAGGGCTGTGAGCGGGAGGATTTGAGAGTAATGAACTGAGTGCGACCTGATAGGTAGGACTGGAACCACTGAAGTGGTTAGCAATGCCGATGGAGGATAACCTATGGAGGAGAATGGAATGAGATATTGTGTCAAAGGCTGCACTCAGATCAAGGAGGACCAGGATGGATAGTAGACCGGAATCAGCAGCAATGAGGAGACGTTAGTTATTTTGAGGAGGGCTGTTTCTGTGCTGTGAAGTGGGCGGAAACCAAACTGGAAGGGTTCATAGACAGAGTTTAGTGTCAGATGGGTGTGGAGCTGGGTAGCGACTATTTTTTCTAAAACTTTGGAGACAAAGGGTAGGTTGGAGATGGGGCGGAGATTAGTTAAAATGTTAGGATCCGAACCAGGTTTTTTAAGTATTGGAGTAACTGCAGCAGTTTTGAAGATAGAGGGAACAATACCGGAGGAAAAGGATGCGTGTATGAGAGCGGAGACGAGAGGGAGCAGGGAGGGGAGGCAGGATTTAACCAAGGCCGTGGGAAGGGGGTCGAGAAGGCAGGTAGAAGGCTTTGACTTGTGGATAATATCTGATATCTCAGAGTCACTGGGAAGTTGGAAAATGGAAAATAACTGTGTTGGTTTGGGAGGATCATATGGGGAGGTAGGGGGGATGCTTTGGTTGATTGCACGGTGAATGTTTATTTATTTTTTCATTGAAGAACAGAAGAAGGGCATTACAAGTAGCAGTAGAGCACATGTGTAGGGGCAGAGTATCGGATGGCCGGTGAATTTTATTGATAATGGAGTACAATGACTTAGTGTTGCGTCCATTGAAGTTGATTAGACAGGAGTAATACTGTTGTTTGGTTAGTGTAATTAAGTCCTTATACTGAGTCATATGATTTTTATATAGTTCTTTGTGAATGGTGAGACCAGTTTTTCTGTAGAGGCGTTCAAGCTGCCTGGATTTGGTTTTCAGCGTCCGGAGTTGAGGGGAAAACCAGGAAGCAGACTGACAGAAAGTAACAGAACGGGTTTTAACTGGAGCAAGGGAGTTTAAAATGTGAGCTAACTGGTCAATGTAGAGAGCAGCCAGGTCATCAGGAGAGGAGAGATTGCCCGGTAGCTGAATATTATCAATATAGGAGGATAAAGTGTCGATATTGATGTCCTTTATATTCCTAAAAGAGATGAGCCGGGTTGGTTTGGTAAAAGAAAGCTGGGTTACAATATTGAAAGAAATAAAATAGTGATCAGTGATGTGGAGATCATCAGCTGCACAGTTAAAAGGGGTGAGACCAGAGCAGCACAGCAGATCCAGGCAGTGTCCTTTGGAGTGAGTTGGAAAGTTGATGTGCTGATTCAATCCAAGGCTGTCCTGGCAGGATGAGAAGTATTTGGTGAGGGGAAGATCGCTGTTGTCCATGTGTATGTTAAAATCTCCAAGCACTATTACATTAGATGAGAGCGTAGATAAATTAGTGAGCAGTACTGAGACTTCTGACAGAAAGTCTTTGTGAGGTTTAGGGGGGCGGTAGATTAATCCAATGATAGTGGGGGTAGGTCCATTAAGTTTAAAAACCAAATACTCAAAGGAATTAAAATCAGAGACAGACACTGGCAAAACTTTCCAATTCTCACAATAGATTATCGCGAGATCTCCTCCGCGAGAACCACGTGGCTTGGTGAGGTAAACAAACCCAGGAGGAGTAGCGTCGTTGAGCTGGGAGAAATCAGCTGGCTGCTGCCAAGTTTCGCAAAGGCACATGAAGTTGATTCTGCGGTCCTTGATGAGATCGTGAATGAAATGACTTTTCCCAGTAAGAGAGAGCGGATGTTGAGAAGGCCGAAGTTGACGGTGGTGCCGTCACATCCATGAGCGTTAGCTGTCCTGGCGAGGCTGGCTAACGAGGAGTGATCAGCTGTTCGGCGGTATGAGTTCCTGTGAGGATGACGGCGAGTGGTAGACCAGAAAGAATTGATTGAAGCAGAGTTGTAGTGGAAATTCCTGCGTGAGCCACGGTGGACATATCTCCGATGGAGAAGATGAGAGATGTCCGGGTCGAGGTGCAGTGAAGCAGGTGGAGATCCAAGGCGGTGGCGAATTCCTGAGGAGCTCAGCGGCAGTGTACTGGAGGAGACCAGCAGCAGGTCGGTGGAAGATGAAGGGGAACCAACAGAGCCCAGGGACCCAGATCCCACCAGGCAGCCACCGGGGTTAATCAGGCAGACGCTAAAAATCTTAAACCCCCTGACCTGGGAGCCGCAAACACTCAGGCAGACCAAGGCACCACACTCCACACCAAGTGTGACGGGGAGGGGAGGCGACGATGTATAGCAGCAAAAGAAGTCCCAGAAGAGGGAAGGAGTCAAAGGCCCCACCTGACATTTACAGTCATACACAAACACAATCACATACTCCCTCCCTCATGCTCACACATATACATATAACCTAAGGCTCACAAAAATGCACGCCAGACACCCACTCATGCTCCCCATACACACCCTATTCACTCTGGTCCCCATACTGCTGCACAAAGGGTACAACCATCACCAGTTCCCAGAGTTCGACCCTTTCTGCCGGGGTGCTGATGAGCAGGGTCCCCCGCCCAATGCCGAGCAAAGCGACCCACCACCCAGACCCCAGCCAGATGGCCAGATCCCCCTCGTAGCCTCCAGCCCCGGGAAGCCAAGTGACAACAGAGGTGTGCTAAGACCCCTAGTCTCCCTCCGCCTACTCCAATACAGTGTTGGTGCGTGATAATGAGGTGTATTCGTGGCTGTGGTGAGCGGGCAGTGCGGGCATTATCTGGCCTGCGTCAGCTGATGCCACCACGCCACCCCTCTTCCCCCCACAGCCCTCTGTGTCTAAGTGCAGATTAAAATTGGAAGTGGGCACTGGCACCTGGGAAGAGGCTGAAAGATCCCCTGGCCAAATTCCGTTGTATGTGCTTACTCCCAAGGCCCTAAGTGTGTGTTTGCGTGGAATGTCGTTGGTGGAAGTGTTTTGTGGGCAATTAAATTGGGGGGGTGGGGGGGGGCTGCCACAGGAATGCGGAAATGAGGTCCATATCCGCACCCCCTGACTTGTCCACCCCCCAATGTCCTATGTGCATGTTTGTGTGATGATGTGAGGGAGCAGGAGGAGAAAAATGTGTGGGGATGGGGAGGAATGGCTGGCTTTGTTTACAATCCAAACAGTTTGATTGTAGCTGTAGATGTGCTCGGGGAATGCAAACGATCACGGATACTGGGAGGTGCCAGGGCCCAAAGAAAAAGGCATAGGACCTAAAAGAACTGTGGTAAACATATTTTGGATCTGATCCTATGGAAGCTACTGTATGACCCAGATGGTTAATCTTCTTTTCACTTTAAATATAAATCTAGAAAACTATCTGTGTGGCTCTGCCTACTGGTACCTGCAGCTTTCAGAGCCGCCACAAACATCCATCTTTTAAAACAAGAAACCTGGAATCAGCACCACTCACTGTAATAACAAGTACAATAACAATACATACTGGAATAACAAGTACAATAACAGTACATACTGTAATAACAAGTACAATAACAATACATACTGTAGTTAAAGCTGCAAGCAGCGTCGTTCGGCCCTCGCAG
Source organism: Nothobranchius kuhntae (assembly GCA_006942095.1). NCBI lineage: Eukaryota > Metazoa > Chordata > Actinopteri > Cyprinodontiformes > Nothobranchiidae > Nothobranchius > Nothobranchius kuhntae. The sequence continues at coordinate 234,920 of SSNQ01034093.1, read as the reverse complement.
CTACGCGCCTCTCCGGCCCGGCCGGCAATCCGGGGCACGTCCGCGGAACGTAAACATCGACCCCGCGACCTCAGATACTGCGAACGGTCTCCTCGTCTGCACCTCACCCTGACTCAGCATCTCCTCTGAGCCCACCATTAAATTACACATCTCACCACTCGGGGATACTCTATCTTTACCACACTGGTGGTGTGATGACACAGACCAAGTTTAATGCTAATCTGACCACGTTTTTTGAAGTTATTGAAGGTTAAAGTTATGTACGGGGTGCTGTGACCAACTACAGAAAAATCCCATTGAGGCCAGCTTTGGTTGACAAAGATGGTTTTCTGTTATTTTGGAATTAATCAGACGTTGTGTGTGTTATCTAGAGCCAGAGAAGTGAAAGGGGGTGGAGCTAAAGGGGTTTGAACCAACAACCACATCGATGTGTTTGGTGCAGTCACGTGATGACACAAGCCAAGCACAATGCCATTCTGTCCTTGTCTTTAGAAGTTAATAAAGTTTGAACCTATCTAAGTGGCGCTGTGACCATTTACCACTAAATCTCATAGAAGAAGAAGAAGAAGAAAATATCATTTCTATAGCGCCTCTCAAGATAAAAATCACGAGGCGCTTCACAAAAACAAAAAATGTAAAAATATAAAAAGCATTTAGAAAATGTTTAAAAATATATTTAAAATGAGCAAAAATAGACAATTGTGATTAAAAAAAGTTAAGAAAGAGAGAAAGTGAACAGGAAAGAGGGAAATCAGTGGATCCTGATGAAGGTGGAATAGGTGGGAGAGCAGAATAAAGAGAGAGTGGTGAAGAAGGTCATACAAAAACCAGCTTGAACAAGTGAGTCTTCAGCTGTTTTTTAAAGGAGACCACTGAGTCCACTGATCTCAGGCTCAGGGGGAGAGAGGTCCAGAGTCTGGGGGCCACAGCAGCAAATGATCTGTCACCTTTGGTCTTTAGCCTGGTGCTGCACAACCAGTAGGCTTTGATCACTGGACCTCAGGGACCTGCTGGGGGTGTAGGGACTAAGAAGATCACCAATGTAAGATGGTGCTTGTCCATGTAAGGCCCTATAGACCAGAACCAGGATCTTGAAATGAACCCTGAAGTTGACTGGCAGCCAGTGAAGCTGGAGGAGAAGCGGGGTGATGTGGGTGTGTTTGGAGGACTTGGTCAGAAGCCGAGCACAGGCGTTCTGAACCACCTGTAGACGGTGGTTCAGAATGCGAAGAGGTCACCTTTGGTCATCAAAGATGTTTTTTTGTTAATTTGGCATCAATCAAATGTTGCATGGGTCATCTAGAGCCAAAAGGCTGTAAGTGGGCAGAGTTAAAGTGATTTGAAGGAATGTGTGTTGATTGCAGTTGCGTGATGATTCCCATCATGTTTGATATAGTTTGGAGCTTTTTTATAGAAGTTACAAAGGTTTTATTGTATCTAGGGGGCGCTGTCCCAAATTTAGGAAAATACCCCATGGAGCAGTTTGTAGGTTGACAACAATCATTTGCGTGTAGTTTGGTGTGAATTGCATTATGCATGTGTTATTCAGGGCCTAATATCTGTCAGGGGGCAGAGCTAAAGAGATATCAACCAATGACCACAGGATTGTGTTGGGTGCCTTTGTTTGATGACACATAGCAAGTTTGGTGCAGTTACGACCTCGTCTGTAGGAGTTATTACAGTTTTAAAGGTATGTAGGGGGTGCTCTGGTGACATAATATAACGTTCACCAACCGTTTGTACCTCATTGGCTAAAGGGCATGATTGGTCATTGCCATGTTCAGTCTCGGGCAGATCGGAGGCTGTTTGTGGAAGTTACAGTCAAACGTAAGGTCACGGCGTCACGCCTAAATTCGCCATGGCATCAAAGCCCCTCCATCAGATCTGAATGGTCATTACAGCATCATGAAGACAGTGCATGACCTTAGTGTCATGTTGACTAAATTAGAGGGGACAAATATGGGCATTTCACCATAAAACAATAGACTTCCTGTAGTCAGGGGCAGGGCTTAGGTGATGTCAGCTGTCCACATTGTCATTGTGTTGAGATGTGGTCCGTGATCACACAAAGTTTGATATAGATCTGATCATGCACATGGGAGTTATTAAGTCAAGTAATGTAATGGCGAAAGGTCAAAGTTTGAGGCTTAGCCACGCCCACATCTTTCAACTTTTGAAAAATCCGACGGTTGAATTTTTTCCCCTATGCCTTACGAGTATATAGTAGAAGTTTGAACGCGATTGGTGAAAAGGACGACGGGGCATCATTCTCCAAACAACGTGTGCGAAAACTACTAAATCGAGTACTTGGACCAAAATGGCCGACCTCAAGTGCGACTTTGGGCTTGGCTCCAAGAGACTTTTTTGTAGGTCCTGAGACACCACATTAGTGTACCAAATTTTGTAATCCTCAGTCAAAGCTTGGCTTCGAGCTGACAGTTTGAAGGGCTCTAGGGGGCGCTATTTTTGGAAAATAGGCCACGCCCACCAATTTCACTATCTATTTCTATTGGGGGTCAGACTAGGATCACTCACCAGAAGTTTTGTAGCGATATCACGATAACTGAAGAAATGAGAGGCAAACGTATTTCCATGGCGTGATGGCGATTTTCGCCATGCTCCCAAAGCCCCGCCTTTTTTCAAAACCTGCCAGTACTGGAGACCAAGTGACCTCAAGTTGTCTACTGCTATTTGCCAGAGATTCCTGGTGATTGGGTAAAAGGAGTCCAATAGGGAGCTGTGAAAAAAAAAGTGACGTGGCGACAGGTCAAAGTTTGAGGCTTAGCTACGCCCACACCTTTCATTTTTTGAAAAATCCGACGGTTGAATTTCTTCCCCTATGTCTTAAGAGTATATAGCAGAAGTTTGAAGGCGAGTGGTGAAAAAGGCGATGGAGTATCACTCTCCAAATGTGTGCGAAAAACACTAAATCGAGTACTTGGACCAAAATGGACGACCTCCTGTGCGACTTTGCACTTGGCTCCAAGAGACTTATTTGTAGGCCCTGAGACACCACATTAGTGTACCAAATTTCGTAATCCTCAGTCAAAGCATGGCTTGGGGCTGACAGTTTTAATGGTCCTAGGGGGCGCTATTTCAGAAAATAGGCCACGCCTACCAGATTTTCACATCAGATTTTTTGGGGGGCTGGACAAGGATCACCCATCAGAAGTTTCGTGGCGATATCTTTAGAAATGACTAAATGGGAGGCAAACGTAAGGCCACGGCGGTATGCCTGACTTTGCCGCACCATCACAGCCGCGCTGTCTTTCGAAAGCTACCGTAAAGTGAGGCCAAGCAACCCAAACTTGTCTTCAGTTACCTGCTACAAGTTTGTGGTGATTATTCAAAAGAGCAAATTTTGGGAAATTTCCCAGTAAAACTACCTTTTCAGTCCTGAGGGGGTGGGGCTTGTGTGACATCATCAATCGACCATTCATTTGTCTTCGGGGGGTGATGACAAATGTCCACAGAATTTTTTATAACTGTAATTCTTTCATTTATGAAATTATAGCAATTAGAATTTTTTTGACGAGTGCTCAAACTTTGAGGCCTGGCCCCGCCCCTTCAATATTTACGAAAAATCTATTTTATTTTTTCCTTTGAATCGTCCATCGCTTATGTACGATCGCACACTTTTTTCAAGACGATCGTGCGAAAAATGACCAAACTGTTCAACCAAATATAGACCCTACAAATGACCAAAACGGGGTCAAAATCGCTACTTTAGCCCAAAATGGGCGACCATGGGTGCAAGATATTTTTCTGTGTGCATTGTTGAGTTCTACGAGCGTACCAAATTTCATCACTCTACTATTAAAAAAAGGTCAAAGCGGAGGGTTATTTTTAATTTTCGAGGGGGAGCTGTCGAGCCAATTTTTTTATAAACTTTCACATCGTCAGTGAAATATGTAAATCTCACGCACTTTCTATATTGGGCCAAAATTTGGTGAGTTTTGGATATGCTAAGACCCTCAAAAAGCCTTTCAAAGACTCGGAAGAAGAAGGAAAAAAACAGAGCAGATACAATAGGCCTTAGCAGCACTTTCGCTGCTCGGGCCTAATAACAAACAGAGGGAGATTTGAATGGGAGCAGCTCACCTCACACAGCCTTTGGGGACAGGAACCAATGCAATCACATTGATGGCAGCCCTGCAGAGATAAACCAACATGACCATCATCATCCTCAAAATCATCATCCTCAAAATCATCATCATCATTTCCATTTTTCAGTTTTTTGTTCAATTCAGTTTATTTCTAAAGTGCCAAATCAGGACCAGAGTCGTCTTAAGAACCTTCACACAGTCAGAGTGTTGATGATCCATTTGTTCTTGTTTCTGGCTAAACGGAAGACCCGGAACGGAGGACACGGAAACCAAGCCAGTGATAGGTCTGAGTTGAGAGTGCTCACGCAATCGCGTTTGGCAGAGACAGTAAAATAATGATTGTAACAGCGATGTCCCACTTGTATCCGTTTTCAAAAGCTAAAACATTTATTTATCATTAATTCACTTGTCCTATTTATTAATCAAACGTTCTCCCATCATGATCGTCTGAGGCCTAAAGGCCTCACAGAGTCAGGATGGGAACGTCGTTCAGCTGCTGCTGGAGACAAAGTAAACATGACCTTTCTTCTATTACTAACTTAAATTCAAGCGGTTGTTATTTTGCACAGACGATGTCTAAAGCCTAATCGTTTTAATAATAGGAGATTTGTGCCGGTCGGACCACCAACTTGAATGGCTGTGTCGTAGAGAGGCTCCTGAAAGGACCAAAGTAATTAAGGGAATATCCCCATTTAAACTAAGGAAGATACTGAATTAAGTGGGAACCAAGAAGCGGGGGAAAGAAGCGTATCAACCAGCACTCAAATAGTAAAGAGGAAACCGGATGCTAGCAGCTAGCATTCGAGGCAGCGGAGCTAAGAAGGCTAACTTACACAAGAACCGAAAACAATGACCAACCGCGAAGTTATTCTACAAGAACTGAAGGAGTTTAGACGAGAAAACAAAGAACAATTATCACAGGATCGTCGGCTAGCAGTGCCTACACCACGCTCAGGACAATCCAGACTTTTCTCATGCATTGTTCCACAAATGTGGAATGACCTTCCAAGCACTACCAGAACAGGGGCTTCCTTTTCAATTTTCAAGAAACTCCTAAAGACCCTGCTCTTCAGAGAGCATCTTCTTAACTAGCACCCTGCCTGCACCCGTCCCCCCTCTCTACTGTCCACTCCTTGTTCCCTACTCTCCATGACTGATGTCAAGTTGTTGTTGTTATTGTTGTTATTAGCCTCAAGGGCAATATGCCGATTATCACTTGTAAGTAGCTTTGGACAAAAGTGTCTGCTAAATACATAAACATAAACAATTAGACAACATCAAGGAGGAGCTAAAAAGGCGAGCAACAGACTCGAAGAAGCCGAGGAAAGAATTCAGAAATCAGAGGAGAGGATTCAAAACATGGAGGACGCCATGGTTGAGCTTGTGCAACTACACATGAAAACGGAGGAGAAGATTTTGGATATGGAAAGCCGGGCCAGGAGAGAAAATATCCGAATATACGGCGTCCCAGAGTCAACCGAAAAGGACCCTCAATCATTGTGCGGCTTTGTCGAGGCGCTTCTATGCGACGGGCTAGAGCTGAACGGGGAGGACATTAATGTTGAACGAGCACACCGCTCGCTGGGCCCCATACCCCCTAAAGAGGCCCCCCGCGCTCAATTGTGGTCAAGTTCCTAGGCTTTAAGAAGAAGGAACAGATCCTCCGTAAAGCTTGGGGGAAAAAAGGGTTCACATGGAACGACAAGCACATAACATTGGACAATGACTACCTGCCACTCATCATCAAAAAATCTAAAAGAATACTCAGAGGAGTGAGTCCTGGAAGGTCTGGAGGATCGTATGCCTCTTTCAGTTGTCCATTGAGGATGTTGAAGACATGTGGATATTTGGCTTGATGATCACTGGATTTCTTCTGATTGGAGTGGGAGGATATCTGGTTTTCTGGAAATTTGGGAAGACGGGAGTGATTGGAGTGCGACCCGCACCCACGGAAAGCACCGCCTGGCCGGTGACCTCACAGACTGGGACGTTACTCGAGGTGAATCGTAAGCTGGACAATGTCCTTGCTGTGTTACCGGTATTAGTGCGCAAAATGGATGTCATCTCGGAGAGGGTCACCGGACGGTGTGGGGATGATTAGAACCTAAATTGGCTTCACTGGAGGACTTGAATGATCAATACAGACTTCAAGGCAGAGAGGAAAATTATCTCTGCCTGACCCAAACAAAGTCTTGTTATCCAAATCTGACGCCAAGGCAGCCTTGAGATGCTAACAACAACCCCCACGAAGGAAGGAATGCAGACAGATGCTGTGAAAACCCGTCCTACCCCCCCGCCTTCAGATTGTGGACTTCTGCCTAGCAAGGTCATCAACCTGCAGGAACTCAAATGTGCTCTGCGCTCCTCCAACATCTCCCTCCCTCCTGTGGATACAGCTGGCTGAGCGCCACACAGGGCTGCTCGCCCTGGGGAAACACTTAAAAACACTTTTCTTTTATTGGTCGGATGAAATATGCTAATTTTTTGAGATAGGAATTTTGGGTTTTCATGAGCTGTATGCCAAAATCATCAGTATTAGAAACAATAAAAGGCTTGAACTTCTTCAGTTGTGTGTAATGAATCTAATATATATGAAAGNTGGATCCCAGCCCCCTCCCCGCCTCCCTATCGGAGTCTCATGTTGTGAACTGTGATGTTCGTGCTTATATGTTTGAGGCGTTTTTTTGCATAGTAAAGCTACGTCCTGCCGGGAGTAACTCTGGTATGCCTTTTTTCCCTCCCCCAATTTATCAACATGTAATTCCCTTTTCATCTTTTAAGGTAGCGCGACTCGTGTTGCGAAGGACCTCAGTCACCAATTCTTGTCATGTGTCTTGCCCATGTATGTCTGATCTCTGAATTGTGTGTACTGAAACTCAAATTCATTTCTCTGTATGTCTTGCACATGTGGTAGAATAGACAATAAAACTGACTCTGACTCTAAAAACAAAAAAGGGAAGACAATTGTACGCTGTGTTGCAGATTGTATTTTATTTGAACTTCCTCAATAAAAGTAAATTTA
>SSNQ01034093.1:205711-219904 GCA_006942095.1 Nothobranchius kuhntae | reverse complement strand
CCACTATCAAAGTAGTCACACTTTGTTGATCCAAACACTGCTGATCTCTCAACACAAATGATGGGCAGATAAAACAGTTCATTTCAATGCTTCTCCCACACAACGGGTGTTTGGATCTAACTTCCACGTTTATTGCTCGGACTGTATCGCAAGATCTCGAAAATCCCGCGCATGCCTGTTTGCCCACCTCAGATCTCCGCACCGGAGCGGAGCCGTTGTAGAGCGGGTATAGTTTAATTTGAGTTCGGAAGCGAGCGGCTGCGGAAGGCGGGGGCGGACCGGAGTGGAGGTAGTGGAATTTGGGGGTAAGTCGAGAGGCCCAGACTTCCCTCTCCCCAGCCACTTGGGCCAGCTCTTCCGGGGAAATCCTAAGGCGTTCCCTGGCCAGGTGAGAGACATAGTCCCTCCAGTGTGTCCTGGGGGTCTACCTATAGGTCATCTCCCGATTGGACGTGCCCGGAATATCTCACCAGGGAGGCGTCCAGGAGGCATCCTGACCAGATGCCCGAGCCACCTCAACTGGCTCCTCTCGATGTAGAGGAGCAGCGGGTCTACTCCGAACCCCTCCCGGATGACCGAGCTTCTCACCCTATCTCTAAGGGAAAGCCCAGCCACTCTGTGGAGAAAACTCATTTCAGCCGCTTGTATCCATGATCTCATTCTTTCGGTCACTACCCAAAGCTCATGACCATAGGTGAGGGTAGGAACGTAGATCGACAGATAAATTGAGAGCTTCGCCTTCTAATTCAGCTCTCTCTTCACCACGACAGATCGGTACTACACCCGCATCAATGCAGACGCAGCACCAATCCACCTATCAATCTCACGCTCCACCATAGTTTGGAACAACTGGACTGACTTAAGCACACCTACTGAGTCAGCAGAATATAGTTGGGACTGACCTCTTAGGTGGTAGATCACAGCGGAGCTTCAGGTACATCAGCAACCTACAGGGGGAAAAGCTTCATCACTCATCGTGGACCAGGGGGTTCCAGAGGCTCAAACATTCAAATCAAAATCATTTCTAAACAACTGAGTGTGTGAGTCTGTGTATAATATTATCTTACACCATGTAAGTCATCAGCATTCCATCACAAAACCTTTAGCTTGTGTCAACGCCAGACAGACAGACAGGTGAGTCTGGTATCTCCATCAAGAGAAGGAGACAGGTGAAATATGCAACAGACGGGCTTCGTCAGGACGCCGATGAGAGGAAGGAAAAAGTGAAGCGGACAGACTGAGCAAGATGGATTAAGGCCTGCAATCACAGCCATGACATTCTGATGTATGTGTGGGTGCTGCCCCAGCTGGTTCTGGTCATCTCTTGTTTAATCATATCTGCATGATGTCAAAGCAGCTGGATGAGCCCAGACCTATCGTTACTGGTTACCTCCCAGCTGCGTCTCTCTCCACGGTCGGGAAGAGACGGAACGGCGGCACCGAGGGGAGGTCATCACACAGCTGGTACTGCATCACCGTTTGCTGAAGGAGGAGTAGGAAGGAATTAAAATGAGCACTTGCATTTTCTATTTGAGGGCAGCCAGTTAGAGGAGGAGGAGTCAGTTAGAAGAGGAGGAGTCAGTTAGAGGAGGAGGAATCAAAAGAGTCAGTTAGATGAGGGGGAGTCAGTTAGAGGAGGAGGAGTCAGATAGAGGAGGGGGAGTCTAAAGAGTCAGTAAGAGAAGGGGGAAGCAGTTAGAGGAGGGGGAGCAGTCAGTTAGAGGAAGGGGAGCAGTCAGTTAGAGGAGGGGGTAGCCAGTTAGAGGACGGGGTAGCCAGTTAGAGGAGGGGGAATCAGTTAGAAGAGAAGGAGTCAGTTAGAGGAGAGGGAGTCAGTTAGAGTAGGAGGAAGAAGTTAGAGGAGGGGGAGCAGTCAGTTAGAGGAGGGGGTAGCCAGTTAGAGGAGGGGGAGTCAGTTAGAGGAGAGGGAGTCAGTTAGAGGAAGGGGAAGCAGTAAGAGGAGGGGGATGAGTCAGTTAGAAGAAGGGGAAAAGTCAGTTTGAGGAGAAGGAGTCAGTTAGAGAAAGAGTCAGTTAGGGGGGAGTCAGTTAGAGGAGGGGGAGCAGTCAGTTAGAGGAGGGGGAGTCAGTTAGAGGAGAGGGAGTCAGTTAGAGGAGGGAGAAGCAGTCAGTTAGAGGAGAGGGAGTCAGTTAGAGTAGGAGGAAGAAGTTAGAGGAGGGGGAGCAGTCAGTTAGAGGAAGGGGTAACCAGTTAGAGGAGGGGGAGTTAGTTAGAGGAGGGGGTAGCCAGTTAGAGGACGGGGTAGCCAGTTAGAGGAGGGGGAGTCAGTTAGAGGAGAAGGAGTCAGTTAGACAAGGGGGAGCAGTCAGTTAGAGGAGGGGGAGTCAGAGGAGAGGGAGTCAGTTAGAGTAGGAGGAAGCAGTTAGAGGAGGGGGAGCAGTCAGTTAGAGGAAGGGGAGCAGTCAGTTAGAGGAGGGGGTAGCCAGTTAGAGGAGGGGGAGTCAGTTAGAGGAGAAGGAGTCAGTTAGAGGAGAGGGAGTCAGTTAGAGGAAGGGGAAGCAGTAAGAGAAAGGGGAGCAGTCAGTTAGAGGAAGGGGAGCAGTCAGTTTGAGGAGAAGGAGTCAGTTAGAGGAGAAAGAGTCAGTTAGAGGAGGGGGAAGCAGTAAGAGGAGAGGGAGTCAGTTAGACGAAGGAAGCAGTTAGAGGAGGGGGAGCAGTCAGTTAGAGGAGGGGGTAGCCAGTTAGAGGAGGGGGAGTCAGTTAGAGGAGAGGGAGTCAGTTAGAGGAAGGGGAAGCAGTAAGAGGAGGGGGATGAGTCAGTTAGAAGAAGGGGAAAAGTCAGTTTGAGGAGAAGGAGTCAGTTAGAGAAAGAGTCAGTTAGGGGGGAGTCAGTTAGAGGAGGGGGAGCAGTCAGTTAGAGGAGGGGGTAGCCAGTTAGAGGAGGGGGAATCAGTTAGAGGAGAAGGAGTCAGTTAGAGGAGAAGGAGTCAGTTAGAGTAGGAGGAAGCAGTTAGAGGAGGGGGAGCAGTCAGTTAGAGGAGGGGGTAACCAGTTAGAGGAGGGGGAGTCAGTTAGAGGAGAAGGAGTCAGTTAGAGGAGGGGGAGCAGTCAGTCAGAGGAGGGGGTAACCAGTTAGAGGAGGGGGAGTCAGTTAGAGTAGGAGGAAGCAGTTAGAGGAGGGGAGCAGTCAGTTAGAGGAGAGGGAGTCAGTTAGAGTAGGAGGAAGCAGTTAGAGGAGGGGAGCAGTCAGTTAGAGGTAGGGGAGCAGTCAGTTAGAGGAGGGGGTAGCCAGTTAGAGGAGGGGGTAGCCAGTTAGAGGAGGGGGAGTCAGTTAGAGGAGAGGGAGTCAGTTAGAGGAAGGGGAAGCAGTAAGAGGAGGGGGATGAGTCAGTTAGAAGAAGGGGAAAAGTCAGTTTGAGGAGAAGGAGTCAGTTAGAGAAAGAGTCAGTTAGGGGGGAGTCAGTTAGAGGAGGTGGAGCAGTCAGTTAGAGGAGGGGGAGGCAGTTAGAGGAGAGGGAGTCAGTTAGATGAGGGGGAGCAGTCAGTCAGAGGAGAAGGAGTCAGTTAGAGGAGAAAGAGTCAGTTAGAGGGGGAGTCAGTTAGAGGAGGAGGGAGCCAGTTAGAGGAGGGGGAGCCAGTTAGAGGAGGGGGAGTCAGTTAGAGAAGGAGTCAGTTAGAGGAGAGGGAGTCAGTTAGAGTAGGAGGAAGCAGTTAGAGGAGGGGAGCAGTCAGTTAGAGGAAGGGGAGCAGTCAGTTAGAGGAGGGGGTAGCCAGTTAGAGGAGGGGGTAGCCAGTTAGAGGAGGGGGAGTCAGTTAGAGGAGAGGGAGTCAGTTAGAGGAAGGGGAAGCAGTAAGAGGAGGGGGAGGAGTCAGTTAGAAGAAGGGGAAAAGTCAGTTTGAGGAGAAGGAGTCAGTTAGAGAAAGAGTCAGTTAGGGGGGAGTCAGTTAGAGGAGGGGGAGCAGTCAGTTAGAGGAGGGGGAGTCAGTTAGAGGAGAGGGAGTCAGTTAGAGGAGGGAGAAGCAGTCAGTTAGAGGAGAGGGAGTCAGTTAGAGTAGGAGGAAGAAGTTAGAGGAGGGGGAGCAGTCAGTTAGAGGAAGGGGTAACCAGTTAGAGGAGGGGGAGTTAGTTAGAGGAGAAGGAGTCAGTTAGAGGAGGGGGAGCAGTCAGTCAGAGGAGGGGGTAACCAGTTAGAGGAGAGGGAGTCAGTTAGAGGAGGGGGAGCAGTCAGTTAGAGGAGAAGGAGTCAGTTAGACAAGGGGGAGCAGTCAGTTAGAGGAGGGGGAGTCAGTTAGAGGAGAAGGAGTCAGTTAGAGGAGAGGAGTCAGTTAGAGGAGAGGGAGTCAGTTAGAGTAGGAGGAAGAAGTTAGAGGAGGGGGAGCAGTCAGTTAGAGGAGAAGGAGTCAGTTAGAGGAGGGGGAGCAGTCAGTTAGAGGAGAGGGAGTCAGTTAGAGTAGGAGGAAGCAGTTAGAGGAGGGGGAGCAGTCAGTTAGAGGAAGGGGAGCAGTCAGTTAGAGGAGGGGGTAGCCAGTTAGAGGAGGGGGAGTCAGTTAGAGGAGAAGGAGTCAGTTAGAGGAGAGAGAGTCAGTTAGAGGAAGGGGAAGCAGTAAGAGAAGGGGGAGCAGTCAGTTAGAGGAAGGGGAGCAGTCAGTTTGAGGAGAAGGAGTCAGTTAGAGGAGAAAGAGTCAGTTAGAGGAGGGGGAGCAGTCAGTTAGAGGAGGGGGAGTCAGTTAGAGGAGAGGGAGTCAGTTAGAGGAGGGGGAAGCAGTAAGAGGAGAGGGAGTCAGTTAGACGGAGGAAGCAGTTAGAGGAGGGGGAGCAGTCAGTTAGAGGAAGTGGAGCAGTCAGATAGAGGAGGGGGAGCCAGTTAGAGGAGAAGGAGTCAGTTAGATGAGGGGGAGCAGTCAGTCAGAGGAGGGGGTAACCAGTTAGAGGAAGGGGGGTCTGACAAGTCAGTTAGAGGAGAAGAAGCCTAGAAAGTAGAGTGGAACAGGTTGATACCTCTCCTTGACTCGGGCAGAACCGGAGAATTCTGTGGCTGTCAAACTCGTCCAGTTGAACCATCTGATGGAAGCTGCACTCGTCAACTCGGACCGCAGCGCCGTAACCTGAACAGATCTGCTGATCAGAACCACACCCGATAGACCAAATGTAGTGGTTCCGTAGCACAGGTTTACCTCGAAGCTGTGATTTCCCGATGCTGAACTCGTCATTCAAACCAATCCTCATCTCTGTTGACACAGGAAACTTGTGTTGGAATCAACCAGAACCCGTGTTAGAATGGACCAGAACCCGTGTGGGAATGGACCAGAACTTGTGTTAGAATGGACCAGAACCCGTGTTAGAATGGACCAGGACACTGGATTTGGTTGTAATCTCACCTGAACAGGTGGGCATGTAGCATTTGACTCTGACCTCTCCTTCCACGTCGGCCTTCATCAAAACCCCCTGCAGCAGAAAGGGTAGCCATCTTTTTACTTACTCTTAAATCATTAAATGGCCAAGGACCTCTGTATATAGAAGAGATGTTTGAAACGAACCACCCTTCAAACTCACAGGTCAGCAGATAAATTCCAACTGGTACAACCCAGAGCCCGCACCAAGCACGGAGAGGCCGCCTCTAGCTGCTATGTGGGCCATCTCCGGAACTGTCTTCCAACAGACATAAAGACCTCTCCCACATTTCCATTTTAAATTTAGATTAAAAACCAAACTTTTTCATGACGCCTTCCATTGACCTACCTGTGGTCTACTAGGTCTTTATGTATGCTGTGCTAAATGTATTCTGCATGTATTTAAGTATTTTAGATGTATGCCCATATTGTGATGTTTTATCTTTGTTCTATATTTTAAAGTAAATAATTTGACTTAATATGTTTTATTTTTGTGTACTTTGTTCTGTGTAAATATTGTTTGATTTTACTTTACACAGCATGATGTGACATTTTAACTACTTCATTTACCTTGTGATTGTTTAACTATGTGAGGCACATTGGGCTACCGTTTGTGTGTGACATGGGCTGTATATGGGCTTTCTTCCTATCCCAGCTTGGGCAGAACTGTGACCGGTGAAGGCCGTGGAACCGTATCTAGGATCCAATGTGCTCTCTAACCCATTATCTCCCTCCCCTGTCCAAATGGAGGTGATGAGCGCTGCTCTTGCGGCTGCACGCCCTGAAGTGAGGAGAGTCCCAACCCTACCTCCCCACCTAGTGGACACTTATGTTGTGTATCGTCTAAAGTCTGTGTGCATATATGTCTGAGGTGGTTTTTGCATGGCAAAGCTATCCTCTCTGTCGGGGGTAACGCTGAAGTGCCTTTTTTCCCCTCCCCCGACACTATCCTCATATACACCCTCTTGATCTATAACAGTAGTGCGACTCGTGTTGTGAATGACCACAGTCACCAATTCTTGTCATGTGTCTATGTACGTATGTTTGATCTCAGAACTGTGTGTACTGAAACAATTGAATTTCCCTCCGGGATTAATTAAGTATTTTTGAATTGAATTGAATTGAATTAATAATGTGTGACACGGGCGATGTAATAAACTTGACTTGACTTGATGGTCTGAGCAGGATAGCCCCAGAGCCGGTCTGTCCCCACATTAAGGTCCACTGTATTATTGCCCCTCCTCCAAGGACTCCAAAAAGGGTGGGTAGTCTGAGCTGCAGTTTGGTGCATAAGCACAAACCACAGTAAGGACTCCCCCCCCCCCCCCCCCCCCCCCCCCCCCCCCCCCCCCCCCCCCCCCCCCCCACACACACACACACACGTAGGCGGAAGGAGGCTACCCTCTCATTCACCGAAGTAAACCCCAACATACAGGTACCAAGATGGGGGGCAACTAGTATGCCCACCCCTGCTTGGTACCTCTCAGTGGGAGGAACTCCAGAGAGGTAGAAAGTCCAACCTCTCGAGGAAACTGGTTCTGGAGCCAGAGCCATGCGCTGAGGTGAGTCCAACTATATCTGGTCAGATCCTCTCAACCTCCCCCACCAACTCTGGCTCCTTCCCCACCAGAGAGGTGACATTCCGCGTACTGCTAGCCAGTTTTTGTATCCGAGGATCAGACCGCCAAGGTCCCTGCCTTCGGCTACCACCCAACACACACTGCACCTGACCCCTTTGGCCCATCCCACGAGTGGTGAGCTGATGGAAAGGGGGACCCACATCTCCTCTTTGGGCTGTTGTTATACACCTTTTTATTTGTACTCTTTAAAATAAATCTAAAATAGGCTAATGAGTAAAAATCTGACATGTCAGAAAGTGGCGATCTATATTAACATCCTACTGGAGAGACGAACCCTGACCCATCATTCTAGAAACTCAAGTGCAGGGCCATACAAAAGCGCTCTGAGGTCCTTAAAAGGCTCCCGAGCTGCACTTTGGACATGCCTGTTGTGCTGGAAGGTTTTACTTTGTGAAGTGCCTTGAGACAGCGTTTGTGGTGATTTGGTGCTGTATAAATAAACTGGACTGGACTGACTGTTCTACTCACGTTGGAGCCGATGACGACCGACAGCCTCTCAACCACATCTACAAAGATCTCGCTCCTCCCTCCCTGGAATGAAAACACATCTGCAGGAACTGGCAGTGCCCAGCTGGGACATGATTACTTACTGGAAATAAACACAGACTGGATGCATGCATACGTTCTTTTAAACACAGGACAGGTCTGTTACCTTGCTGACAGTTTGGACCGCTCCTGTGATCTTCATCCGAGCTAGCCGCTAATGACGACGTCACTTCCTTCTCCGTTTATCCACGGGCAGCGGAGGACGGCATCGCCCTCTGCTACCCGCGCTCTCCTCACCGATGACACAGTTCCACGATCTAACGTGTAGACCACCTCGTCTCTGTTCATGGTTCCACGTCTCCTTATCTCTGTGGCTTCCTTAATCCGTCTTTTATATTTCTGTTGATCGGTGGTTTCGATCCGTGTGTTGTCCCAGTCCATTCTGTGGTTTCCCTTGTGCAGGGGTGTTACGGCTGGTTTCTGCTTCTTGGCTTGCTGCTCTTGTGTGTCTTTGACTTGTTTCCTATACCTATACCACCTAGCCAAGAAGCAGAAACCAGCTGAAACACCCCTGCACAAGGGAAACCACAGAATGGACTGGGACAACACACGGATCAAAACCACCGATCAACAGAAATATAAAAGACGGATTAAGGAAGCCACAGAGATAAGGAGACGTGGAACCATGAACAGAGACGAGGTGGTCTACACGTTAGATCGTGGAACTGTGTCATCAGTGAGGAGAGCGCGGGCAGAAGAGGGCAATGCCGTCCTCCGCTGCCCGTGGATAAACGGAGAAGGAAGTGACGTCGTCATTAGCGGCTAGCTCGGATGAAGATCACAGGAGTGGTCCAAACTGTCAGCAAGGTAACAGACCTGGGGCCTCATTTATCAAGCTTGCTTACGCACAAAACGGGGCCGGAAAACTGCGTAAGCAACTTTCCACGCAAACTTTGGGATTTATGAAAGAAAACTTAGCGGAAAAATGTGCACAACTTTAAGTTGACTAAGGACCTGGCTTACACACATGTTGGACATGGAGAGCACCTGCAGTGCTGCTGCTGAGGAGATACAATTATGAAATCCTGCAGCATTATCACTTGTACCACTTCGTTTTCACACAGAACAAGACCCCCCACACGCACACAGGCACACGCAAACTCTCACACACGTGCACACACACACACACACACACACACACACACACACACACACACACACACACACACACACACACACACACACACACACACACACACACACACACACACACACACACTCACACACTCACACACACAGCCTGAAGCACAGAATGCAGAATATCAGCAGGGGGACAGATTGAGACAGAACATCATGCTTCTGTGTGACGGTGTGTGTCCTGTCACTGTGACCCGATTGATCATGCGCCCTGGCTACTTGGACAAGGGAGATCTCCGTTTGGGTGACTGGTTAGCGCGCAGGACTTTCACCTGGGAGTCTGGGGATCGAATCCCTATTGGACCATTTTTTTCATATCCGCCACAGATCTCTCTGAAGAATTCCCAACATTGACGGCTTCAGCAACGCTGTGCCACTCCGTGGATTTTCTCTTATTTGTTTTGCAAAAGCACTTCCGTTCATTTCTCCACCTCACCCACAGGTACCTCAGCTTCTGCTTCTGTGAAATAGCACTTCCTTGATCTGCCTTGATCTACGGTCGCCATCGTCATTGGCGGAGCGCTGCAACAGCCGGCTTATGTATATGGATGAGATCCACAAGGCACTTAGCATTGACTATTTATGGCAGTAAGTGGGCGTGGTGAGGGCGGGATATGACTAAAATGCAGCTAAGAAACATTCTAGATAGTTTCTGATTCATGAAGCGGAGATTGCGTGCAGCTCTGCGTACTCCATGTTTGATAGATCACAAACCTACTTGGCGTAAGTACTTTTTTCTTGCTGAGCTTCAGTACAGTTTTAGTAAGGATTCTACGCAACGTTTGGTAAATGAGACCCGTGTCCTGTGTTTAAAAAGAATTTATACATGCATCCAGAAGAAAAACAGAATGAATATACAAAAGATTTTTAAACTCAAGACTGGTTGGACCTGTCTACATCCTGGAGTATTCATGCAGCGCTTACCTGGTCTCTGCTGGACTGGATCGGTCTTGTTGCTGCAGAACTCGGAGCCACTTTACTCTGCTGTGTTTCTGCTCCAAACTACAAACAAACACAAGAGTTCAGACCACGTGGAACCGGATCCGACTGCACCTGGTTCTGTCAGTACAGCTGTGCTCCAAAGACAGAGAATGATAGAAAAATAATGTTATGTAGGAGCTTTCATAGGAAGAATCCACACAAGCTGGGATAGGTATCATAAATGTGACTGAATAACAGAGAAGCTGAGGCAAGCACGCACACACACACGCACGCACGCACGCACACGCACACACACACACACACACACACACACACACACACACACACACACACAGGCAGCTTTCCAAACCACTGAACCAAAATGAAGCAAACAGTTTGAAACGGGTCGATGTTGGGAGTCATGTGGACCCAATATCATGATGTCCTTTACCAAATCTGTCCGTTGCTGTCTTCGACGTCCTGATGTGGTTGTGTTTCAGAGCGACAGCAGCAGACACAACTCAGGAGTTGTGAACAGGAATGGGTCAGAGAAGGTGGCTTCTGTGACCTCATGCTTCATTCTAACTGTGGGGATGACTGTAGCAGATGCTTCTTCTCCCCTTCTTCTTCTCCCCTCTCCGCTGGGGGTGCTTCAGTGCACCCCCAGCGGATTTGCCTCGGAACCCCCCCATGCGCGCCGACAGAGATCGGGAGACTAACTTCGGACCTGTAAACCCTTAGATGAAAGGAGAAACTAAAGCTCAGACATTAATAATGTCCACTATTAAGATACTTGAAACATTCCTGCCGCCAACCACATTAACCTCTTTGCCTGAAGGCCGACACCAAGCATGTGACGTCACAAAGGTTCACTTGGAAAAGTCACATGGTCTGACGCATAATGAAGCGAGGCATCAACGCATCTGAAAGATGGATGGAGGAGTTGAACCGCCCGCTCCAGCATGACATCACTAGGGCCAGGTGAGTTGTTGAAGGGGGGTGCTGTTAGCTTGACGCCAGGTAGACAAGACTTTGGCTAGGGGGTGTAGGTTATATTGTTCTTCTTTCCTGGTTGAGAGGGGGACTTTTTTCCACGGCCCACAACTGCTGCCGTAGGACGGCTTCCACTGGTAAAAAATGTGTAACTGAAAATTTCCTAAGAATCAGATACATTAGTACATGTCTACAGTTATCTGGGGTTAAGTTATTCTGATGTAGTTCAACAACGTAGAGCATGTAGTATATGAGTAGTAAGTGTACATCCACTAGGTAACATTCTGTACGTGTCAAAGCGATAGCCCTGCTGCTAAGGCCTCCGCCGTACGCACCGAGGGTTGGAGTCAGGGCTGAGACCTACGAGACTCCGACTTACATGGCGTCCAAAAATGTTTGGTTTTATTCCAGTGATGATTTATTTTTACAGTAATGATTTTTACAGTAATAAGAAACCAAAATTTTAATAGTTAAATATCTAAAAGATGTCACGGCCAGAACTATTTTCAACCATGACGGAACGTCTCGGTTTGACGTTGTTTCTACGGTCATCAAACATCTGCATGTTTGCTGGGTATGATGATGATGATGAGACCCTCCCTGAAACTCTCGTCCTTCCATGAGCAGTTCCTCTTAGCATGGACCCTTTTTTCTAAACACACTAGGAAGTATGTTTATTAAAAATGTGTTACTTCCACATCAACACATATAAAGCTGATTGTATGTTGCTGTTTGGATATAAAACTAAAATCACAATCTTGTAACAACATAAATATATAAATAATGCCAAACCTTTTGACGACAACCCCCCCCCCCGGTTGACTGTAGTTGTTAAATAAGGTTCTTGGAGAGAAAAAGACGAAACCGCTGACAAGAAACAACTTATGGGAAGTAGTTGACCAAGAATAGATGACAGGAAGTGGAAGACGATAGGCAAGCGCCGCACCAGGTGAGTGGTGACGTACCAGTCCGACGTTACTGAGGTCAAACAGACTGAAAGGTCGAGAAGAGACGGCTTCAGTCTGGATGAAATTCTTCAGAACATCTGAGGATGTGGTCTGGATGTACCCGTAGTCCTGATGGGGTAAAAAGACAAATGCAAGTCAGTGTGTCCCAGAGAGGAAGTTTCTTTTAAAATCATTCATAAAGTTTACCCTTCTAAAACCTTCCTGAAGATAAATATCACTAATTTTATTCCTGCTCATTCTCTACTAAGTTATGAGAAATTCATTTCTGCTTTTATTCAACCAAACTTCTCCTTTTGCTTTGAACACATGCTGTTTGGCTTAACTGATAGTCACACTTTTATGTTATTAACTTTGTTTTGCTTGTAGCCAAATGGCATATTCATAAATGTCGCTATACTAACAAAAAACCGCTCTTCTCCATTTTTGAAAATGAGGTGAAACAACATATGGAGACTATGGAGCACTCTACCAGTGCAAAAGCTGTTAAGACTTATAATTTATGTGTTCTCCTCAATGTTTTCATATAAGTCGCCAGTTTATCTTTGCTTACTTACTAGCAACTGACACATTGGTGTATAATGTTATAATTGTTAATAAAGTTTTGGAATTTTTTTTTTAAAAACTCGGAAAAAACGAATGCCACCAGCTTAAATATGGCCGTGTTCCAGATGAGCCAGTTCTGTGCCGATCAGATCACCCATGATCGGCAAGCAGGGCTTGCTGGTCAGATTTGTGTCCGACTTAACGCCGACTCGCTCTGATGTCATGCATGCGGCCGCAGATTTTGGAGCAAGGCGCCGCAGTTGCTCTCCACCTGCTGCAACACCCTAACCTGATCTAAGATCTGATTGGTTCCCATTCTGATCCAAACATCCGGTGGTAGAACATGAAATGTTAGTTGGTCACCTGTATTCTGTAAATTGTGTTATGTTGATGATGACAACTACACTCAACAAAAATATAAACGCAACACCTTTGTTTCTGCTCTGATTTTTCATGAGATGGACTTAAAGATCTAAAATTCATTCCAGATACACAATATCACCATTTCTCTGAAACATTGTTCACAAATCAGTCTAAATGTGTAATAGTGAGCACTTCTGCTTTGCTGAGATAATCCATCCCACCTCACAGGTGTGCCACATCAAGATGCTGATATGACATCATGAGTAGTGCACAGGTGTACTTTATACTGCCCACAATAAAAGGCCACCCTGGAATGTGCAGTTTTTTGCTTTATTGGGGGTCTGGGGACTTAGAACCAGTCAGTATCTGGTGTGACCACCATTTGCCTCATGCAGTGCAACACATGTTCTTTGCATAGAGTTTATCAGATTGTCAATTGTGGCCTGTGGAATGTTGGTCCACTCCTCTTCAATGGCTGTGCGAAGTTGTTGGATATCAGTGGGAACTGGTACACGCTGTCGTATACGCCGGTCAAGCACATCCCAAACATGCTCAACGGGTGACATGTCCGGTGAGTATGCTGGCCATGCAAGAACTGGGACATTTTCAGCTTCCAAGAATTGTGTACAGATCCTTGCAACATGGGGCCGTGCATTATCTTGCTGAAACATGAGGTGATGTTCATGGATGTACGGCACAACAATGGGCCTCAGGATCTCATCACGGTATCTCTGTGCATTCAAAATGCCATCAATAAAATGCACCTGTGTTCTTCATCCATAACAGATGCCTGCCCATACCATAACCCCACCACCACCATGGGCCACTCGATCCACAACACTGATATCAGCAAAGCGCTCACCCACACGATGCCACACACGCTGTCGGCCATCTGCCCTGAACAATGTAAACTGAGATTCATCCGTGAAGAGAACACCTCTCCAATGTGCCAGACGCTATCGAATGTGAGCATTTGCCCACTCAAGTCTGTTACGGTGACGAGCTGGAGTCAGGTCAAGACCCCGATGAGGACGACGAGCATGCAGTTGAGCTTCCCTGAGACGGTTTCTGACAGTTTGTGCAGAAATTTTTTGGTTATGCAAACCAATTGTTTCAGCAGCTGTCTGAGTGGCTGGTCTCAAACGATCTTGGAGGAGAACCTGCTGGATGTGGAGGTCCTGGGCTGGTGTGGTTACACGTTGTCTGCGGTTGTGAGGCCAGTTGGATGTACTGCCATATTCTCTGAAACGCCTTTGGAGACGGCTTACGCCGGGGACACACCGAACGCGGAAGCGCCGCGAAGCGCCGAGAAGCGAATCGCTCACGAAATTCGGCCGCTGCTCGCCGCTCTGCAGTTCAGATCAGACGCGCCCCAGTCGAGGCGTGCCTCGGCTCAGCTGTAGTTTTTCTTTTAAACACTTGGTGTCCTCCATTTCCTCTCTGCCTTTTCCTCTACGTTTGAGTGTTTGTGTGTGTGTGTGTGTGTGTGTGTGTGTGTGTGTGTGTGTGTGTGTGTGTGTGTGTGTGTGTGTGTTGTCTCTTACATGTGTGTGAGAACCTATGTTTCTGCCAGTTGAATCTCTTGGAACCCGCTCCAATTCTGCAGCTGTATCCTAGCAGTTTCTTCCGAAATGGGTACGTAAATAATCATGTTTTTCGGGGGTCGTACAGCTCCTTGTGTTTCTCAACTTCCATAATTAATTTAAAGTCATCCATCCTAACTGCTTGCC
>SSNQ01034093.1:175656-201392 GCA_006942095.1 Nothobranchius kuhntae | reverse complement strand
CGCTACCAGCACGCATCAAATTCAAATTGCTAACACTAGCATACAAAGTCCGAGATGGTACGGCTCCCATCTACCTGAATCCTCTTGCAAAGGCTTACGTCTCGGCCCGGCCGCTCCGGTCACCACAGGATCGCTGGCTAGCAGTGCCTACACCACGCTCAGGACAATCCAGACTCTTCTCATGCATCGTTCCATAAATGTGGAATGACCTACCAAGCACTACCAGAACTGCAGCTTCCTTTTCAATTTTAAAGAAACTCCTGAAGACCCTGCTCTTCAGAGAGCATCTTCTAAACTAGCACCCTCCCTGCACCCGTCCCCCCTCTCTACTGTCCACTCCTTGTTCCCTCCTCTCCATGATTGATGTCAAGTTGTTGTTGTTATTGTTGTTATTGTTGTTGTTAGCCTCAAGGGCAATATGCCGATTATCACTTGTAAGTCGCTTTGGACAAAAGCGTCTGCTAAATACATAAACATATATTTTCCTCCTACTGCACCTGTGCCAGGTCTTTGTTTCTCCATCTCTAGTATCAGCATTTTAACGGCTCGCCATCGGTACGACACGCATATGTCCAAAAACAAGTTCTTACATTCAGGCTTTACATGCAGTTCCACACTCCGGTTCACGTCTAGTCATCTGTGGACCCTTAGAGCTGGGACTCGGGACCTGGCCTGATAAACAGAGCCACACATCCACAACACAGGCTATCTTAAAGAACACGTTCACAAACAAAATGCTCATTTAATCATAACAATTTATATGAGTCAAAAACAAACAAACAAACAAACACTTGTGTATCCTCAGTGATTAACAGAACTTCCACTCACCGGTTCTCACTTGGGCATTAGCTCACGCCACGGAGATTCCCACAATCACACGTCCTCGGACTGTAAGCACGCGCAACGTTAACAACGGGCATCTTAACCAGTAAGGTTCATGTCACTGACTCAAACAATCTACTTGCTGCGACCAACGCTGGAAGACACGCTCGTCCGAACACCGTTCTGCTCATGTGTATGTGTATGCTCAAACAACATGGATGCCGCCATATTTATGACACGTCAGAATCTCGCGGGAGTTAATGACATTGTGAGACTCCCGTGTTGAAATGAAAACTTTGATAAAGGCCGGAAAAGGAATTACCAAAACACTAACACAAAGAAACCATAACATAGTAAACCAGTCATTTCCTAAAACAAAATAGAACAAAATACTAAAATAAAAAAATTCCAAAATGGGCTTAACCACAACATAGGTTACACGTGGCTTCTTAGGAGTAGAAGGGGCGACGGCGGCACAGGAGTTAAGTGCTCGCCCCGCAATCAGAAGGTTGCAGGTTCGAGCCCCGCTCAGTCTGTCGCTGTCGTTGTGTCATTGGGCAAGACACTTAACCCACGTTGCCTGCTGGTGGTGGTCGGAGGGACTGGTGGCGCCAGTGCTCGGCAGCCTCGCCTCTGTCAGTGCGCCCCAGGGCAGCTGTGGCTACATTGTAGCTCATCCCCACCAGTGTGTGAATGTGTGTGTGAATGGGTGAATGACTGATTGTGTTGTAAAGCGAATTGGGGGGTTCCAGGACTCTAGAAGGCGCTATATCAAATACAGGCCATTTACCATAGAAGAAATAACTTCTGGGTCACTCCTGTTTACTGGCTTTGCTTAGTTAAACAACTCTGAAGCTGTTGTTGAATTACTGCCAACACTGTAGCGTTAGCTCAGAGCAGACATGGCAACCTCACAGAGAGTAAACAGTAACTACATCCCTCTTTAGCTTTTTTAAAAGGAGAAATCTGAGTCCCCCAGCCAGCTGTTTCCGGTCATCCTTCCTTCCAACATGACTGGGACACTGAGACACTTTTGGGATGGTTTCACAGCAGGATTCTTACAAATAGCTCCTTTAAGCACAGCCAGGTGAGAGAGTGGACCATTTAGATATAAGGCGGGACTTGTGACACCCTGAGGGTCAGAGGCTTAATTCTGCAAGGGGTGTAGCACCCCCATGGTTAAAGACTCACCAGAACCTCATCCAGCAGCTCGTAGATCAAAGCGAAGTTCTCCTGGATGGACTTCTCAGAGAGTCTGCCACAGTAATCTCTGACCAGCGCCATCAGCCTGAAACATGGACCGGTTCTGTTCAGTCAAGATGTTTATCAGCTGACATCTAGGTGACCAGCAGGCAGCTCCATCTGAAGGTTCTGTTTAGAACCAGAACAAACCTGTTGAGGAACTCGATGATGGTGAACGGTGAGGAGTCGGCTGTCGTCGTGGCGACCCAGTAGAGGCCTTCATGTCTGACATGTACAAAGTGCAGGTCTCTGTCGCTCTGCGGGACACAGAATCAGGTTTGTTTTATTTTTGACTCTCGAATCATCTGCATGGTTTCAGTCCAGTTCCTCACACAGTAAACAGACGCCGAAACATCGTTGCTTCATCCTGATGTGACTTCTAATCTAGTGGTTCTGGTTTGACCTACTCTTCGTGTTTGGGTCGAATCAGAACCCAAAACAACACAACAGTTTGGGTCTAAATGTGTCCCAGTCTGTGGAGGCGTTACCGTGACGACCAGAGGTTGGTCTCCAGTCAGCGCTGTGACCTTCTCATAGAAGATGTTGACCACATCGTTTCCTCTTTGGCCTCGGTCTGAGTGTTGGCTTGGGTTAAGCTCTAACTCCTGATAGGGTAAAGTCTCACGGGACTGGAAGCAAAAGGATACAGTCCTTGTAGATGAGATGGTCCCCCTTGGAGGACAGGATGAAGACCTGAGAGATCATCCTCCTGAAAGGAAGATCACAAGCACAAGATCAATGATAATGATAACTCATATTTATATGGAATATCACACCTTATTGATCATTTAATACAAGTGACCACTTCCATCACGTTACAACATGTTTATCAGAGTTGGAATAAAGCCAAATCCTATCTAATTTATTGTACTATAAGTGTTAACAGCACTGTTGTGTCCTGGTGAGAACCTGCAGATAAAACTACAGAAGTTCCACTAACGGATAGGTGGATCTGTGAGGGGTTACAGCTGCTGTACTCACCTGCGGAAGGTGTGGGGTCTACCTGGAAGAACCAGATCTTACTGCGGCTATTTTTAACAGAACTTCAAAGGAAATGAAAGCACGGCTGGCTAGCAGTAAGCTATAGATAAACTTTAATAACTCACAGGGCCGCAGTTTTCAGAAACGCTGAATACAACTAGATAGGCTCATTGTCTGCAGGGTTACAAAGCTAACCTGACAGAAAGGTTTTGGGTTTATATTCAGGTTATAGCTACGGTTTACAACACGGCTCCGTTAGCATGTAGCCCCACAGCGCTCCCTTGTGGACAGGAGGTTGAATGAGGATTGCATTAATAACTTTATATTTATTAACTTCACGATGAGTCAACTCATAGCTACGTAAGAAATTGCTTCAGATACATCCACCTAGATGGTTTGGGTGTGTTATATAAACCCGAGAGAAATAATCTGCACATGTTTAATGATCGCTTGTAGTTTAGATCTCCAAACTGCAGAGGGCAGCAGAGACGAACCAAACGGAAGTGGTCTACCTCAACAAATAAAACGTCTGATCTGTGCCCTAATTTCTGTAACTAACTATGAAGTAAGTACATTTATGTATTCATAAATTACACGAACCACCGACACAACACTGTTCTACTTCTTGTCGTGTAGTTAAAGTAAAAAGAGCGAGTTCGTTATTCTGCGGTTTGATGACTGATCCTGGTGCAGCATGCTAGCTGTTAGCTAGCTCCTACTCGTAGCCGAACGGATTCTGCTCAAAAACCAGATAATTTAACATTTTTTCCTTAAAACCCAGAGAGAGCATGTAATAAAACATAAACGCCCAGTTGTGTTTGGGATGTAGCATGTATCTTTGATGCTACAAGAAGACATTTGATCATGTGTAGGTTGGCTATGGTTTTGTTTACACCCCTGACCTTCTGCTACGTGTTTTATTCTAGACCAGTGTGTCTGATAAAGTTGACTAATAATTTATGTCAACTGCTGATGAAGACAGGACCACAAGCGTGGTCATATGTGGTGTTATCTTTTTCTCATGAATGTTTCTACATCTGCTGCAAAAAAAAAAAAAAAACAGATCATTCGACTAATAAAACACACCACTCCGATCGTATTTACCCCGGAAGTCAAAGGGGACACCTTTACATGTATATCCAGCCATTGTCTGAACCCGCATATCCTCACAGGGTCCTGGGGGGCTGGTGCCCATCTCCAGCAGTCTCTGGGCATGCAGGCGGGGTACATCCTGGATGGGTTGCCCGTCCATCGTCCATCGTAGGGGAGCCCAGAGACACACAGGACAAACAACCATGCACAGCCACCTAAGGATGATTTAGGCAGACCAATCAACCTGACAGTCGTGTTTTTGGACTGTGGGAGGAAGCCAGAGTACCCGGAGAGAACCCACGCATGCACAGGGAGAACATGCAAGCTCTATGCAGAAAGACGGGCTGGGATGTAAACCCAGGACCTCCTTGCTGGAAGGCAACAGCTCTAACCTCTGCGCCTCTGTGCAGCCCTCAGAATTAAAATGTCAAATTTAAATCAAGCCAACAAGTGAAACGGAGCAGATGCTCCTCGACCAGGAACACTGGGTCAGGCTCAAGGTTGGGGTTGAATAGAAAAGCTCGACTCTTTTTCTCTGTAGTCCAGACAAAAAGCAGTTTTTCTTTCTAAATTGTCCTGACAGCTTTTCACAATAAAACTCCAATTGAGTCCGAATCAGGTCCAGTCCATAACGGGACGATTTACTGAGCAACTTGTGTGTTTTCAGTCCTCTAACGAAGGTGAAGCTGATTAACGAGCTGAATGAGCGCGAGGCTGACCTCGGCATCAGCGAGACCGTCTCCTGGCACACAGAGTACCGGGACAGTGCCTGGATCTTCATCGGTGAGAACTCCTCAAACCCAGCCCTTCACACGTGGAGACGTTGGGATGAGTTTGGTGTTTTGGGCTTTTAGAGACGATTTGCTTCTGTTCATTAACAACATAAAAAGGGATCTCATGAATGAAACTGTTGAAGTGGGTTTGTTTGGTTCTGATGATGCTTAAGAGGTCTCGTTTCCTGCAGGAGGGTTCCCCTTCGAGCTGACTGAAGGAGACCTGATCTGTGTCTTCTCTCAGTACGTACATGCTTACGCCTCACCTGCTTTACATTATAACTGACATGACAGTGATGTTTGTCTCCTCTCGACAAACCTGCCAGGTACGGAGAGATCGTCAACATCAACCTGGTGAGAGACAAGAAGACGGGGAAGTCTAAAGGGTTCTGCTTCATCTGCTATGAGGACCAGAGGAGCACCATCCTGGCAGTGGACAACTTCAATGGCATAAAGGTGACTTCCTGTCCTCACCAGGTCCTGGTGTGGACCCAGCGCCGCTCCTTGCTGGCCCACAGCAGCATCAACATGGTCTCTGATGAGACAATTAGCTAAAATCTTTTTGTTGTTGTTTAAACGTTCAGATTAAAGGTCGAACTATCCGCGTGGATCACGTTAAAAATTATCGTCCTCCCAAAGACAACGAGGACATGGACGATGTGACCAAACATCTCAGAGAAGAGGGCTGTGCTCCCAAAGTTCCTACTGTTGTCCCCTCTTCCTCTGAGGAAGAAGAGCAGTGCGTCGAACCTGCGAAGAAGCCCAAAAAAGGTGAGGTCACTTCCTGTTACCTGAAAGTCACCTGATGTAGGACCAGGTGGACTTATTTCCCTTTTCTGTCTCAGATAAAAAAGAGAAGAAGAAGAAAAAAAAGAAAGAGAAGAGGAAGAAGAGCAGAGCTCCCTCTTCATCACCTTCTCCTCCTCCTGCAGTCCTCAGACTGAAAGAGGAGAAGCAAGACGCCGCCTACGACAAGTACAACCACAAGGAGGTGCCTGCAGGGCAGAGGACGAGGGACACAGAGAGAGGAAAGGGGACAGACAGGAATGAAGACAAGTGGAGGAACTGTGAGAGAGAGGTGGACAGAGACAAGGACAGAAGAGACGACTATAGGAGACAAGAGATGGACAGAGACAAAAGACGAAGAGAGAGGGAGTGGGACGAAGACAGAAGAAAAGACGGAGACAACAGGAAACGGGAGCCATATAGAAAATAGGCAGGTTGTGATTGGCCGATCCATGGTGGGGGGGTGTGTGTGTTTTAATGTTTCTTATTAAAATCTGACCTGAACAACTGATACACTTCATGTCTGATGTCCAACACCTGAGGACGGGTGAGACTATCACAAAGCAACACGCTGGCGAACTCGTGAAGCATTTCGGCGCATTCCCCAAACTGTCTGCTGCCACCTAGTGGACATCAGCGTAATCGCAGGCAGACCGACGTCAGGGCCCGCTCTGAAGTTTCCGCGTGCGTTCTCCGTGATGTTGACGTCCTGTTAATGTTTGAAGGTTCAGTTGAACAAATGCGGCATTTAACCTGCGGAAAACCAAAGGAACGATGTAAGAATCATTTAGAAACTAAATTATGATGGGTCAAGCGGAAACGGAGCGCAACGGGATGAAAAAGGAAAGGAACGGCATAAAAAGAACAAACTGATCCTCACGGACCACCTTCCGTTTCCTCTCAGGTGCCATGATGGAATAATGTTTCTACTGCTGGGCAGAAACCCATCTGCTGACAGACGGAGACACTCCTCCATTTAAAGCGGGACTGCACACCATCAGAAAACAAAAGCCGGGCGGACACTGTGCGACTTTTTCACTCGTAGCACTCCGCTTCAGCTCAAACTGTACGACTTCCTCGCAGAGCAGATCTCACGAGTCATGCGCTCACACTGCACGACCCAGTTCTCCCTGACTGCTCACACTGTACGTCTGGTAGCAACACGTCGGCCCTAAAAATATGCTAAAAAAGCAGTTTTTACTCAACACGTCAGACTTTTTTGTCTTGTTTTGCCTGTTGTCCTTCAGGAGTGCTGCAGGAGGACACACAGGGATTTATGGGGGTTGGGTGAGGAAAACGAAATAAAGAAAGTAAATCTGTGTTTTGTGATCAGTTTAATTTGACATGAACACGACAAACACGCTTCCTTGACAATCTTTGTGAGTAAAAAAAATGTGTAGAAACAAAAACGAACAACGTGTGGTATTAGGGAAATAGCGAGCGGCGTTGATGCAGGATTGCGCATGCACCGTGAGCGGTTCTGATACTTTTTGGGTCGCAGCTGCTCGCAGCGCCGCTTCAACAGTGCGATACCCTCACGAGGGACGAGCGAAAATTTAAACACGCCAGAAGTCCGTGCGACCTCAGGACTGCTGATCAGCAGCTGGTCACGTGGTGTTAATCGCCTCTCGTAACCCCCTGTACACTACACGACCGCTCGGCGCAAAACTCGCCCCGATCTCGTGGATTCTCGCACGACTGGAAAATCGGCTCAAAAAAGTGAAAAAGTCGCACAGTGTACGCCCGGCTTAACTCCACCCCTAGTCAAGCGTTGAAAAA
Organism: Nothobranchius kuhntae; assembly: GCA_006942095.1. Classification (NCBI taxonomy): domain Eukaryota; kingdom Metazoa; phylum Chordata; class Actinopteri; order Cyprinodontiformes; family Nothobranchiidae; genus Nothobranchius; species Nothobranchius kuhntae. The sequence goes on along the minus strand of SSNQ01034093.1, from coordinate 193,917 downwards.
TGCCATGAAAGTGGGCGTTGTCAGGAGGCACAGAGGGGCATGGACAAGTGTGGGGAATTTCCATCCTGTGAGGGAGTGGGAGGAGACTGAACCGATGACGTGAAACTTCCAGCCCCAGCCAGTCACACGTTTCAAATGCAGTAGCCGCTGTTCTGCCACAGGGGGCAGCACTGAGACGTTTTTAGACCCAGAGTAGATTTAATCAAGTTTACACAAATATGTCAAAAATGCACAGAAACAGAAAGATTGCATTTGTAAAGACCCAATTATAGTTTATAAACAAAAACAAGTTATTTGGGGGTTTAGTTACTCTTTAAAGACGGTTGGACACGTCACTGACCACGTGACACCTCCTAAAGGACTCACGCAGGTGTTGCTGGACCTGTCCCATCACTACTAATGCCGGTGCTTGCAACAACACGCGACCTTACGGCACGTTTTAGTGAAATCCCACGTGTTCTGGCTGACGTCACGCGCCTCTCTGATCTTGCCTCGGTAAAACAAACCTGACGGTCATTTGCTCTGATTCCGTTTTTCTGTAATCCATTAGAGATCGTCTGCAGCAGCAGCCTTTTAACAGATGTGCGCATGCACGCTGGCTCATAGTGATTTCTTTACAGGTAAAGAACCATTACATTAAACAAGTTCATCTAAAGTGATCAAGTGATGTCCTGACTGCTTCACCTTCATGAATCTACATAAACGTTTATTCTGATGCTTTCTTTCAGATCTTACATGCACCAAACGAGTACTGGCTGAATATAACCATTTATTATCGGCATATTCACATTATTAGTGTATTAGCAAAGGAATGTGCTGCTATATGAACTCACATTACGTGAACTAAGCTTTTCTAAGCAGCTGAGAATGTCTGAGGATCTCTGGTAATGCCCATTTACGGATGAACAAGAAACGTTTACAGAGGTAGCATTTCCTCTTGTATTCAGTTCCCGCACAAGCTTCAGGCTCACGCTAACGTTATCGTCCCGGGCAAATCACGTCACATTTGCTATGGAGTAATTTTAGCAGCAGAAAGAACCGTCCTTTCTACAAACAACGTATCAGCCGTGATTCGGTCTCCTGCAGCCCTCCCAGGAGACGAGCTCGGACCAGATGGTGCAGATTAAGGCCCGTGACATCCAGAAGTAAAACTCACCCCCTGGCGAGGAGGACTTTAGCTCAGGAGGATCTCCGAGGAGTCTTCGTACACACGAGGTTTCTTGTTTCTGCGCTGGCAGACAAACAGCCGGATTATTTAATAAACCAGACATCACACCTTTCTGAGTCACGTGGTGAAGCTCTTAAACACACCAGGTCATGTTTCATCCGAGTTCATTCATCGTCTCATTTAGTATCACTGAGTCACCATTTATAATTTCCCTGATTAACCAGAGTACCGAGTTTCACCATCAATCACATGTTAAAGGTTCAATAATATTGATGATCCATATTTTTATGGAATATTACATTTTATTGAATATCTTTATTAAAAGTAACCACCTACAAATGTTACACTTGTAGCGTTGATTACTACATATTTGGGAATTAAAGGCTGCTGCTGTTCAGCTTATGTTTTAATTCCTAAGAAAGGTCAAACAAATTAATGAATGAAATTTACATGCATATATACATATATGGATGATAGATGAATATTCATACACCAACTTGCTTGATCTATGTTTAATCAAAAGATTAATATTTTATTTTAAAGATTTAATTTAATAGCAAAGTTATTTGTTAATTCAGAAGATCTAAAGATGTTCGTTCGTTCAATGATCAATATACACCCACCCTGTGTTTATTTCAATGAAGAGTCAAGTTTAGAAAGTTAAGAAATTTATTACTAACAATTTAAAACGTGACAATTTATAAAAGACAGTTTATAAAATGCTTTGGCATAAAAGCTTGGTATTAAAGCAATCTGTGTCTTGATGAAACTAAACATGAAGAGTGTGTGTTGGGATGTGTGAATGTAGTCTCAGAAGGTTTTTATCTTAGAGAGAGAAAACGCGTTCTGGGTGAAAGAATTTGGTTTGCAGTTAAGCTAAATTATTTCTTAATAAGAGGCATTCAGACGCAATCTGTCGGAAGTGTCTACCTCACCCAGTTGGAGACCCCCTTTTGGATCCGAGATGTCAGGAGGAGATGATGACCCCCAGCACGAGGTGGCTAGAAGAACCGTAGTGCTACCAAGCCGGTCCTGAGATGTCTCCGGGTCACAACGACTGATGGAACTGGCTGCGTCTCAAAAATCAATAACTCTGAAGGAGTTTGCGTCAGCTTTGATGCAGATGGCGTTTCTGTTGAAGCAATTCTATCGACGTGACAGAAAAGCTTTAGTAGAGGTTTCGAACGGCCGACTCGATCCTCTGGACTCTCGTTGCCACGGAGAGAATTTGGTGAGCTCAAGAACTGAACTTGAACCGAGGAGTTAGGTTTTAAGAGACGGCCGGTAATCTTATTCTATCGAATTAGATTTTGACATGTTAGAGGGTGGGACTTAACATACCTCAGAACACGTCCTCTCAGAGACAGAAAGTTCTGGGTTGTCATGTGACAAAAGGTTATGTGAGGGCAAGGTTACCATTTAACATGAAGCCTGTGTGAGGATGCAAATAATACACTTGTCATGATTAAACATGACTGATTATCATAAATAATTATTATTAACCAAAGAATAATAATTCATTGCAGTAATTAAATACATTTATAATGAACCTTTGGTGATTTAACAGTAAAAAGAGTTTATTATAAATGAATCTTCTGGAACGTGATAAATCCTTGTCTTGCTGTGGAGGCAAAGGAAGTCATGATATGGTAGTTCAGATTAAAGATGGTTTACAGCGGACTTTGCGTCTCCTGTGATGGATAATCTGTAGACAGAAGTACGGCCAGGACAGCTTGACCCAGCTGAGGAAGTGTGACCTTTGGGTCACAAATGAGGCCATTCATGTTGCTACACACTCATTTTCTGAATTTTTCAGAAAATCACATTGATGATTATTTTTCTAACTATTTCAACAGATTATTATCACAATAAAAATATATATAAGGGTCCGAGGTAAATGGTAAATGGTCTGTATCTGATATAGCACCTTCTAGAGTCCTGGAACCCCCCAAGGCGCTTTACAACACAATCATCAGTCATTCACACACTGGTGGTGATGAGTTACGATGTAGCCACAGCTGGCCTGGGGCGCACCGACAGAGTCGAGACTGCCGAGCACAGGCGCCACCGGTCCCACCGACCATCACCAGCAGGCAAGGGGGGTTAAATGTCTTGCCCAAGGACACAATGACAGCGGCAGACTGAGCAGGGCTCGAACCTGCAACCTTCAGATTACGGGGCGAGCACTTAACTCTTGTGCCACCGTCGCCCACACTGTCACTCAAATACCCACCGTTACACAGGTACAAATCTGAAGCCCACGAGGACATTGTCTTATGTGGTTGAAAAATGTCTGCATGACACAAAGTTTTCCCAGACATGACCTTTAACCTGTCCTCGGTTAACCGGGTCAGGGTTAGAAAAACATCCCACCCCACCCTAACCCACACTTTAAAAAGTTCGTACAAAATCTGTCGCATTTCAAACATGAAAAACAAACAAAATCCTTCAAATGTTTTCTTGACTTGTTGCGAAGTCTGACATTAATCATGTTTGTAGATTTAAAATGAGGTAAATTTTGTGGAAGTTTTGATTAGTTTGGACTTCAGAAACAGACCTATCAGGATAAAGAGTTTGGCAGGAGGCGGGATTAAGGCTGATTTATACTTCTCTGTCTGCATGGGTACAGAATGTGTCAGACGAGCTCCCAGAGGCTGATGGAGACACGCCCAACATTTTAACTATCCATTGAAGGTGATGGCGACCACAAGCTTGTGATTGGTCAGGCCACCACTTCCTTTAAATTCATCACATCACCGCCATTGCCCCGTCAAAATATAAAAATGTATTTACAGGCAGACACAGATTGAAGAATGCATTACAGAAAAGGTCCAAAGATATGAACATTTATCCACCCGAGACTGAAGGAGGACAAAAATATGCAGCAGGCGTTTTATTCGTGGATGTCAATGACAAGAAACGTAATTTTATTTATTTATTTTAACCGTGTCCTGTCTGGCTGTGAAGCAAACAGAATTGATGTCTGAATGCTGGTAACAAGCCTTACAGATTTACTCTCAGGTGGAGCATCAAAGCGTTTGCTTTTAATGTCACGCCTGATACTTAAAACTTTATTGTTATTGTTTTTGAATGCTTTGTAATTCCGGCCAGACACGGAGACAGAGGTGAAAGAGAAAGGAAAAGACAAAAGGTGGGGAGAGAGGGGGGAAGGGGGGGGGGGTCCACAAAATCAAACAATAATGAACAAGAGTCTGCTTCTGGACCTGCAGAAAGAGAAAGAACAGAAAAAAATGGGACACACAACAATACACCAGGAGCAAGCTATCACTGCGTCAACCTGATGATGAAATATAAAATCAACATGGTTTAACTGAACAATCACACAATAATAAATCATAGTGCATTTAGTGGCAACGACAGCCTTAAGACATGTGTTGAACGTGCCCAAGTCCATACTTTTGAGAGCACCATGTGAGCACCTGTGTGTGTACACGCGCTTGTTTATGTAAGGTTTCTCTATAGAAGCGTCCAATAGAGTGTGTGACGGACCACAGATCGGCCCCCCAAAGGTGTGTAGGAGACGGAGGGAGCTCCAAGTCCCAGAGATCCAGGCGTTGCCCCAGAACACAGGAACCCCAAGGAGACTGCAACCAGAAAGGCCCCCGCCCCCCTCGAGAGGCACAGAGGATCGCCCCGGGGGGCCACAACCAGCAGCTGGCAGAGTCCCGGGAGATCTCAGCGGCAAGCCCACAGGCCCGCCCACAGCCTCCCACCCCCTAGCCGGCCGAGCCCGGGACCCAGCGACCCGGGACCCACATGCTGCACATTGGTAACCGGTGATGGTTGTACCCAGAGTTTGACCCTTTCTGCTGGGGTGCTGATGAGCAGGCTCTCCCGCCCAACGCTGAGCACAGCAACCCACCACCCCAGACCCCAACCAGACAGCCAGATCTCCCTCCTAGCCTCCAGCCCCAGGAAGCCAAGCGACAACAGATGTGTGCTAAGACCCCCAGTCTCCCTCCGCCTGCTCCAATATAGTGTTGTGTGTTGATGAGGTGTATTCCATGGCTGTGGTGAGTGGGCAGTGGGCAGTGCGGTCATTGTCTGGCCTATGCCAGCTGATGCCACAGCACCACCCCACTTGCACCCACAGCCCTCAGTGTCTAAGTGCAGTTTAAAATTGGAAGTGGGCACCCGCACTCGGGATGAGGCTGAGAAATCCCCCTGTTAAGTGCCGTTGAATGTGCTCACTCCCAAGGCCCTAAGTGTGTGTACAAAACGTAATTTTAGAGGTGCGACCTCATGAAGAGACGGAGGAGAACGAGGGACCACTTTGTCCATGTAAAAAGTCCCTGAAATATATTAAAACAACTTAAACACCCTATTGGACCGGATATATGGTCGTAATGGAGGCAGGATGCCCCAGAACAGCGCTACGCCCTCTGTTGTCCTGGCGGGGGTTTGCTTTGCAACACTCACCAGGTGACAGAGAAGTCTGAGGAGAAAACATCTCCGTCAATGCGTGTTAACGCGTCTGTGCTTGAGCACTCAACTGCATTTTTTCTCACTAACAGTTTGCTGGTCTAATGGGGGAAATTCTGTGTTTACCATAACACAGTTTGGTCTAAGATGGGTTGAAATATAACATGTTGGTGTGGATTCTGGGTATCTAACCGAGGATCTGGCTTTGCTGGAGAGTCCGCCGTTCTTGTCTCCGGTTGGGAGTGTGACACAAAACCATGAGCCGAGTCCCAGAGCCACGTGCGTTGACAGCAGTGGACCAGCGAAGCCCGATATCCTCGGTCAGCTTACTTAGTTATGATTTCCTTACTAAGCAGGCGGGAGGTGCCTTCATGTTGGCGTCATTCTACAGCGTTTTTCCTGCTAAAAACGCACGGAAATCCTCCGTTAGCTTTGGGTTAGCATGTAGCTAATATTCCTCTGATCTCCTAAAGGCCTGGGCTCCCAGTTGCATGGGTCTGGCTCTGCTTGTAATGCAACAGTCCCAATCCATAATAGATCTCCACCAGCATGACTACAGCCCATCGACATACCTCTGCCATGCGGGTGGAATACCCCACGGTCACTGATGCCCTTCTTAGCTTCTTGGGTTAGTTAATGGCGCTTACACATTAGCATTGGCACAGTCGGAGTTTGGTGGGGCTGGATGGCGTGAGTTCGGTCTTGAACGGGCGGTGTAGTGTTCACATATAAATCCGAGGGACTTCTGAGGAATGCAGGAATCCCAGAGTCTACGGGCAGAGTTTAATACGTGCGGGAAAGTCTGCTGTATCCTCCATAATAACATAAACAAAGGCGGGCATGAGCTGTGTTGTTTTTGGAGACTCTGAACCACATTATTTTATTAGCTTGCTGTGTGTGTCCTCACAATCTTGTGACACACACACACACACACACACACACACACACACACACACACACACACACACACACACACACACACACACACACACACACACACAGCTCTCTTCCCCCATTCCCACTGAGCAGCAGCTCCGTGCTACAGACAGAAGTTATCTCAACAGCTTCCAGCATGAAAATGAATCGCGAATGATGATGCTTCAGCAGTCCTTCAAGACTGTTTGAAAACCATTTCAGGTTTATCAAGAGAATGCCAAGAGTACAAAGCAGTAATCAGAGCAAAGGGTGGCTGTTGAAGAAAATAGAATATAAAACATGTTTTCAGGTATTTCACCGGTATTTCACCTTTTCTGGTTAAGAGCATAACTCCTCATGTGTTCATTCATAGTTTTGATGCCTTCAGTGAGAATCTCCCAATGTTCATGTTCATGAAGATAAAGACAACACATAAGGTGTGTCCACACTTTAGCCTGTACTGTATAAAAGTCAGAGGTCAGAGTATAAATGCCAGGGTGTAAAGGTCAGAGTGTAAAGGTCAGAGTATAAATGTCCGAGTGTAAAGGTCAGAGGTTAGAGTATAAATGTCCGAGTGTAAAGGTCAGAGTATAAAAGTCAGAGTGTAAAGGTCAGAGGTCTGACGGATCAAGTAGGTGTTGCCTGCCGTGGTGCTCCTGGAGACGCACCAGTTCTGGGGTTGATTCAGTCCTCTAGTTTCCATCTGTGGATTGACTGGGTGATGAGGTGAGCCAGATGTGGTGCCTGGAAGTGAACCAGGAACCTCTCAGCAAATGGAGAACTTCAGCAGAACTGCTGGAAGTGAAGGTCCCCCTGAAATTCTGGTTTGATCTCCTCTATCTTCAAATGGACATGATCAGGTCAGGTAAAACATGTCTTCCTGGAATGCCTGACCTTTAACCTCCTAAACAGATCTGACGATCATGGGATTTGCCCCCAGCTGGCCGGTAGACTCTGAAGTACACTTCAACCAGAACCACCAGAACTTTGAGAGCAGGTATTTCCTTTCCCCCAGGGAATAAATACCAGTCTGTCTGCATGTCCCCTGAGGTCAAAGGTCAAGTAGGACGAAGCTCTCAGAGTCTAATCTACCCGTGCTGAGCCGTAAGAATCCCAGAATACCTGATCCTCATCTCTGAGACAAATGACAGAAAAAACAAGATCTTTGGATTGTTGTAGAAAACAAGTTCTGACCCGAGCAGACCGGGCATTTGACCGGGTTACAGAGCCGAGTTTGTGGGTACTAATGACATTTGGAGGTGGTTTGTTAAAGAGAAATGTGTTTGAGCTCTGACTCAAATGACAACCAGTTGGGTTGACAAGAAATCAGAAATACCTGTTGAGGTCAGAACTTCCTGTTAATGAGTTGACACCTGACTTCTTCATCTCAAGGGTTCTTCCTGGAGAACCGGGCATCTGCTGCTGTTGAGACGGTTGTGTTGGACATGTTCTTCGTCCTCAGCCAGCAGTGTGAGCCATTTATCATCTCTGTCACCACCGAGTGGGACAGAACCGAGCTCCAGAACTTATCTGGTACTGTGTCCGACTCAGCACATGGAGATAGTGACATTGATGCCAAGGTTCCCATTGTCGGCAAACAGGTGTGCAATGGAGGTGTCGAACACAAGGCAGTCGCTGTTCATGATTGCAGCCGCCACCCCGTCATTGATGGAGCGGGGTGTGGCCTCCCAGGTGAGTCGGCGCCGGTTCCCGTTCAGCTCTAGCCGGTAGGCAAAGTTCTCAGCCTGTTTTCTGGTGCCGATGAATAGAACCACAGCAAAGAACTGCTGGTGTCCTTCGTACTTCTCCTGCTTCTCCAGAACCAGCATAAAGTGGTGGCTAAAACAAGACTGCATCATGACCCAGTCCACGGCGCCGGGCAGGTTGATGTCCGTCGCCAGAAAGACAATATCCTCTCCCTGAAGACACAGACAAGAGAACATTTGACAAATGTAATGACCAGGATGTTAGATTATCTGATGAGAGCCTGACTGCTGCTGACCCAGATTAGTTCTATTTCATCTAGTCTTAGCCCTTAAGCTAGCTGCTATTGGAAGGATGATCTCAGCATCAGCCAATCATGAAGAGCTTAAATGTACGCCCACCAATGGTGGGCACCCCTTGTGGGTATATAAGTGGAGCGACTCCACTGTTCGCCTCCGTTATCTCTTCAAGCCAAGCTTAAGAGCTTCCTTTAAAGAGCAATTATCCAAAAAGATTCTACTCACCTACCATGTCCAGCGACGCCAGGACCTGCCCGGCCTGCCAGACGGGCTCCATCTCCAGCGACGACCTGCACGCCAAGTGTGAGGTCTGTCTCGGGGCTCATCACGCTGGCCTGGCCTTGACCCCCCAGGCCTCGTGCCCGTTTTGTGCCACTCTGCCCGTGGCTGAAAAAATCCACCAGGTCGAGTACTTCACCCCCACCGCCGACGAGGAATTTCCGGTGGCTGACACGTACTCGCTGGAAGGCCTTAGACTTCTTCAACGTCGGTCAGGAGCCGGCTGGCTTCAACCGACTGGACGACGTCATCAACAGTGAGGAGTACGACGAGGCTGGCTGCCATAGCCCTTCTTCCCTCCTGGACAACACGGAGGTCGATGAGCCTCGCTCAGCGGGTCCTTCTGCTCTAGTGACTTCTCGCTCCTCCCTGCCAGCAGTAAGAGCACTGCTCCAGGAGCTGCCCGCCATCATCTCCGCGGCTGCGGTCCGCAAGGGGCTAGCCATGCCAGAACCGCTCCGCCTGAAGCAGATGATTTGGCGGGAATTTTCGGGGCAACACAGACGCGCTGTCCAGACCCCATCTGGCTGCGCTTTCCTGCTGCTATGAGCTGCTGGTCCGCCACCTTCTCCGAGCCTGCAGAGCTCAAGGGCTTCTCCGACCAAGGCTGGCCATCCGTACCTCCACTGGAGCTGGACTTGGCCTCGCTGGTTGGCGCCAAGAATCACTTCGCTGGCCCGCGAGCAGTTCCCGCTTCTAAGCATGACCAGCTGCTGATGCGGCTCACTGACCGCACTCACCAGTGCACCTTCCAGACCGGCGCTGCAGGAAATAACATCACCCTTCTTGCCTTTAGCATTTCCAAAATGGTGGAAGAGCTTGACGCTCCTGACGAGTAAAAAACCATCATTACGAAGACTGCTGATGCCATTCTCAATCTGTACGCTGCTGTGCTCACCGGTTCTGCTCGCATTGCTGCCTGGCAGACCCTTATTCAGCGGGCCCTGTGGCTCAAGGCCCTGCCCTCCATTCCTGAACACCTGCACATGTTCTGTTTGGTCCCCATCTTAGGAGCGTCATCGAGAGGGCTCAGAAGACAGCTGAACTGTCAGCTACGGTGCTAGACCTGGTCCACCCTCGGTCAGCCTCGCACTCCGGCCGTTCCTCCAGAGGATGGGACGAACGGCGCGGAAACTTCAGGCGCCCAGCTGCACCGCCCGCCTCGCGGAGCCGGCCTCCCGCTGAGGTGGAGAGTTGGCGGCCAATGGTTCCGAAAGAGCCAGCAGACACCGTCTTGGCAGTCACAGGCGCAGGAACCTTGCCGAAAGCAACCACGAAAATGACTCGTTGTGGGGCATGTGTGTGCTTATGACTGTAATGTTAATGATGTTGGTTTTGAAATAAAACCCAAAAAACGTCACTTAGAGAGCACAATCCTACAGTCCTCTGCAGAATCCTCTGCTGAATCCTCACACATGTTCCCCACACCAAGTACTGCGGCACATCTGCATGTTCACGCAGTCAGTCATACTACACGGCCGGCTATACGGGTGCGCTCCATTTGCGCACCGCCCCAGCCTCCGGCCAGGCCCAACACATCCCGCTCCCCCCACATCGTAGGGTGGGACGGGATGTCATGGCGCTGTCGCGACCATGCGCGGCGACACAGTGCGTGGCTCCATCCGCTGGCACTTTGTCATCCCCATGCACGGGCCCGGCTCCCACTCGTCCTTCATCCTTGGAATCCACGCTCCGCGGTGCGGATCAGTCTCTTCCAGCTGTTCCACACTCGCCCTTTCGAGAGCAGCCCTCCATGGGTCGCTCCCAGTTCTCTGGTGCGAGCGATGGCGGTAAGGGTGCGAACCCAGTCCTCAGACGTCGTTCACGTGACCTTGAACACGCGTCCGCTGTCGGAACACGCGCACGAGTGGTGCCACCTTTGTCTCATGAGCAAATGGATATCGGAGACCATTAATTGCGGTCACACACTCCATTTTCAGTCCGCTCCTCCTCCCCTCAACGGGATCGTGGAGACGATGTTCATGTCACAGGAACAATCTCAGGCCCTGGAGCTGGAGTTGCGGGAACTTCAGTCCAAGGACGCAATTTCCCAAGTCCCTCATGGACAAGAGCTCTCAGGCTTCTACTCCTGCTACTTCGTAGTACCGAAGAAGTCGGGAGGAATGAGGCCAATTCTCGGCCTTTCCCTGTTCAACTGCTCCATAGCAGTGATGCATTTCCGCATGTTAACAATGAGGCAAGTCCTGGAATACGTGCGCTCCGGGGACTGGTTCACGTCAATAGACCTGAAAGACGCATTCTTCCACATCCCAGTATTTCCCAAGCACCGGAAGTTCCTGCGCTTTTCATTCAAGGGAGTTCAATACCAGTTCAATTGTCTCCCTTTCGGCTACTCGCTAGCCCCGCGCACCTTCTCCAAATGTCTGGAGACCGCGCTGCAGCCACTGCGCACAGCAGGAATGAGGGTTTTATTTTACCTGGACGATCTGCTCCTATGCACCCGGTCCAAGGACGAGGCGTCAGAGCAAACCAGGAAGTTAATAGAGCTTCTGTCAACCCTGGGGTTTTCCATCAACTGGGAGAAGAGCTCCATCCTTCCATCCCAGCCGATTGTGTTTCTCGGGGTGGAGCTGAACGCCTCCCTAATGAGAGCACGTTTGTCTCCGGTGAGAGCGGCAGATCTCACCAAGGTGATCTCCCGCGTGCAACCCCGCAAGATCGTGAGAGCCCTGTTAGTCATGAAACTTCTGGGCATGATGGCTGCAGCCCACACTGTGGTACCGTTAGGTTTACTGCACACGAGGCACCTACAGCGTTGGTTCATCCACCTCCGGATACACCCGATACGTCAGAAGAGACGTATGTTGAGGGTTTCCCCTTCAGTGGGCGGGGACCTCGCTCACTGGGGGAATCCCTGCATCCCCTCACACGGGGTCCCCATCGGACGTCCTACGTCACACGTATCTGTGTTTACGGATGCGTCACTGTTGGGATGGGGGGGCACGTGCTTGTCCCATTCGATGGCAGATCGCTGGCCCTCCCACACGCACGAGTACATAAATGTGTTGGAGCTTATGACAGTGAGGAATATGATCAGTCACTTCGCTGCCCTTCTCGAGGGCCGTCATGTCGAAGTTCACACAGACAACCAGGTGGCGGCAGCCTACATAAATCGCCAAGGGTGGAGTTCGATCCCTCCCACTACTGCGTGTAAGCACAGATTTACTGTGTTGGGCACATGTCCACCTGCTGTCCATCAAAGCCACCAACATTCCGGGGGTCCTGAATGTAGCAGCAGACATCCTGTCGAGAGGGGGACCCCACGACTCAGACTGGCGTCTGCATCCCGCACTGATATCACAGATCTGGATCAGGTTCGGGGAACCATTGGCGGGTCTGTTCGCGGCTCGCGAAAATGCTCAGTGTCACCTGTGGTTTTCCCTGAGTTCCCGGAACCACCCCCCGCTCGGAGCGGACGCCTTCTCACACCAGCCCTGGCCTCAAACACTCCTATATGCGTTTCCGCCAGTCCCACTGATTCCCCATCTCCTGGACTGAGGTCGGTCGGAGCAGCTCTCTGTAATTCTGGTGGCTCCCAGACGCTTGTCCGCATCATGTTTTCCAGACCTGCAAGTGCTAGTGTCCGGCTCCCCGTGGAGGCTCCCGTGGAGGGCAGACTCCCTTCTCCAGGCGGATGGGATAATCAAACATCCTCCAGAAATAGGCCAACGGTTGTAGGTCTGGCCGCTGAGCGGTCACGCTTAGAGGCTTCTGGGCTGCCGCATGATGTGGTCGCCACAATTCAGAGTGCGCGGGCGCCCCCTACCGTTGCATCTTATGCTGCTAAATGGGCAGCTTTCCAGAACTGGTGCACGGAGCGAAATGTTCAAGCACTCTCCTGCCAGCTGGCGGATGTCCTATCGTTTCTACAGATACTGATGGACAGGGGCCTCACATTCAGCACTATTAAAACATATGCTGCATCTATCTCATCCTGTCACCAGGGTTTTGGAGATAGATCTGTTTTCAATCATCCCCTCACAAAGCGTTTTCTAAAAGGTGTCAGAAGGAACAGACCTGTGTCCCGCCCACTATTTCCCCAGTGGGACCTAACGGTGGTTCTGCGTGGCTTATGTGAAGCCCCATTTGAACCCTTGGACTAGGTCTCACTCAAGTTCCTGTCACTCAAAACTGCCTTGCTGCTGGCATCAGTCAAGAGGGTGAGCGACCTAACCGCCCCCTCAGTGGCTCCTGCATGCCTCAGGATCCGGGAAGATGGCGGGTCTGCGGTTTTTTGCCCCAACCCAGCCTTTGTGCCCAAAAACATTAATGCTTCCTTCAAATCCAGGTCAATTTCATTGGCTGGACTTTTTCCTCCTCCCCATAATTCTGATGAGGATGCGGCTTCCCACCTTCTCTGCCCGGTGTGTGCGCTCGCACGATATGTGTCACGCACTTCAGGGATTCGCCGCTCACAAAGCCTGTTTGTGCACTACAGAGATTCTTCCCTTGGGCAAGCGCTGTCGACCCAGCGTCTTTCACACTGGCTATGTGACGCCATTTCACTTGCTTACACATCACCAGGGCGGTATCCTCCTGAGACACTCAGGGCTCATTCAGCCAGAGGGATTTCCTCTTCTATGGCGCTCCACAGTGGTGTGTCGATGGAAGACATTTGTCAGGCTGCTTCATGGGCTTCCCCATGTTCCTTTACTCGTTATTATTTACGAGATGTCTTCAGGATCCATCACTCGTTCAGTGCTTGGACCTCAGCAGGCTGAGTGAAGGCATTATGGCACCACATCAGCCGTACTTGAATGAATTTCATCCTCTTGTGGATGATAATTTTAGTGGAGCCCCACTCTTCTCTCTGGTTGCCTCAGCCTTTTAAGCCCTGGGCTGCGGCTGAGCGTCCCTCACTAAAAGGAGACATGTTGGGTGTGTCCATTGGTTGAGCTAACCAGTGTGGCGTAAACCAATCCAGCTGCGCAATAGCAATCCAATAGCAGCTAGCTTAAGGGCTAAGACTAGATGAAATAGAACGTTGGTTACGTATTGTAACCCCAGATTCTATGAGTCTAGTCGCAGCCCTTAAGTCACTGTACCCACTGGCTCTGTTAGGACTAAGAGCCATTGGAGACAAACAGTGGAGTCGCTCCACTTATATACCCACAAGGGGTGCCCACCATTGGTGGGCGTACATTTAAGCTCTTCATGATTGGCTGATGCTGAGATCATCCTTCCAATAGCAGCTAGCTTAAGGGCTGCGACTAGACTAATAGAATCTGGGGTTACAATACATAACCAACGTTCAGGATTCTGAAATCCTGGTCAGAGGATTCACACACAGAATCATAAAGTCAGGGTCAGAGGTCCTGTCGGGGGCTGAGGGTTCTGACCTGTAGTGTGGTGATGGACTTGTGGGCGTGCATCAGGTGAGGCATGACGGCCTCCAGTGAGCCGTGCCACTTGCACGTTGCTCCGGGACACGGACAGGTGTAGGGTCTGAACTCACAAACCTCCTCATGGTCAGGTTTCTCGCTGTGGTGGAGCGACAGCTGGCAGCCGGCTGATGAATACTGCAGCAGGATGGAAAAGGCGGAGCAGCTTCAACAACACTCCAAGATAAAAACGTTCAGACTTCCTCCTGAGCTTCTATTTAACCTGAGATGTTCCAACTGCTACTATAAAAATGAACTAACATTAATTATTAGTTAGCCATGAACAGGGCTAGTTATTAAAACTCATAAACAGGAATAGTTTTTAGTTACTAAAAAACTAGACTAATTATTAATTGCTCATTAATAAGACAAGTTATTAGTTAGCCATGAACATGAATAGTTTTTTGTGACTAATAAAGATGACTAATTATTAGTTACTCATAACTACGGTTGGCACGGTAACCGGTGTAGCGGTAAACCCCGGTAAAAAAGTTGACAATAATAATAACCGTCTTGTTTTTAAAAAAACTATATTATCTCCATTTTCTTGTAGTTTCTCAAGCAAAACTGTATTTTTTTGGACATTTTACTTTTCTGTTTCTGGTGCTGTGAAGCTTGGAGGATTTTTACTGCTATTTTTTCACTTTTTGAGCATTTGTTATGATGCGTAACCATGGCAACAAGCTGGTTTACAATCGGGAGCAGCTAATTATCATTGGAAAGGCTGAAATAATACCTCAACTGAAGCCACAAATCCCAAATGAGCTAAAACGCAAGAAGGGTGGGTGAAGAGCGGGAGCAAAACAGAAATAAAGAGGAAATTCAAACCATCTCTTCCATCGATCATAATGGAAGATGTGAGATCACTGGCCAACAAGATGGATGAACTCCAAGCCCTTTCAAGGACTCAGCCAGAGTATCGGCAGTGCAGTGTTATGTGTTTCACTGATACGTGGCTGCAGGACCATATACCAGATTCCAGTGTCTCTCTGCCAGGATTCCTGATGGTACGAGCAGACGGAGATCTGTAGAGGAGCGGGAAAAGAAAAGGAGGTAGAGTGGCAGTGCTTTTCAACAACAGATGGTGCCATCCAGGTCATGTTTCAGTGAAATGTCGTCTCTGCAGCCCAGATGTTGAACACTTGGCAGTAAGTTGTCGCCCATATTATTTGCCAAGAGAGTTCACCAGTGTTGTCTTGGCAAACGTTTATATTCCACCTTCAGCCATTGCTGAAAGTGCATGTGATGCCATCAGTTCCGTTGTCGCTAAGCTACAAGCTACATCATGCCTCGCTCTCTGCTA
The DNA here is from genome assembly GCA_006942095.1 of Nothobranchius kuhntae. NCBI lineage: Eukaryota > Metazoa > Chordata > Actinopteri > Cyprinodontiformes > Nothobranchiidae > Nothobranchius > Nothobranchius kuhntae. Next base: position 178,404 of record SSNQ01034093.1, on the reverse strand, counting down.
GACTTTCAACATTTCAACAGTTTGTCAGCTGCTCCACCAGAAAAAACAAGACATTGGATTTGTGTTATGCAAATGTAATGAATGCATACATGTCCAAAACAAGACCTCCTCTGGGACAATCAGATCACAATCTTGTTTTTCTCTGCTCAGAACACAAACCACTTGTTCAGAGGCAATCTGTGACAAGAAGAACTGTGAGAAAATAGTCACAGGATGCTGAAGAAGCCCTGCAGGGTTGTTTTGAGACCACAGATTGGATGACACTCTGCCAAGGATATGAAGAGGACATCAATGCCATGACTGGATGTGTCACTGACTATATAAACTTCTATGTGGAAAACATCATACCCACCAGAACAGTGAGATGCTTCGCTAATAACAAACCCATGATCTGAAGAATCTGCTAAATGAGAAAAAAAGAGCCTTCAAGGAGGGAGACAGGGAATTATGGAGGAGTATACAGAAGCAACTGAAGATCAAGATCAGAGACAGCAAGGAGACATACAGGAAGAAGCTGGAGAACAAACTACAGAGGAACAATGTCAGAGATGTCTGGTCAGGGATGAAGATGATCACAGGCTTCAAGCAGAGGAAGGATTGCACAGATGGCAGCCTGGATACAGCCAACGAACTGAACAAGTTCTTCAATAGGTTCAGTTCAGGAACAAACCCAGAATCCTCCTCGCCTGTCCCCAGCCAGTCAGACATCCCATCCTCCTCTGATCCAACATTTTCCTGTCACATGCCAGCTCTTTTTTCCTCTAACACAGTCATGGACTCTTCTGGTTCTATAAATCTGTCTTCAATCAAGTCAGGAGATGCTGCTGCTCCATTTACCTCCCCCTCCCACCAATCTGTCTCTAGAAGTCAGGTGAAGAGGCAGCTGGAAAGACTGAACAGGAACAAGGCTGCAGGTCCAGACTGTGTCAGCCCCAGAGTACTGAAGGCCTGTGCAGAGAGCTCCGTGGGATTCTGCAGCACCTCTTCAACCTCAGCCTGGCCCAGGAGAAGGTTCCAGTCCTGTGGAAGACATCCTGCCTTGTTCCAGTTCCAAAGAAAACTCACCCATCAGTCAATGACGACTACAGACCGGTTGCCCTGACATCCCACATCATGAAGGTCCTGGAGAGACTCCTGTTGGTCCACCTGAATAAGCTAACTAGGACATATCAGGACCCGCTGCAGTTTGCTTATCACCATGGAGTTGGAGTTTAAGATGCCATCATCCAGCTGCTTCAACCAATCCACTGTCATCTGGACAAAGCAGGCAGCACTGTCAGGGTCATGTTCTTTGATTTCTCCAGTGCATTTAACACAATCCAGCCTGATGTACTTTGCCAGACACTCCAGAAGACACAGGAGGGGGCCTCAACTATCGCCTCATCCTACCCCTGACAAACAGACCACAGTTTGTGAGGCTGAAGAACTGCACATCAAACCAGGTGATCAGTAACATTGGAGCACCACAGGGGACTGTACTCTCACCATTCCTTTTCACCCTGTACACCTCAGACTTCCAGTACAAGTCAGAGACCTGTCATCTACAGAAATACTCAGATGACTCTGCAGTTGTCGGGTGTATCAGGGATGGACAGGAAGCTGAGTACAGAGAGCTGGTGGAGCGCTTTGTGGCATGGTGTGGAAACAATCATCTGACCTTGAATGTGAACAAAACAAAGGAGATGATTTTAGACTTCAGAAGAAACAGGGTGGAGTCAAACACTGTTTCCATCATGGGAGAAGAAGTGGAGGTGGTTGAGGAATACAAATACCTTGGAGTTCACCTGGACAACAGACTGGACTGGAGAAAGAACAGTGAAGCTGTTTGCAAGGGACACAGCAGACTGCACTTCTTGAGGACGCTTAGGTCCTTCAATGTCTGTAGCAAGATGCTGCAGATCTTCTACAAGTCTGTTGTTGAGAGTGTAATCTCTTCAGCCATCGTCTGTTGGGGCAGCAGCATCAGAAGCAGGGACCTGAAAAGGCTCAACAGTCTAATATAAAAGGCTGGTTCTGTTCTGGGGACGACTGTGGAACCGCTGGAGGAGATAATGCAAAGAAGGATTCTCCAGAGAATCAAGAAAATGATGGACAACCCTGAGCATTCTCTTCACAAGACTGTCCGACAACGGAAGAGTGTCTTCAGTCAGAGGCTTCTTCAGTTTCGCTGCAACACTGACCGCTACTGGAGATCCTTCCTGCCAACAGCCATTGTAATATACAATAACTCTTTGATGACTTGATTATAATTATTATTTTGAGCTACTACAGCAATCAATTTCCCTCTGGGATTAATAAAGTATTTTTGAATTGAATTGAGAAAGCAGGATGTGACTAAATAAGGGTATCATTACAGTTCTTTTGATCAGCGGTTTCTCTGAAAGCAAACAAACAAACATTAAAGGTTTTTATTGATGCACATGTCCCACAGAGGCCACCTATTCTCATCCAGGTCCACGCCAACAGGTTTGTTTGTCCTCAGGGACTAGGACGCATGTGAGGACGCATTTGGAGTTCGATGACATCACAGCGGTAACGAGTGCTGTCCAAATTCAAATACTCATTTTTGTGTGCCGTACTCATTTCACCCAAAAACCGAGGATGGGTCTGGTGTATCCTCAGTGAGCAAGGCTTTCCCAGCATGCTTTGCACACTGGCGTTGGATTTCCAACCAAAGTAGAAACAAGAGAGCAGAGAAGTTTGAAACATAAGTTCGTTAGAGAAATGGCCATAGAAAACTAAAAAGCT
>SSNQ01034093.1:144140-168494 GCA_006942095.1 Nothobranchius kuhntae | reverse complement strand
CTCCTTTGCCCGTTCGCTACCGTCACGGTTGCTAAGCAACAGGACCTGCAGCCTGGCGAAGGCTAGACCCGACCTAGCTGGACTGGCAAGGTTGCGTCCTCACAAGCATCCTACCCCTGGATTCAGACACAGTCCGTACCAGGTCTGTTTCCATGGAAACACTACCCAGAATGCATTGCATCTAGTAGGCAGCTCCGTGAGCCACTAGGAGCTTCAGGTCTAGAGAGTCCTTCCATTGTTCATTATCAGCTGTTCGAAGATCTGGACCAGAATTGCATCAGACCTCAGGTTCTGGTCCAACTGGGTCTTCTACCTCCTGTCCTCTACAGGCATCAGGTTACAGCCCATCTGGTGTTCAGTGCAACGGAACAAGAACTTTGGGTCCAGATGGTTCTACAACAGTACTGGGGGTGAATGGGAATGGTTTCTGGGGTGTTACTGGTCCGGTACTGGAATCAGAGTTTGAAGGAAAGCAGGTCTTGATGCATCCTGCTGGAACCAAAACACCGGTTTTGTGACCAGAATCTAGCTGACCCATTTCCATTGGACACACAATTCAGAACCAATAAAACCCAAAAGAACATTAAATGGCAGCTGCTGCAGTCTGAACCTTAAGTGTCAAATTCACTCACTCATCTGTTCACTCACTCACATATTACCTAATCTATTACCTCACCTGTTAACTCACCTGTTCACTCGCTCACCTGTTACCTCACCTGTCACATCACCTGTTCACTCGCTCACCTGTTACCTCACCTGTTCACTCGCTCACCTGTTACCTCACCTGTCACATCACCTGTTACCTCACCTGTCACATCACCTGTTCACTCGCTCACCTGTTACCTCACCTGTCACATCACCTGTTACCTCACCTGTCACATCACCTGTTACCTCACCTGTCACATCACCTGTTACCTCACCTGTCACATCACCTGTTCACTCGCTCACCTGTTACCTCACCTGTTCACTCGCTCACCTGTTACCTCACCTGTCACATCACCTGTTCACTCGCTCACCTGTTACCTCACCTGTTCACTCGCTCACCTGTTACCTCACCTGTCACATCACCTGTTCACTCACTCACATATTACCTAATCTATTACCTCACCTGTTAACTCACCTGTTCACTCGCTCACCTGTTACCTCACCTGTCACATCACCTGTTCACTCACTCACCTATTACCTCACCTGTTCACTCACTCACCTGTTATCTCACCTGTCACATCACCTGTTCACTCGCTCACCTGTCACATCACCTGTTCACTCGCTCACCTGTTACCTCACCTGTTCACTCGCTCACCTGTTATCTCACCTGTCACATCACCTGTTCACTCACTCACCTATTACCTCACCTGTTCACTCGCTCACCTGTTATCTCACCTGCCACAACCTCTGTTCACTCGCTCACCTATTACCTCACCTGTTCACTCGCTCACCTGTTCACTCACTCACCTATTACCTCACCTGTTCACTCACTCGCCTGTTACCTCACCTGTTCACTCACTCGCCTGTTACCTCACCTGTTCACTCGCTCACCATGTCACTAGCTCACCTGCTCTCTGAGTGAAACTTGGAGGACAACCGAGACATCACAGGTGTTCTCTAATCAATCAGCTAATTCTGACCCCCCCCCCCCCCCCAGGTCAAAGGTCAGGGTCAGGGTTCAGCTTTCAGTCAGTTCTACTTAACTTTAATGAGTTTGTAACAGAACCTGCCAGAACAGAAGTGAGCTGGTCAGGCTGTCAGAGCCCAGAGCGGGTTGGTGTACAAGTACACATGTATGTATATACACAGGGATAGAAAAAACACACCAAGTATACAAGAGGAAGTACCACATAAAGACTACCCGGACAGGAGGAGCCAGCAGGTTTGGTTTTCTAAACATGTCGAGTTTTCTTCCAGCCTTTTTTCATGGTGGTTATGGATTTTATTTATTAATTATAATGATGGAGAAAAGCCTTAAAGTTTGGTTTCCTTTAGTCTTTGTGATAATTCCCGTTATTATTGAATAACTAAATATACATCCCTCTCCAAATGTCTATTAAGGTAGATCCATAAAGTTATTAACTGACTGACCAGATTTTGTACATGGATCCATGATAAGTCTCTGCGCAGTAGGAATAGTTGATGTTTCAAACGGTCCAGGACGGTTTTACAGGATAAACTCGGCGAAGGACACCTCTTCACCTCATTAGTAATGTATCAGTGTTGCCACACATGGACACCCAGAGATGTTGTCAGGGGAGTCGTGTTTCCAACTGTTATGTTCCTCATTCATCTGTTGCTGCATTTTATGTTTATGTTCATGTCATCCAAACAGAAACCACGCCTCCGGTTTGTAGGCTTCTAAACATCTGAGCAGGGTTTCACAAGCTGCTTGTGGAATGGCATCAAACACCACTGCATATTCTATTGGTGTAACAGGACCTGCATCAGAAGACAGCAGCAGCCCATTGTCATCCATCAACTGTTCAACAAGACAATCCAACCACGTTTGAGTGAACGGTGTTTGGTTATTCCAGATGTAACATCTGTGTGCTGAAACATCGTCTTTATGAGCCAATAACCAACCATTAGTGATAGCCTATCAAATCTGGCCAGTTTATCAGCTAACTGATCAGGTGAAAATTCCACCTTAAAGAAATTCAATTCCCTAACTTCCTTAAAGAAGAAATCAGGAAAAATCCTCCATATACTATTTTATTTTGTAGGACTTTAATAAGTCAGGTGGCTTTAAAGACTCTAGGGCTGCAACAACCAATCGATAAAATCGATGATGAAATGTTCAACCTTTATTTAACAGTCAATGGGAGCAGCTCACGTGTAGGAGGAACAAGCAGATCAGAGGGAGAGAGCGCTGGTTAACCCTAACCCGAGTTACTAACAGATATATGTGGACCTAACCCGAGTTACTAACAGATTTAAAGAGCAAGTTACGTCTAAATTAACTTTTTTTTGCTGATGAACTGTATAAATGAGTGTCTAATAGTGTTTTAAATGTGTGTATTCATTATTTTAGAATTTTGGTGCATTTTCTTTAAAAATTAAAAATTCTGCCTAAATACCACAGTATAGCGCCACCTTCAGCTTAAAACATAGAGTTTGAGTCATTTTGAATACACTTTAGCCAATGACTAAAGAGAAAGATACTACGTAAACCAGTAGAGTACTACATAGCAGCTCTGTGTCAAAGTTATAAAGCAACGAGCGTCTCGGCCACGCCTTGTGGCGAGTTGGGAGTTGGATTTGCAAGCAAGTGTAGGAGGTTAGCCGTAGCTCAGCATTAGCGTATAGCATTAGCATATCCAAATCTTTAGCATAGCTTTTAGTGTTATACATACTTATTTAGTGTTAGCTTGGCTGTTGGATATTGTAGTTTAGTTAGTGTTAGTTGGTGTTTAGTGCTCCATATCGTGTTAGTATGGTGAGAAGGTGTAGTGTAGTGGGTTAGGTGGCTCTGTGGGGTTGCACTCCTTTCCGCTGGACTTAGAAGTCAGGCGCCAGTGGTCGCGCGCAACCGGTGTCTGGAAAACATTCAGCTCCCGCCTGGTGCTGTAGTTTGCAACTAGCATTTTACCTGCGATTCTGCACGTCTCCGTTTGAAGAGGGAGGCTGTGCCCACCGTGGCTCTTCCGCGATTTAGATGCAGCCCACCGACTCTGCTCCCCCACCACGGCGACCACGGTCAAGTAAGCCGTCATTTGTGAGCAGCGGTCAAGCCAGCCGCATCTTATCTGCCACGTAAATTTCCTTGCGCTTTTACACCAGTCTTTACGGTACCGCATTTTTCAAAAATTCATCAAAAATCATCCTGAGTAGTTGATGTCCAACTTTCAACACATCCTTCCTCTGGGACACCTACTGTACCTGTGTGCCAGATTTCAGACAGATTTACTGTAGAAATCCTCAGATATTAAAGCAAACTTGTATAGAGCTCCGGGAGTTGACGTCACTTCTCCCGGCATGCAACAGTTAAAATTGAAACGGCGCCATATTGGCAGGTAGAAGCCGGCAGCTGGACTATTTGTTATTGTCAGAAAACTCAATCAAACGGGAAATATGGTAGATTCCTGTTGTGGCCCAAGATGCAGAACAGACACGGACGACATAAGGAATGAGCCATCTACAGGATTCTCCAAGATCCGGAGCGCCGCAAACGTTGGATCATTGTAATAAAACGCGCTAGTGACCGGGCTGAAATGAAACTGGGATCCTGAGAGTAAAGGTTTTCGCTTATGCAGCGACCACTTCATATCAGGTACTTGAACCAACGTTTCCTCAACTGTGTGTGGTATTTATTTTAAATGCTTTTATTACGATTCTTAGTGGGCTTCCTAAACTTATTTTGGCGTGGCTTTTTCTGTCTTATTACTCATAGCAACAAGTAAACATCACGTAAAACGTTGCCTCGTGAGTTCTGCGTGCTGCCATTTACGTGTTTTATGATCACAGCAATTAACTGGCTAAGCTGTATTTAATTTTTAAGCAATGGTTGATCAATTGTCAGATCACACATAAAAAGCACTTTGGCTAGCTATTATCTGTCTCACCGAGACAGATCTCAGACAGATCCTGAGACGCTCCTGCCTGACATTTTTATTTTATTCACGGAAAAAAAATCAAACTAGTGATTTCTCTTGGTGTTCAGTTTATACATTCAAACAGCACAGCACTCTATTTAAACTACTTACTTGTAAATCTGTTATTTGTCCATCCATTTTCATCTGCGTATCCGGAGTCGGGTTGCGGGGACAGTAGCGTCGAGAATCCCAGACTTCCCTCTCCCCAGCCACCTGAGTCAGCTCCTCCGGGTAAATTCCAAGGGGTTCCCCGGCCAGGTCCGGTAAGAAGTCCGCTCCGACAGCTTCTGGCGTCGGAGCGGGCAGTAGCGTCGAGAGTCGCAGACTTCCCTCTCCCCAGCCGCCTGAGCCAGCTTCTCCGGGGGAATCCCAATGGGTTCCCCGGCCAGGTCCAGTAAGAAGTCCGCTCCGACAGCTTCTAGCGTTTTTAAAAAGTATCTCAGGGGCACGGTAAGGGTCGGAGATGTTTAGTCTATTTAATTTCTGACTATATAAAATGATTTCTTCGGTTTTAAAGTGCGAAGTAAACTCAGATGAAGTAAAATCCAAGCTGATCCCGTTCACGTTCATGGTTAAGATCCGTGTTTGTTTAGCTTCTTTTACCTGCCAATATGGCGTCTACTAACTGAGAATCACATGGGGTCAGGAGCTCTATTGCCCTATGACAGCAACCTCCCGCGACCATGAAGAGGAAAAGCGCAAGTGAATAGATGGATGTTTTAATGTAGTTGGTACAATATGACAAAAATTATAAACCATACTTCATTACTTAAGAATTGATTATCACAGTGGCAATTATCAGAATCATTGAAATTCAGAAGAAGTTAAAAATGGGACTTTGTCTTCTCTTATCTGTATAAAGTGTTTGCATTCTATTTTTATCCTATTGCATATCTTATTCTATTTATTTCACTATATTTAGTATTTTATTTTATTCTATTTTGTACATTTGTGTACAGCATTTTATTATTATTGTATTTCTATTTTGCTATATAACCTTTGGTCTGTCCACTTCCTGCTGTGACAAATAAATTTCCACACGTGTGGGACTAATAAAGCTTATCTTATCTCTTTTATTGTCATTGTTTTTTTTTTTTTGTTTTTTTTAACTGTTGGTTTATTTTACACTGTAATAAGAAAATGCGCAGCAGTGCTGAGAATCCAATTCTTTTACTTTTACTCATCTTTTTCAATATTTAGGTTATTAGGAGACATTTTTTTTATTTATTTGCACAATGATGGGGACCAGTTGTCAATGTTTTTGAAAAGTGCTACACACACTCACAGAAATATTTAACCCTAAAACTTAAGATTTATGAAATATTTGTACATGACAAATTCCCATTTACCTTTTTTAGGTAATTTTTAGACAACCCTACCAAATAAACTTTACATGATGCATATTCATTAGTGTAATAAAGCCTATTTAATTGAAATGCATAATGCTCAAGTTTATGTATTTAGTATTAATAAAGTATAATTACTCTAAATTAATAAGGAGGGTATTTATTTCAAATACATAAATAATATTGTTTGAATTGCATAAAAATTAGGTTACGTATGATGAATAAATAACATACATTTATTTGAATTACATGTCATTTATACTTGTGTAATTAACCAACCCATTGAAAATGCATCATATTTGTTTAATTATTTTCCATTTAGTACAAACAATAATGATGTTTAAGAACATTCAGATCACCTTGTTGATTAAACAACTTTATTAGCATTAAAGCCTCTCAACATCCATGACATGAAACTCAAAGGACAGAATGTATCTTTGTGGATATCCTTTGAATTTTTTTTAATGATTAATGCATGTACAAATACTTCCACCTTTCTAATCCATCTCACTCCTCTCCATTCCCCCTCCTCCTACTTTTTCTCCATCCAGAGTACTACATGAGTGACTAAACTGTAGAAATAATCTAATGAATTTAACATGAGGAAAAAAAACAAAGTTAAAAAAAATCTGGAAAATGTCAGATAATTCAGCTCATCAGAGCAAAGTGCTAAACTGCCCAGCTACACCACACATACTCTCTACTTGTGTTCTTTCAGTCTGTGTTGAAAGTTGGACATCAACTATTAAGGATGATTTTTAATGAATTTTTGAAAATGACATAATTGTATTGACTGTATTGCATTGAATACAAGTTTGCTTTAATATCTGAGGATTTCTAAAGTAAATCTGTCTGAAATGTGGCACTCAGGTACAGTAGGTGTCCCAGAATCATAATGTGTTGAAAGTTGGACATCAACTACTCAGGATGATTTTTAATGAATTTTTGAATGTGACGCGCGCACAGATCTAGTCTTTCTATCGGGAAATACAGCGAGAAGGCGGTGCCGTAAAGACTGGTGTAAAAGCGCAAGGAAATTTACGCGGCGGATAAGATGCGGCTGGCTTGACCGCGGCTCACAAATGACGGCTCACTTGACCGCGGTCCACGGCGGGCTCCAGTCTGAGGTGAGTAAGCTAAATAAAAGTTTTAACATCTTCTAAAGACAATTCCCTTCCTAAATGCAAAGTTCGAGAGACGTGGTTCACTTCATTTAGCTAATATCAGCCTGCACTGCCTTCGGGCTAATTTGTCAAGTTCACAAAATGTGGAACGGGATGTGAGGTTAGAATCAGCGGCGAATTGGAACATATCTCGAAGCCCTGGCTGACGAAACGGTCCACATGACTATTACTGTCAGGCTCGGAGAAAATTCGGGTCGTTTTTGTGTCCGTCGGTAATTCTGCAACAGTGCCTGTAACTAACGCAGCACTAGTTGACAGACAGCATTACAGCGTGACCCGGTTCTGTAAGGAATTCTGTTCAGGAGGTTGCATTTCAGGCTCTCTTCACATCATATGTGACTGACTTTTACGTTATAATAACGATCACACACTAGGAATGCTATAAAGCGCCTATATGGGACAGTATCGTCTTCGTCACTGCCGCAGCTCCGCCCTCTCGGTCCGCCAGGCAACACCTAATGTTGCAGTTTTTAAAATTGATACGTGGGTGGAGTAAGACTCTGAGGAGGGCATTACCACTTCTTTAATAATGGGACTTGAAACCAGACACAGAAGCTATGCTAATGCAGTTACTAATCATAACTCAGCAGAAGATGCCTCAGAAAAAGAACTTGAGTCACTTGAAGAACAAGTTGTAACATTTCTACACAGTAAGAATATTTCCATACAAAAAGAAGCCATTTCCATATGTCACACTCTGCCTAAGAAATATGAAAAGGCAAAACCAGCTATCATAGTAAGGCTCACCAGCAGAAAACAAAGAAACAATGTATTGGCACAAGGAAACAAGCTAAGAGGCACTAATGTGTACATAAACGAACATCTAACCCCAAAAAATGGGACGATAGCCAGAGAAGCACGGATGCTAAAAAAAGCAGGAAAAAATTTAAGCAACATGGACAAGAAATGGGAATGTATGGATCAAAGAACAAGAAGGGTCACAGGCTAAGAAAATAAAGGAGCTGAAGGAACTGGAAAATTTCAATAAACAATGACTGATAGACGGAAGAGAAATGTTGGAAAAATAAATAAATATAGTAAAAATCAACAACAAAGTCACAGAAACTAAATACTAGTAAATACAAGAAGAACAAGAATACAAAATATACGATCCTGGAAAAGATTTAGACAATAATCTGTACATGCATAATAATGAATGCAAATACTATAGTGACTAAGAATTGCGTGACGGTGCCTTGGCGAATGATACACTGTCCACCATCCACTTCAATAGTAGAAGTTTGCATTGCAATTATGATAAAATATTGGAGTTTTTAACACAAAATAAAATGAGATTTATGGTCATTGCAGTTACAGAAACATGGTTACAAGAAGGCGATATTGAGGATGTTCAAATAGGTGGGTATGAGATGTATTACCAGAATTGGGAAAATAAAAAAGGTGGTGGTGTAGCACTGTATATATGTAACACCCTAAAAAGCAAAGTGATGTATAACATGTTGACAGCAATTGCTGATGTAATGGAAATGATCACTGTTGGAATAACAGATGAGAAGACAAAAAACATAATAATTAGCAGTATTTATAGAGCACCAGGTTCCTGTATTGAATCATTCACAAATACCATTTCGGAAATGTTTAGTGGAATCGGTAACAAGAATTTGTTTCTCGGTGGGGACTTCAACATTGATTTGAAAAATACAAACAATTTATCAAACGACTTTGTAAATTCCATGCATCTACTTGGTCTGTTTCCTCTGATAACCAAATCCACATGAATTACTGTACAAAGCTCAACAATTATAGATAACATATTTAGTAATGTTTCAGGGAAGTTGGAGAGTGTTGGAATCATAATGACTGATATTAGTGATCATCTGCCAGTTTTCACATGCTACAAGAATGATCAGATTACACATCAACATCAAATGGAAAATCTTATAAGGGATCAGTCACAAAAAGCCATAGACTCATTTAATAGAGCTTTAGAACAGCAAAACTGGGATGAAATTTATATAAATGATGTAAACTTGGCTTACAGCTCTTTTATAAGAATATTGTGCGGTCAATACGAAAAAAACTGTAAAATAAAAAAAATTACAAAAAAAGATAACAGGAATAAACCATGGTTGACAAAAGGACTGCTAAATGCCTGCAAGAAAAAAAAAGCCCTACACAGAAGCTTTTTAAAACAAAGAACCAGCAAAGCTGAGCACAGATACAAAATATATAAGAATAAATTATTTTCAATAATAAGAAGACAAAAATTATAGCAAACTACAAGAAAAAAATAAAAACAATATAAAGGCAGCTTGGGGAATAATAAACAATGTTATAAAAAGAAATAAATCAGTTTCAACTGTTCCAAATTTTTTTTAAATGAAGACACTGAAATAATTGGTCCAAACAAAATCGTCAATGAATTTAATAAATTCTTTACTAATGTGGGACCAAGCTTGGCAAACAACATTCCAAAAAGAACTAATTATAACATAGGCGAAAAAATTATAAGTAACTAAAATAGCATGTTATTAAATCCAGTGACTAATGAAGAAATAAAAGAAGTTGTAAAAACATCAATAAAAGAACAACTGACAATTTAGACATAATAATAACTGAAAACTTAATAGATCCATCCGTTTACTTATATATGCAACTTATCATTTACAACCGGCATATTTCCTACCAAAATGAAACTAGCTAGTGATTCCACTTCACAAAAGTGGAGATAAGCATATCTTCTCCAACTACCGACCTTTATCCCTTTTGTCACAATTCTCAGAAATATTAGAAAAACTATATATTACCAGATTGGACGCATTTCTGAAGAAAGAGAATATTTCAAATGACAGTCAGTATGGGTTTAGACCAAATCGCTCAACTTCAATGGCGCTAAAGGAATTAACTGAAGAAATATCAGAAGCCGTTGACAAAAAAAATAAACATTTGATAAGTATTTTAATTGACCTAAAAAAACATTCGATACAGTAGATCATGAAATTCTTCTAAAAAAACTTAGTAAATATGGCATAACAGGAACGGCCCTAAAATGGATGAGTTATTTACACGACAGGAAACGGTATGTTCAAATAAACAACATCAAATCCAATCTGGATAATTTTACTTGTGGAGTACCACAAGGGTCGGTACTAGGCCCTAAACTATTTATTATTTATATAAATGATATCGTCTCTACATCTAATATGTTAAAGTGTATCTTATTTGCTGATGACACAACTTTTTATTATTCAGGAGACGATATTGATCAAATGATAGAGGTGATACAAACAGAGTTGGAAAAAATCAAATTATGGTTCAATGGGAATAAGCTTTCATTGAACACAGATAAATCATATCTTATGATATTCAGTAATAGAAAGTTGAATATAAAAACCTTAATAAAATTAGACAAAATCTGTATTAAAAGAGTAAAGGAAGTAAAATTTTTGGGAGTCATTGATGAGGATTTATCTTGGAATGTCATGATTTGGGGGTTGTAGCAGGACCCAAAATGCAGGTAATCCAGGAGACAGCAAGGTAGGTTTAATCCAAAAGGTTTATTATAAGGTTGTGGTGTGGCAGGAAAAGGATCAAGATAAGGAACAGGAACAGGAACGAATACAAACGATACACTTACAAACACAAGAAACCGCCCAGGAGCTATGAACATGACCGGGCTTAAATACTGCTGAGGTGGTGAGTGAAGACAGGGAACAGGTGTGATGATTACTGATACAATGACCTACAGGTGTGACTGGTTAACAGGGAAACACAAAGACAAGAGAACAGAAATATGAGAAATGAAGTCAAAACTAAAACACAAGAAGGCTGTACAACACCAGATAAGATAAGAGACTATAACCAAATGATGAAAGGATACATGAGGAGCAGAACTAAACTAGACTGAACACACTGGAAGGGAAAGAGAGGACAAGTACACCTAGTAGGGAGAAATATGGAATAAACTGGGGAGACACAAGGAACACAGGACATGACATGGAAACCGCATATAAACAATATCAAAACTAAAATAGCCAAATCAATCACAAATTACACAGTGAAATGGTCACTAGATGACAAATCTCTATATTTATTATACAATTCATTGAGTATTTGAACTACTGTGTTGAAATTTGGGGAATAACATTTAAAACCTATACACATTAAGTTTTCATCCTACAAAAAAAGCAATAAGAATTATAACAAGAAGCAATTACAGAGATCCATCCAACCAAGTATTTATCAAATTAAGAACATTAAAATTTTACGACCTAGTAGATGATACTATTTTGAAATTTATGTATAAAGTCGACAAAAAGCACCTTCCAACAAATTTGATTATAAGATTTATGGAAAGAAAGAGTAGTTATTATTTGAATGGCAATAAAATATACACGATACTAAAACATAGGATAAATATAAAGGAACATTGTATATCAATATATGGAGTCAAAATGTGGAATAAATTAAGTACAGAAATCAAGAAAACCAAAACAATATATACCTTTAACAAACATATCAAAAATGAAATGCTTAGCTTACATGATGCTATGAGATAGACATATCTATGAAGTAGAGAGAATGAAAGGGAAAACACACATTGTAACATTGTATGTTCTACTAAGTTTCTTTTTAGCTATTATTTTTTTGTGTGTTTAATTTTGCATCACTTGTTTTCTCCTTTCATTAATATAAGAAGAAAAAAAATTTTGTGTACATATTTGTTTTCCCTCAATTTTTTGCCAAAGTTAAAACTGTAAACCAGGTCAGACATTTTTTTAACTATAATAACTTTGTTGTCATTTGTATTTACACTGCTCACAAAATTAAAGGAACACTTTAAAGAGCAAGTCACCCCCTGCCAGATTCTTACTCAACTCCCACTTCCTGTTTGAAAAATGCATCAGCGTAGGGTCTGACAAAGGGTTCAAGGATTTCATCTCGATACCTTATGGCAGTCAGAGCACCATTTCCTAGGCAGTAGAGGTCTGTGCGTCCCTCCACGAATATGCCTCCCCAGACCATCACTGACCCACGACCAAACCTGTCATTGCAGGCAGACGTTGCAGGCAGCATAACGTTCTCCTTGTCTTCTCCATACTCTTTCACGTCTATCACAGGTACTCTGGGTGAACCTGCTCTCGAGAATCTGTAAAAAGTACAGGGCGCCAGTGGCGGACTTGCCAATTCTGGTGTTCTTGAGCAAATGCCAGTCGAGCTCTACGGTGCTGGGCAGTGAGCACAGGGCCCACTACAGGACTTTGGGCCCTCAGGCCATCTTCATGAAGTCTGTTCCTGATTGTTTGGGTAGAGACATTCACACCAGTGGCCCAATCTCGTCCATGTTCTGGAGATTGATTTGATTTCATGCGTCTCCCAGCCCAATCAAATAAAAGATACTTTATTAATCCCAGAGGGAAACACACAATTCAGAGATCAGACATACATGGGCAAGACACATGACAAGAATTGGTGACTGTGGTCATTTGCAACCCTGAGTCGCGCTACCTTAATAGAGATAAGAGGATAACATGAGGATTGGTTCAGATGGAGGGAAAAAAATGCACTTCAAAGTTACCCTCCCACCAGGAGGACAGCTTTGCTCTGCAAAAAAAAAAACACCTCAGACAGATATGCAACAGACTTCAGACAAGACAACATAAGTGTCCACTAGGAAGGGTGGTGGGTTGGGACGATCCCAACTTCAGTTCCTGCAGCCACGATGAAGCAGTGCATGTCACCTCAGTGTGTATGGGGGGAGGGGGGAGCATTGAGGGTTGGAGGGTTGCAGTGACCCTGGACGCTTTGGCGGCCTTCCCGCAGTCCCGCCCAGGCTGAGAAAGGAAGCAGAGTTGAGTTGCCATAGCGATGGCACATTCCACATATCTTCTGAGGGGGGAGTTTTCGTTGGAGCCTTGCAGGCTCAAGAACACCAGATTTCGATTAGAAATTGTTTTGGGGCCAGAGATAATTTCCTCTCTGTCTTACAGTCTGTTGGTCCACAACCTCTCAGAATCCCAATAATGGACGTTAATCTATCCCAATCCATGCTGATTCGTCCACTCTCTCCTTGATGGCATCCATCTTTTGTGCCAAAGAATGAATCTCTGCCAAAGTCTCAAGCTTACGATTCATCTCGACAATTATTTGAGTCTGTGAATTCACAGCGTGGTGCTAACCATTTCTGAGATCCGGGATCAGGCTGATATTCCTCGACAGCTCGTTAATTTTCCGGTAAGCCAAGTAGCCTCCAAGGCCAATGAGCAGGAAACCTGACACCAACATCACGAATATCCACATGTCTTCAGAGTCCTCCACAGACAGCTGAGTTAAACAAATCAAGTTCCACTGTTTCCAGGAGTCCATGATGTGTCCAACTGGGTCTGTACCGGCAGGACATCCGGGAGCCCCTTCTCCTGTTGTCATCGTTGAAAAAATGTTATCAATCGCATTGAGAGACCAGCTGACGAGATCCATTTAAATGTATTTCAGTTTCCAGAAAAATGCAGAAGCAGCCGTGCACCCAGCACACACAGACAGACAAAGGCCTTGAGGATAAGATATGGAGGACAGGAGGAAAAAGGCATCTGCACCCGCCAAGAGCTGGCACATCCAGCACGTGTGGATTTGCCATCCTGGAGAAGTTGGACAACCTGTGCAACTTCTGTAAGGGTTAAGGAATTGCCTCATACTGCCAGTAGAGAGCCAAAACTAGCACGAGTGGAAAACCAGCCGAAAAAGATCAAGAGGGAGAAACTTGAAGTGACCTCTACATGTTTAACAGTCCTATTTTGAGGGTTTTGTAATTGTTGCCACTTTAGTGCACCTGTCGTTAAGTCCATGAACACCTGAAAGTGATTAACAATGCCCTCAGCTGCTTAATCAACCAGGAAATTATCAGACAGGTTTAACTGATTTCATGCCAGGCCCAGTAAAAAAAGTGTTCCTTTAATTCTTGTGAGCAGTGTATTTTGGTTAAGGGAAAAAGATAACAAGTTTTGCTTCTTTCTGTTCCTTTTTCATTTTTTGTTTTCGCAAACCTGTTTTGTATTTTGTTTTTATTTGTGAATAAATGAAAATAAACTTAGAAAAAATATATAGAAGTGGACCTTACCCGAGTTACTAACAGATATACGTGGACCTTACCCGAGTAAGGTCCACATATATCTGTTAGTAACTCGGGTAAGGTCCACGTACATGTGCTAGTAACTCGGGTAAGGTCCACATATATCTGTTAGTAACTCAGGTTACTAACAGATATATGTGGACCTTACCCGAGTTACTAACAGATAATAATATTAAGTGATTATAATTACGGATGGACAAAATATCGGCATCAATATCGGTGAGACACCACCCTCATCGGGCTCATCTCTGACGGTGATGAGTCCGCCTACAGGAGGGAGGTGGAACGGCTGGTGTACTGGTGCAGCAGCAACAACCTGGAGCTCAATGCTCAGAAGACAGTGGAGATGATTGTGGACTTCAGGAAAGTCACAGCCCCATCTCTCCCCCTCGTCCTGACGGACACCCCCGTCACCACTGTGGACTCCTTCCGCTTCCTCGGAACCACCATCACACATGACCTTAGGTGGGAGCCATCCATCAGCTCCCTGCTCAAAAAGGCCCAGCAGAGGATGTACTTTCTGCGGCAGTTGAAAAAGGCCAAGCTGCCGGCCCAGATGATGGTGCAGTTTTACACGGCCATCATTGAGTCCATCCTCACCTCCTCCATCGCTGTGTGGTACGCTGGAGCCACAGTGAGGGACAAACACAGACTGCAGCGCATTGTGCGCTCTGCTGAGAAGGTGATTGGCTGCAGCCTTCCATCTCTCCAGGACCTGTACGTCTCCAGAACTCGGGGGCGTGCAGGTCGGATAGCAGCTGACCCTTCGCACCCGGGTCACAGACTTTTTGAGCCGCTTCCCTCAGGCAGGAGGTTACGGTCCATGCGGACCAGAACCTCCCGCCATAACAACAGCTTCTTTCCATCTGCCGTTAGACTTGTGAATAGATTATAAACACACAACCATGCTGGTCTTCTGTACTCGACACAACATCACGTTATCGGCCATGTTACCATTACCTGCCTTTTTTATAGCTGAAAGTTTAATTCTAGTTTTTTTATTATATTTTATTCTATTCATTTTATTTTTAATCTTATTATTCATGTTATATGTAGCACATTAGTACCGAAGCAAGTTCCTAGTTTGTGAATTGTTTGTTCACTGACAATGGCAATAAACCTATTCTGATTCTGATTACTAACAGATATAGGTGGACCTTACCCGAGTTTCTAACAGATAATAATGTTAAGTGATTATAATTATGGACGGACAAAATATCGGCATCAATATCGGTATCGGCCGATGTTAGTCATTTTTTAACATATCGGTCCGATAAAGAAAACTGGGCCAATATTAACAACTGATATTTTTTCCATCTCAGATGGAGTCCTCTGAATTCATCTCAGAACCGCTAATGTGTATGTGTGTGTGTGTGTGTGTGTGTGTGTGTGTGTGCGTGTGTACATAATGTAAATTCAGCTTTAATAATTTTCATTCTATACAAAATCTGCTGATTTTACAAGCATTAAGGGTCAGAATACCAGTATCGGCCCAAACATTTCATATCGGTGCATCACTAACTATAATCCATCATGTGTGATGTTATTGTGGATACTTAACGCCTGATTGTTCCTTATCTATTAAATCGTCTACCCATGTTTTTATTGGGTTCAGGTAGAAGTGTGACCTCCTGTTTAAATGTTGCTGGTAGTTCTTGTTAGTTTAATGCTTCTTCAAGCAACAGACGGATAAATGAGCTAATAAATTAATAACATACTTACAAAATTCGTTAGGAGTCCGTAGGGATGGGTGCCTTTGACATTTGAATCGATCCGGTACTAATTCCTGGTACCTAGGAATCGATACCGGTACTTAACGGTACCAATTTTCGATACTTTTGAGTGTTTTATTTTAATTCTCTTTTATAATTAAATATATATTTTTCTCAATATATAACCATATTTGATAAATATCACGATAAATAACATACAACTGTTTGTATTTTAACATCGTCCTTGTAGTTTTATAAGCTGATAATTAAACTGAAGCAAACATCTTTACTGTGAACTAAATTTACTGTGTATCTTCATTCCTTTTGCCATCTTTTTTCCATTTGATTTTTCCTACTGGGAAGTTAGAATTTCTGAGGAGAAAGCGAACGCACCATTAGCTGATAACAATGGTAGCAATGGAAGCTAACATACCAAGCTAACGTTATCTTAAACAGTTTATTTAGCTGCTGGAGCAGATTAAAACGATGATGCCTCACACTTAGATCGTTGTCACTGGTTTCATCTTCACCCGTCGCATTTAGTAAAGTGAAGCCAAACTTTAGAGCGCGTTCATGTTCTTCTAGTCGGGAATTTGGAGTTCCGAGGAGAAAGCGAACGCACCATTAGCGAAACGGAAGCTAACATATCAAGCTAATTATATTTACCTACCGGAGCAGATTAAGATGAGGATGTCTCACTTAGATCGTTGTCGCTGGTTTCATCATCACCCAGTTACCCATCACATTTAGTGAAGTGGACCCAAGCTTTAGCGTGCGTTCTTTCTACCATGCTGCTCTGTTTACAACTCGCTCGCAGCGAGCGGCGACATAACGCTCTTGCGCATGCGCAGCTGTCTAGGCAAGTTCTCGTTATGAAGAACGGGTACCGAAACAAGGCACCGTTTGAAATGACGTGAATCGGTGCTCGGTCGGTACTGTGGAATTCGGTCGGTGCCTTAAAAAGTACCGAATTCGGTACCCATCCCAAGGAGTCCGTCATATCCTGGAGCCCTGGACGGTTACTTGTGTTAGTAGAAACAGTCTGATGTGTGACCTCTACACGGGTTAGATCCGGGTTTCTGGTCCTCTGTCCTACATGTCGCCCTTTCAAACACCAGTGTTTCCTGCTGACACACACCTGGCTCAAACTAATGACTGGTTAACTGGCTTCTGCAGTGCTTGATATCCTCCTGAGGAGGCTATTCCAACATGTAAATCAGGTGTACTGAAGCAGAGACATGGACAACACGCAGGACAGGGACAGGGGCGCTGAGGACCGGGGCTGAGAAAGGTTAGATGATCAATATAATTCCACCAGAGTTGTAGGACCATCTATTATTGATGATAAGTTAGCTCTTTTCTGATTTTTCCTAAACTGAAAAACTATTTAGACTTTTTTCTCCTTGATCTCCACTTTGGTGTGGACCTTACGAATGCACCTTCAGCTTTTTCTTCCTACAATGTAACTGCATCTGTAATTTTCATATTTCAGTCCTTTTCTGGGATGAAAACAACACTTGTGATCATTTCTAGTTATTTTTCTGGTCCACCTTTGCTTTGGCTTGTTTGATATGAATAGCCAGATTTCTAATTTCATTAGTTGCCAGCTGAGTCCCACATTCCCACGTCCACATGACTGTGTCCAGAATTCTGCCGTCATGTTGCTGCCTCGTGTCCGTCGTCTAAAAGACATTTATCTCATTTCCAGTAGTTTTTGACTGTTTAGTACAAGATTTAGTTTATAAACTAGCTTTGTGATCTGATCAGACTATAGGGTCAATAGTGGCTTTTTTAACCTTTACACCAGTGTTTCCCAGCCCTGGTCCTCAGGGACCACTGTCCAGCATGTTCTCCATGTTGCACCTTTAAACACGCGTGTTTCCTGCTGCACCACACCTGACTTAAATGAAGGAGTGATCAACAGGCATCTGCAGCGCTTGATGTCCTCCTGAGGAGCCGATGTAAACCAGGTGTGTTGGAGCAGAGACAACATGCAGGTCAGTGTGTCCTGAGGACCAGGGCTGGGAAACACTGCTGTACACTTGTGTCATTTCAGACTGGATAGCTGAGAAAAGCTGGAGTTATTTTATCAGGATTACTTTGTTTCCATAAATCTGTCAGATCAACTCTTATGGGCTCGACACACGGGAGGCGACATCGCCTCTCCTCCATTCATTTTCAATGAGACATACGCGTCAAAACGATAATCGCGGGTCTCCCTCCTACCAAGCCAAACGCGAAAAACGTGCGTGTGAAATTTTGCGCTCGTGCACGTGTCGTGCACAGGCGACCCAGCAACGCGATCCCAGAAAGTTGAAACATTTTCAACTTTTTGTCGCTGTCGCTCGGACGAGGACCAATCAACGGAGGTTTCATTCACTGACCAATGAGCGGGCAGGATGCTCCGTACATCTCCGAGCAAACATGAAGGAGAAGTTGATTATTATTATGTTTTATAGTAAAATCAGAAGTAAGATTTCACATAACTCTAGCAGCACCTTGTGAAACATCATATCTACCACTTTATTAACTCTGAACCGCTTAAATAACCTTAATTCCCTCCAACCTGACACAGCCAAGCAAAACAATGGAAGTTTCAATTTCGCCATGGAACAGAACGCGTAGACGGCTTTGCCGCTGGCCGCTGCCGCGGATCGCCTTCCGTGTGTCAGGTAATAAAAGCGACAGCGACGAATTTCGCTGATCGTGGTCGTTTGTCGCCTCCCGTGTGTCGAGCCCATTAACAGGGCCGGCTTTGCCGACAGGTGACACAGGCGGCCAACTGGGGCGCCATCTGATGGATAGGGCGCAAAATAAAAAAAAAAGAATAAATAAAAAGTTTATTACATTTATGTTTGTTATATGAAATGCACTCTCTACATACTCAAAATTCCCCTTTGGAATGACATGAAATTAAAACATCAAAATTTAAATTCTAACAATCTGGCTGCATGATGAGCTCCCGCTTGGGCCACCGCTCCGATGCATTTGACCGTTAAGGGTGCTGTAGATCACGTGCGTGGGTAGCACTGTAGGACATCCTGTTGTCGTTGCGTTTAAACTTTTGATATTTTACGATGAAAAGAACACCTAAGCCATCGGGATCAGCATTCCGAAAGCGAAGGAAGGAGGAAGAAAAAAAATGGGCCCAAAGCAGAGGTATGTAGACTTTATAAATTTGGCAAAGGAACTTTTTGCGTTACAATTTTAGCTAACTGCCTCTCCTGCCACGCATGGTCCACGGACGGACCCTCGCTAGCTGTTTACACACACAACACAGTATCTCGTAACTTTAACCAATTAATTTTACTTTTGAATCGTCGTGTCCAGATGCAATGAGACAATATCTGCAGCCTGTCAACAGGCACCTGTTGACACCACGGGGGGCGGGACTGTCTTCTACACCTGTTGAGTCTCACTGTGAAGATGATGAAGAATGTAAGATTTTTTACTGGTTTTTAGAGTATGATTGCAGCCTTTTTATGAGGGACACATGGGCAGTCTCACCTTGGGCACCAAATTACCTAGAGCCGGCCCTGCCCATTAAACGTGCATTTCTACAGGGGCGTGTCCAGGGAGTGGCCTGGGGTAGCACATGCTACCCTTGGAATTTGATTGGCCACCCCAGGTGTCACCACACTAATTTACCTTCAAATAGGCTTTTCATTGTCCACAAAAGGCTTGGGGGTAACACAAAAAAAAAAGCGTAACCAATGGTGCCACCCATGCACAAAGTTGTGCCTCACCTGGGCCACCCCAGTTTAAAAGAGCTGGACACGCCACTGCATTTCTATGAGAGTTTGTTTTTGGAGGAAATCTATCAGATGTGTGATTTAATGTTGTCTTAAATCACCCCAGATGATTGAGTCTGAGGGGATTTGGAGGTGACGTTTTAACCTTAGAAATATTCGTTAACCTGTATCAGCTGTTTACCACGTGACCAAATGTCTTTACCCCGCTGGCTCCTCCATCATTCTACATCTGCCACTTCTGAGTGTTTCCTGAAGAAAGAAAAGTCGTGCGTTTGTTGGCACGAGACAAACAGCTGGTGTCTCTTTAACGAAGTCCGGCCCGGTTGGTTTTGCGTCTGTTGGATAATTCCAAATGACGTCACCTGACACACGCGCACAGAGGGAAGCGGCGTGAGTGTGTGTCCCGGTGTCGGTTACCTTGCAGGGGAACGGTAGTGTGGAGGCCACCTTCTCCATGGCCAGGTTCCGGATGCTCGGGCTCAGCGGAACGCGGCAGGTCGGGCAGCAGCTCAGCTTCTGGCGGCACGGGTTACAGACCAGGTGCCCCGCCTGGCACTGCAGGATGGGCGGCAGCACGTAGTCGAAGCACACCGGACACTCGAACAGCGCCGTGAGCTCCGGGGGCTGCCCGGGAAGGACGGCGGAGGACAGCGACACAGAGCCCGACCCGGCTATAGTCCCCACACCGGCGACGGCTGCCGCTGCAGCGGCGGCTGAGGCTGCTCCTCCCGGGCCTCCGTGCTTTCCTCCGCCTGCTTTGCCGGCTCCGAGTCCTCCGCCTCCGGCAGACGACGGACGGCTCATAGCTTCCAGCTGTGGTCCGGTTGTTGTGCGGCCGAGCAGGTGGTACCGTCATTTACTATTTACAACCGGACGTCCCTCCGGGGCGAGTCATTTGGAAACGTAGAATGTCCAAGGAAGGTCCCGCTTGTCTTGCCTCTGATTGGCTGAAAGCGATTTGCCTGTAAGAGGAATCCGCCTACCCGCGCTGCAGGTTTAGTTTGCCGCCAGATCGAGAGCAGCAATTCATAAAGAAATTGGCGTGTTGGAGATAAAGCCTGGCTCTCACCTGATCTAAGATCTGATTGGTTCACATTCTGATCCAAACATCCGGTGGTAGAACATGAAATGTTAGTTGGTCACATGTATTCTGTAAGTCATGTAACGCTGATGATGATAACTATATAGGCCATAAAGAGAAATGTGTTTTGTGTTCTTTTGTCACGTTTCCTATGAGCACACTGAAGCTACAGCTGATAACCTTCACTTATTATTACAGTCACGTCTCCATATACAATATATGATATCCACAAGCACGTGAGGATGTGTTTCAGCTGCTAACAGGCACCAGGATTAAAACTGAAAATTAAACAAGTGTGAACGCTCACGCGATATCTTCAGCCATCGTCACCCGCGAGCTACACTTGCAGGAAATTGTGTCCGACTTAAACAACGGTGTCGGTACAAAATCGGCTCGGGGTCCTTCGACTGCCGATGACGTCAAAGTACAGCTCTTGTACCGACACCGGCTTTCAGCCACTCCCCCTGCTGCTTCCGTCTGCTCTCGTCTGTTTTCCAGGTGAGGCGCTGCTCAACTCGAACACGGCCTTCGTCAGCTTAGCGCTATAATAACCATTCTGTCCTCTTTTGCATCAGTCCAGGTTCCGTTTAAAGGAACTGGAAACACGTTAAATGTGAGCTTGTAATAAAACCTGTTGCATTTTATCACACTGTTTACAAGTTAAGCACATTGCTCATCTGTTTAATTGAAAGCTGATCATGATTTAGACCTTTTTTAAGCTGTTTTCATTATTCCAGAGGAGAGACAGACCTGCTGCACACAGCAGGGCCACATAGGGCAGTTTTATTATGCTTCCTACCAGGTAAGGCTCACGTGTTTATCCTGTGTACTCTGATTTTAATAAGATCCTCTCAATGCTTGAGAGGTATAAAAGGAGTCAACAGTGTGACAAATAAGTTCACATTTTACGTTTTTCAGCATCTTAAATAAAATAAACATAAATCATATTTTACAAAACTAGACAGAATGGTTATAGCGCTGAGTTGACATTTTCTTTACAAAACTCGCCAAAACAGCTGTTCTGTTGGCGGCAGGACAGACTGCCCGTAGCCAATTGTGGTGGAGCCCTTCTAGCCAATCAGAGGCCAGAAAGGCGGGATCTTCCTTAGACATCCTACGATTCCAAATGACGCATCCAGCGCTGCTGACACAACATGGCGGCTGCTGTTTTGGATTGCATTTAACGCGCAGCTATTGGCTGGATGCACCCAGAGTGACATGACGCTAGCCAATCAGCAGGAAGGAGCGTGTCGTTAAATCTAGTTTTTTTTCCTGTCGGTACCGGACCGGTTCCAGAATAAAAGGTGTTCATTACTAGAGAGAAACAATAAAAACAAAACACTAAAAAAATCACTCAAGTGAAATTATTCCTTAAAAAATCATTTATTAATAACGTACGTCATGCAGGCGGAACATGAAAATAGTCTCCTACACCTATCTCCTGTGTAACAGTTCCAGTTTCATTCCAGTTGCCCCTAGTGTTGTTATAACGCCCCCAAATGATAAAAAAGTTAACTCGGTCATTTTTAGTTCTATACGGAAGAACAAGACACACTGCCTTAAAAAGTCTGTGATGGTAAAAGACTACGAACATGGTGGACTAAAGGCTGCTGATTTTGGAGCCATGATTGGTGTACTTAAGCTAAACTGGATAAAAGCTTTTTTAATACAACCACATTCTATATGGTTCCACGTACCAAAATACATTTTCCAAAAGGTTGGAGGATTAGAATTCCTGTTAAAATGCAGCTTTGAAATATCTAAATTACCAATCAAACTATCTGACTTCCATAAACAAATACTGCTCTACTGGAAAATGATACTCAGCCACAACTTTACACTGCACAGCTCCACCTTGTGGAATAAGAGAGCCATTGTAATTAATAGGAAGACTGTATTCAAAACAGAATGGTATGACAAAAAGATTTTATGTGACAGATTTGATGGATAAAAATGGCAATTTGTTACAATTTGAATGTTTTGTCGAAAAATTTAATTTTAAATGCTCTGTTAGAGAGTTTAATCAAATCAGTAGAGCTATTCCACTTCCCTTAAAATTCATGGTTAAAAATATCTTGCTTAATTCAAATGTGGTGATTAAACTTGAAAATTGGCGAATTTAAGTTAGGTGAACAGAAATGTAATAACAAAACTTGGAAGTATGTTAAAAAAAGTTATTCTATGATATTGAAAAATCAACGTAAATAAAAATCACAGGAAATGAAACTACATTAACAAAGCCACATTGCAGCTTTCTTAAATGGCCAATCGCAGTGCGAGGATGTGCTTCAGTTGCTAACAGGCATCAGAATAGAATGCTAACACGATGTCGTCACCTGCCGGCTACATGTACGCCAGCTTTTAGCCACGCCCCCTGCTGCGTCCATCTGCTCTTGTCGTTTTTGCGGGCGAGGTGCTGTTCATAGGCCCTCATCGTGCTGCCAGTGCCTGCAGCTGCAGCTCTTCAGTCGTGGACAAACAAACAAACACTCCTCTCACTCGGCTCAGGCTGAGCTCACTCTGAGATTTGCCAACTTTAGAGCCCAGAAATGGAGATCCCAACAGCTCAGTGACCCGTTCACGACCGTCACAGAAAACTCACCGACCAACCTCCAGATGGTGCTGACTGAACTCCGGAGTAGCGACGCGCTCCACTCGCTGTGACTCTGTAGCTGCTGCAGCTAGTCACACCGACCCAACTCCAGCCCCAGATGCTCAGATGTTCTCCATGCTCAAATGTTCTCCATGCTCAGATGTTCTCCATGCTCAGATGTTCTCCATGCTCAGATGTTCTCCATGCTCAGCAGCACTTATCTATGTGAGCACCTGTCGTCTCTGAAGATGAACAGAACAACACAGGAGTCCCACTGATGAGCTCCTTCCTCAGCTCAGAGCCCGTCCTCGCAGATGCAGGTGTTTGGCTGGAAAAGGTGAGCATCAGAGTAACCTTCTCAGTGGCCTCGTGGTGGAGTGTCCACCCTGGGTCTAGGAGAACAGTTCACATCTCAGTGGGATCATACCAAAGCCTTGGGACCTCCCTACTCCACACTCAGCTTTAAGGGGTTGGGGGTTAAACCACCAAATGGTTCCTGAGCACAGGCAGCGCTGCAGCTCTCCGCTCCTACGGGGATGGCCAGGTGTGGAGATGTAGTCTCAGCAGTGTGATGACGACGGTGATGACTGTGGGACTAGAACTCAGAGTGGAGCAAAGTGAGCTTGAGTTATTGAGGTTTTAGGGTTGAACTTTTTCTGCTCTATAACACGAGAGTTAACAGGTGAGTTATTGCTTTTTCACTGAAGAGAATGACTATTTTTGGGCTTGCCATACCCTTTTCAATAAATGTTGAGTTTGGCCTGCGACCTGGTCACCCCTGAACCACGTAGACACCCCGTGGACTCACGCTTGGCGCTGATGTAACCGCGGTTCGCCATCTTGGATGGGTTCCTATTCCCATGTCAGCTCAAAAGGCCCAACAGAGCAGCCCGCCAGTCTGGAGCTGCAGGTGGGACATTCTGTCCACAGGGGGCGATACACACACACACACACACACACACACACACACACACACACACACACACACACACACACACACACACACACACACACCCCAC
>SSNQ01034093.1:130172-144107 GCA_006942095.1 Nothobranchius kuhntae | reverse complement strand
GAGCTTGTGTGTGTGCTGTTCCTCAGTAGCTCCAGACTCGTTACCATGGCAATGCGGTGCAGCCTGACTTTGTGGGTGGGGTCAGCCAGAAGCTAAAGTGGACTGAGATCTTTGACATTCAGCAGCGTGCTCGTCTGCAGCTGATGGGGACACCTGTGAGTCACCATGACCATCAGCACCTGTCGGATGTCCCCTCTCTCCCGGCCCCTGTCCCTGTCCCCCACAGGGGACTGTCCCCTCACCGCTCTTACTCTGTCCACCAGTCAGACGGTTCCAGAGACGGGCAAGAGGGCGAGGACAGAGACATGCTCTCCAGTCCGGTCCAGAACCAGCTGCACATCTGCAGCTGTGGGGAGTTTTCTCCTAACATGGTGCTGAACCCGTGTGATCACCCCCCCCCCACACACACACACACACTCCTCCTCTCCTTCATCCTCATGATCCTCACTCTCAGCCTGCTCCGTCCTCGCCACACGGCTGCAGGTGCATCACTCAGCGCCTCTGTCGGCTCCATCAGGATGAAGATCATCACTCTGCTCCTCCTCTTCATCCCAGGTAAGAACCTTAACCAGAACCAGAACCTTCCAGCGCGTTGCCTTGGACTCTCGAGGAGCCGCTGTAATCTGAAGGATTTACGGCTGAAGCCAGAACGATAAACTAGAATTTATTTAGTTGTAAACTTAATCTTCTTTATGGGTTTCTTCATCTCAGATGGAGTAGACAGCCAGGTCCAGTTAGAGACCTGATAACAGAACCGGGTCGCTCTGTTTGCTTCTCATCAGGAATGCAGTCACACCTTCCCATGTTTGTACAAACCATCCTCACTGGGGTCAAAGGTCACGGGTCTCAGCCTGCTTCCATCTGGAGGAGCTCGCCAGCGCTGCTTCCTTTTAGTTCATCAGGCTGGACCAGGACCTGGGTCAGAACCTGGGCCAGGACCAGAACCAGGACCAGAACCAGGACTAGGAACAGGGTCAGAACCAG
The DNA here is from genome assembly GCA_006942095.1 of Nothobranchius kuhntae. NCBI lineage: Eukaryota > Metazoa > Chordata > Actinopteri > Cyprinodontiformes > Nothobranchiidae > Nothobranchius > Nothobranchius kuhntae. Next base: position 143,123 of record SSNQ01034093.1, on the reverse strand, counting down.
GACCAGGACCTGGGCCAGAACTTAGGTCAGAACCAGGACCAGGACCTGGGCCAGGACCAGAACCAGGGTCAGAACCAGAACTTAGGTCAGAACCAGGGCCAGGACTAGGAACAGGGTCAGAACCAGGACCAGGACCTGGGCCAGAACTTAGGTCAGAACCACGACCAGGGCCAGGGTTAGGACCTGAACCAGAACTAGAACCAGAACTTAGGTCAGAACCAGGACCAGGACCTGGGCCAGGACCAGAACCAGGGTCAGAACCAGAACTTAGGTCGAAACCAGGACCAGGGCCAGAACCAGAACCAGAACTTAGGTCAGAACCAGGGCCAGGACTAGGAACAGGGTCAGAACAAGGACCAGGACCAGAACTTAGGTCAGGACCAGAACCAGGGTCAGAACCTGAACCAGAATTTAGGTCAGAACCAGGACCAGGGTCAGGGTTAGGACCTGAACTAGAACCAGAACTTAGGTCAGAACCAGGGCCAGGACTAGGAACAGGGTCAGAACCAGGACCAGGACCAGAACTTAGGTCAGAACCAGGACCAGGGTCAGGGTTAGGACCTGAACCAGAACTAGAACCAGAATTTAGGTCAGAACCAGGGCCAGGACTAGGAACAGGGTCAGAACCAGAACCAGGGTCAGAACCTGAACCAGAACTTAGGTCAGAACCAGGACCAGGGTCAGGGTTAGGACCTGAACCAGAACTAGAACCAGAACTTAGGTCAGAACCAGGACCTGGGCCAGAACTTAGGTCAGGACCAGGGCCAGGACTAGGAACAGGGTCAGAACCAGGACCAGGACCAGAACTTAGGTCAGGACCAGAACCAGGGTCAGAACCTGAACCAGAACTTAGGTCAGAACCAGGACCAGGACTAGGAACAGGGTCAGAACCAGGACCAGGACCAGAACTTAGGTCAGAACCAGGACCAGGGTCAGGGTTAGGACCTGAACCAGAACTAGAACCAGAATTTAGGTCAGAACCAGGGCCAGGACTAGGAACAGGGTCAGAACCAGGACCAGGACCTGGGCCAGAACTTAGGTCAGAACCAGGACCAGAACCAGGACTAGGAACAGGGTCAGAACCAGGACCAGGACCTGGGCCAGAACCTAGGTCAGAACCAGGGCCAGGACTAGGAACAGGGTCAGAACCAGGACCAGGACCAGAACTTAGGTCAGGACCAGGACCAGGGTCAGAACCAGAACCAGGACCAGAACTTAGGTCAGAACCAGGACCAGGACCTGGGCCAGAACTTAGGTCAGAACCAGGACCAGAACCAGGACTAGGAACAGGGTCAGAACCAGGACCAGGACCTGGGCCAGAACTTAGGTCAGAACCAGGACCAGGACCTGGGCCAGAACTTAGGTCAGAACCAGGACCAGGGCTAGGGTTAGGACCTGAACCAGAACTAGAACCAGAACTTAGGTCAGAACCAGGACCAGGACCTGGGCCAGGACCAGAACCAGGGTCAGAGCCAGAACTTAGGTCGAAACCAGGACCAGGGCCAGAACCAGAACTTAGGTCAGAACCAGGGCCAGGACTAGGAACAGGGTCAGAACCAGGACCAGAACTTAGGTCAGGACCAGAACCAGGGTCAGAACCTGAACCAGAACTTAGATCAGAACCAGGGCCAGGACTAGGAACAGGGTCAGAACCAGGACCAGGACCAGAACTTAGGTCAGAACCAGGGCCAGGACTAGGAATAGGGTCAGAACCAGAACCAGGGTCAGAACCTGAACCAGAACTTAGGTCAGAACCAGGACCAGGGTCAGGGTTAGGACCTGAACCAGAACTAGAACCAGAACTTAGGTCAGAACCAGGACCTGGGCCAGAACTTAGGTCAGGACCAGAACCAAGGTCAGAACCTGAACCAGAACTTAGGTCAGAACCAGGACCAGGACCTGGGCCAGGACCAGAACCAGGGCCAGGACCAGAACTTAGGTCAGAACCAGGACCAGGGTCAGGGTTAGGACCTGAACCAGAACTAGAACCAGAATTTAGGTCAGAACCAGGGCCAGGACTAGGAACAGGGTCAGAACCAGGACCAGGACCAGAACTTGGGTCAGGACCAGAACCAGGGTCAGAACTAGAACCAGAGCTTAGGTCAGAACCAGGACCAGGGCCAGAACCAGAACTTAGGCCAGAACAGGACCAGGACCAGAACCGGCTCGGTTCCAGTGGTTGGTCTGACTCCCGTTTCTTCTCTAGTTTGCTCCTCGGCTCACGGCCGTGTTGCCCAGAAGCTGCTGACTGACCTGTTCTCCAGCTACACCAACGCCCTGCGGCCGGTGGAGGACACCAACCACATCATCAACGTGACGTTGCAGATCACCCTCTCTCAGATCATCGACATGGTGCTGGACCCTGGTGGTGCACATTCTGATGGTGGGAACGCTCTGATGATGATGTGTTTTGTTTCTCAAGGATGAGCGGAACCAGATCTTGACCACCTACTTGTGGATCCGCCAGGTGTGGATGGACGCCTACCTGACGTGGAAGAAGGAGGACTATGATGGGCTGGACACCATCCGGATCCCCAGCAGCTACGTCTGGAGGCCGGACATCGTCCTGTACAACAGGTACGCCACACTTCCAGACCGGTCAGCTCGGGCTTTCTGGCACCAACAATGCTCCTCCTCATGGTTCACAGCGCTGATGATCAGTTCTCCAGCTCCATGGAGACCAACGTGGTCCTCCGTAATGATGGACAGGTCACATGGGACCAGCCGGCCATAACCAAAAGCTCCTGCTCTGTAGACGTGGCCTTCTTCCCCTTTGATGTGCAACAATGTCACCTGACCTTTGGCTCTTGGACTCACAATGGGAACCAGATGGACCTCATCAATTCTTTGGACAGTGCAGATCTGGCCGACTTTGTTCCTAACGTGGAGTGGGAGGTGAGAGCTAATCTTTTGATCAAGTCCTCCCTCCCGAGTCCAACTCTAACCGTTTAAATCCTCGTGGAAGCAGGTTCTTGGCATGCCGTCCAAGAGGAATGTCATCTTGTACGGCTGCTGTTCGGAGCCGTACCCGGACATCACCTTCACCCTTCACCTGAAGAGACGGGCATCCTTCTACATCTTCAACCTCCTCCTCCCCTGCATGATGATCTCCTTTCTGGCTCCTCTGGGCTTCTACCTGCCGGCTGACTCAGGTGAAAAGGTTTCTCTCGGAGTGACGGTTCTTCTTGCTCTCACTGTGTTCCAGCTGCTGGTGGCGGAGAGCATGCCCCCCTCCGAGAGCGTCCCACTCATCGGTGAGAAAAACCACTGTTTCCTATGTAAGGAGCCCAGCAGGCCGCATCGAGTCACTGACTAGTGTCAGAGTCTTTACAGCAATCCTCATACTAAGCAAGCATGCAGCGACAGTGGAGAGGAAAACTCCCTTTTAACAGGAAGAAACCTCCAGAGGATCCTGGCTCAGTATAAGCAGCCATCCATAGACATAGATAGATGCCGCGTGACCGCTGCAGCCTATGGGCGCTGACTAGCAGTGGCGCCGCCATCTTGGATAGGTCGAGCTTCACACGTGTAGCTCTGATACCGGACACGCGTTTTAGCGTTTTTAACCACAGTGGGTTTGCTGTGGGGACATGTGTGACTCTTGTCCAGAGCTTGGTGTCAAAAGCTATAGAACAAAGGATCAATAACTAAAAATCAATCAAACAATGAGAATCAGAATAATGAAACAATGTTCATTCAACAGGTGTGTGAGATCTATGGCAGGTATTTAAAAAACACTTCATATATGATAGAGCAGCAGAAACTACCACTCATCCATGTTAATAAACCGTGTGTAGCATTGAGGAGGGGCCACATCTGTATAAAATGACCAATCAGACGTGATGATTCCATATAAATACGTAATATCGATCTGATTGGTCGGTGAATGTTTAATCAGAAGATTCTAGTTTCTTTTACTTGTTCAGGGACCAAAAACACACTTCATATTAAGTCAGACAGAGTCAGTATAAAGTTTATAAAAAGCATTTATTTCTTTCCCCTAAACTAATAATTATACAAGATAAGGTGTGAATGATGATGGATGTAGTGGATGAAGAGAGTTTGGAGTCTGGGTTGTAACGTCAGTTAGGCTGTGTGGTTTGATAAGCTAAACTTTATTTATAAAGCCATCCAACGCCAGTGTGCAGAGTCTACGATACCCTTGTGTGTGTCGCTCCCGGCGGTCCGGAGGAAAGGCGGCCCGAGTATTGAGTCATGAGATGCACCAGGGCCTGCAGGTTAGACGTCTGACTGAGGTGTTGGTGGCTCTTAAGAGCCGTGTCTGGAATCACTCGCAGCGTTGCTGAGAGGCTCTGACCTTCAAATCAGAAGATAGGATGGTCTCTAATGCCAGTTCATCGGTTTGGCCGACCCAGGAGGCAGCTGGAGACTGGATTAGATCTGGAAGTAACTCCTGTTTTTATCACCTTCCATATTTATGAACTTGTACAAATCAGGATCTGACACGTTTGAAGGTGTTACCCAAACACCTGAGAATTCACCCCTTCCCTCCGATACTAGGAGAGGTTTTAATAACTATGTGAAGCAAAATGTTAAACATTAATAATTATCTTATTATAATGTGTGTGAGTGTACTGGTAGATTAACAGGTTAAATCAACAAACACTGCTCTGGTGTAGTGTAACATCTGAGATGGATCATTACAGGAAATATATTCATTTTAACATCATTGGTTAAAACACACATTAAAACACTTTAGGATTTAAACATCTAGTTCATTCAACACATTTAATTTTTTCTACCTAAAAGTTGTGAAGTCATTTATGACCGAAGGAGGATAAGTTGATTCGGAGTGAACGTGCAGGAGTCTCGCTTCTGCATGAGACCTCAGCTGAAGATGTCTTCTTCGTACGGTGAGAAAATCTGGAGTAGAGCGCTCTGGTGTGGAGGCCAGACAGATGTGGTGTTTGTGTCTGCAAAGTAAAAGTTACTTTCTGGTGAAGTTTTAGACGTAAATTTGACCTTTGATCCGCTCCACATGTGTACGATATAACTGTCATAACAACACGTGTGTACGATATAACTGTCATAACAACACATGTGTACGATATAACTGTCATAACAACACGTGTGTACGGTATAACTGTTATAACAACACGTGTGTACGATATAACTGTTATAACAACATGTGTGTACGATATAACTATTATAACAACACGTGTGTATGGTATAACTGTTATAACAACACGTGTGTACGGTATAACTGTTACAACAACACGTGTGTACGGTATAACTGTTATAACAACACGTGCGTACGATATAACTGTTATAACAACACGTGTGTACGGTATAACTGTCATAACAACACGTGTGTATGGTATAACTGTTATAACAACACGTGCGTATGGTATAACTGTTATAACAACACGTGTGTACGGTATAACTGTTATAACAACATGTGTGTACGATATAACTGTCATAACAACAGGTGTGTACGATATAACTGTTATAACAACACGTGTGTTCGGTATAACTGTTATAACAACACGTGTGTACGATATAACTGTTACAACAACACGTGTGTACGGTATGACTGTTACAACGACACGTGTGTACGGTATAACTGTTACAACGACACGTGTGTACGGTATAACTGTCATAACGACACGTGTGTACGATATAACTGTCATAACAACACGTGTGTACGGTATAACTGTCATAACAACACGTGTGTACGGTATAACTGTCATAACAACACGTGTGTACGGGATAACTGCTACAACAACACGTGCGTACGGTATAACTGTTACAACAACACGTGTGTACGGTATAACTGTTATAACAACACGTGCGTACGGTACAACTGTTACAACAACACTTGTGTGCGGTATAGCTGTTATAACAACACGTGTGTATGGTATAACTGTTATAACAACACGTGTGTACGGTATAACTGTTATAACAACACGTGTGTACGGTATAACTGTCATAACAACACGTGTGTACGGTATAACTGTTATAACAACACGTGTGTACGGTATAACTGTTATAACAACACGTGTGTACGGTATAACTGCTACAACAACACGTGCGTACGGTATAACTGTTACAACAACACGTGTGTACGGTATAACTGTTATAACAACACGTGCGTACGGTATAACTGTTACAACAACACTTGTGTGCGGTATAACTGTTACAACAACACGTGCATACGGTATAACTGTTATAACAACACGTGCGTACAGTATAACTGTTATACCAACACATGTGTAGGGTATAACTGTTATAACAACACGTGTGTACGATATAACTGTCATAACAACACGTGTGTATGGTATAACTGTCATAACAACTCGTGTGTACGGTATAACTGTCATAACAACACGTGTGTACGGTATAACTGTCATAACAACACGTGTATACGATATAACTGTCATAACAACACGTGTGTACGAGATAACTGTCATAACAACACGTGTGTACGATAAAACTGTCATAACAACACGTGTGTACGATATAACTGTCATAACAACACGTGTGTACGGTATAACTGTCATAACAACACGTGTGTACGATATAACTGTCATAACAACACGTGTGTACGGTATAACTGTCATAACAACACGTGTGTACGGTATAACTGTTATAACAACACGTGTGTATGGTATAACTGTTATAACAACACGTGTGTACGGTATAACTGTCATAACAACACGTGTGTACGGTATAACTGTCATAACAACACGTGTGTACGGTATAACTGTCATAACAACACGTGTGTACGGTATAACTGTTACAACAACACGTGCGTACGGTATAACTGTTACAACAACACGTGTGTACGGTATAACTGTCATAACAACACGTGTGTACGATATAACTGTTATAACAACACGTTTGTATGGTATAACTGTTATAACAACACGTGTGTACGGTATAACTGTTACAACAACACGTGCGTACGGTATAACTGTTATAACAACACGTGTGTACGGTATAACTGTTATAACAACACGTGTGTACGGTATAACTGTCATAACAACACGTGTGTACGATATAACTGTCATAACAACACGTGTGTACGATATAACTGTCATAACAACACGTGTGTACGGTATAACTGTCATAACAACACGTGTGTACGATATAACTGTCATAACAACACGTGTGTACGGTATAACTGTTACAACAACACGTGTGTACGGTATAACTGTTATAACAACACGTGTGTACGGTATAACTGTTATAACAACACGTGTGTACGGTATAACTGTCATAACAACACGTGTGTACGGTATAACTGTTATAACAACACGTGTGTACGGTATAACTGTTATAACAACACGTGTGTACGGTATAACTGTCATAACAACACGTGTGTACGGTATAACTGCTACAACAACACGTGCGTACGGTATAACTGTTACAACAACACGTGTGTACGGTATAACTGTTATAACAACACGTGCGTACGGTATAACTGTCATAACAACACGTGTGTACGATATAACTGTCATAACAACACGTGTGTACGAGATAACTGTCATAACAACACGTGTGTACGATATAACTGTCATAACAACACGTGTGTACGGTATAACTGTCATAACAACACGTGTGTACGATATAACTGTCATAACAACACGTGTGTACGGTATAACTGTCATAACAACATGTGTGTACGGTATAACTGTTACAACAACACGTGTGTACGGTTTAACTGTTATAACAACACGTGTGTACGGTATAACTGCTACAACAACACGTGCGTACGGTATAACTGTTACAACAACACGTGTGTACGGTATAACTGTTATAACAACACGTGCGTACGGTATAACTGTTACAACAACACTTGTGTGCGGTATAACTGTTACAACAACACGTGCATACGGTATAACTGTTATAACAACACGTGTGTACGATATAACTGTTATAGCAACACGTGTGTAGGGTATAACTGTTATAACAACACGTGTGTACGATATAACTGTCATAACAACACGTGTGTACGATATAACTGTTATAACAACACGTGTGTACGGTATAACTGTCATAACAACACGTGTGTACGATATAACTGTTATAACAACACGTGTGTACGGTATAACTGTCATAACAACACGTGTGTACGGTATAACTGTTATACCAACACATGTGTAGGGTATAACTGTTATAACAACACGTGTGTACGATATAACTGTCATAACAACACGTGTGTACGGTATAACTGTCATAACAACACGTGTGTACGATATAACTGTCATAACAACACGTGTGTACGGTATAACTGTCATAACAACACGTGTGTACGGTATAACTGTTACAACAACACGTGTGTACGGTATAACTGTTATAACAACAAGTGTGTACGGTATAACTGCTACAACAACACGTGCGTACGGTATAACTGTTACAACAACACGTGTGTACGGTATAACTGTTATAACAACACGTGCGTACGGTATAACTGTTATAACAACACGTGTGTACGGTATAACTGTTATAACAACATGTGTGTACGATATAACTGTCATAACAACACATGTGTACGATATAACTGTTATAACAACACGTTTGTATGGTATAACTGTTATAACAACACGTGTGTACGATTTAACTGTTATAACAACATGTGTGTACGATATAACTGTTATAACGACACGTGTGTACGGTATAACTGTTACAACAACACGTGTGTACGGTATAACTGTTACAACAACACGTGTGTACGGTATAACTGTCATAACGACACATGTGTACGATATAACTCTCATAACAACACGTGTGTACGGTATAACTGTCATAACAACACATGTGTACGGTATAACTGTCATAACAACACGTGTGTACGAGATAACTGTCATAACAACACGTGTGTACGATATAACTGTCATAACAACACGTGTGTACAGTACAACTGTCATAACAACACGTGTGTACGATATAACTGTTATAGCAACACGTGTGTACGGTATAACTGTTATAACAACACGTGTGTACGGTATAACTGTTATAACAACATGTGTGTATGATATAACTGTTACATCAACACGTGTGTACGGTATAACTGTTATAACAACACGTGTGTACTGTATAACAGTTATAACACCTGAAATAAGTGAGTGCTTGTGTAACTCACGTACAAACAGTGTCTACATGATTCAGAGAGAGGATGAGAGAACAACTAGAACAAAGTCTGGATGACAAAAACACAACAAACCAACAGAACTGACTGTTAGTTCTGGTTCTGTTCGGTTTGTGTCTCTCCCTTTCTGCAGATCTAGAAGCTGCTTCTTGTTCATCCTTCATCATTTATATTTGTGAACTCTCCCCGTCTCTTCCTTCTCCATCTCTGTGTCCTTTGGGATTAAAAACAACCAAAAGCATCTCTAATAACATTTAGATGTCAGGTGGAGGATGAAGTTAAAGTCAAAGTTCCATTAGTCCTCACACATCTCCACATCTGACCCATCTCCGTGGGGAGTGGTGAGCTGCAGCGAAGGCTGGGCTCAGGAACGATCCGGTGGTCTATCCCCCCCACTCCAACCCCCTAAAGCGGAGTGCCAAACTGGGAGGCACTGGGTCCCATTGTTAGTCTTTGGTATGACCCGAGGGTGTCCACGTCCCAGGGTGGATGCTCTACCACTGGGCCACTGAGAAGGTAACCTACCTGTTTATGCCCCTCCCACATCCCACATGGAAAAGTCCTGATGTTGTCCACACTCTAGAGTAGACCTGAGGCTTGTTCTCGCTACTCTGACTCAGTTCTGGTTGCTTCACAGCCAGACAGGACTCAGGGAGAGAGGGGAGACTGTCTTCATTTATCTGTTACTTGTGTTGAGAACTTTTAAACAGTAACTGAAGCTTTCCATGAGCTAAATCCCGTGAAAGAGGACTGCTACCTGGAGCTCCCTTCTGCAGGTAGAGAGGTGGGATCGGCCATGTGGGGCTGACGTCTCTCCAGAACCACTGACTTAACCAATAGGTGGCAGGGTTCTGGTTAATAACAGAAACTTACCAGGTTAGCATGGTTAACCCTGGGCATCTGTGTGTTCGACAGGTAAATACTACATCGCCACGATGACAATGGTTACCACATCAACAGCCCTCACCATCTTCATCATGAACATCCATCACTGTGGTCCCGAGGCCCGTCCAGTCCCCCGGTGGGCCCATCGCTTGGTCCTGAACTTCCTGGCCAGAATGTGTTTCCTCGGTGATGTCGGCGAGAGCTTCCTCAAAGGAGCTGCTCCCAAGAAACAGCCGCTGTCCCTGGAGGAGTCTGGTGGTCCCCCGTCCTGGGACAGGAGAGGACAAATGGGGGGAGGGAAGGTGGCTGAAGATGGGGTGGGGGACTCTGTGAGAGTGGAGAAGGACCTGAAGGAGGATCTTGTCACCATCAACCACTCTGAAGAGAAAGAAGCTGCTGGAGAACGAGGGGAGGTGGTTGGTAGCTCAGGAGGAGAGCATGTGGAGCACAAGAAGGGTGTAGGGGGTGGAGACATGCAGAGCAGCAAGGAGGTCTTGGTCAGAAGCCAGTGTGTGTGCCAGCACCAACAACTGCAGAAGAACATCCAGTTGATCTCCAGCTCGTATCAGGACCAGCGAGCAGCGCAGGTCCAAATCGGAGAATGGAGGAAGATGGCCAAGGTGATGGACCGCTTCTTCATGTGGCTCTTCTTCATCATGTTCTTCTTCATGAGCATCCTGATCCTAGGAAAAGCCGCCTAATGGAGCTCTGAGCTCCAACTGTGCAGTTGACCTGGACTTAGCCCTGAGATACGCCGGCGGACACTGTGCCACTTTTTCACTTTCGGAGGCGATTTACTCCTTGTGCGAGAATCTACAAGATCGGGGAGCGTTTAGCACTGAGCGTGGTGGTGGGGGGTGGTGATGGTGGTGGTGGGGGGGTGGGGGGTGGTACGAGAGGTCATTAACACCAGACCAGCTACCGATGAGCCATCGTGAAGGTATCGCACTGTTGAAGCGGTGCTGTGACCCAAAACACACCAGAACCTCTCCCAGCTCTCCAGCTAGTTCCCTCTCAACACATCGTTGTTTTATTTGGACACTTTGTCACACGATGACAAAGATGGTCCAGAAAGTGTTAACTGAATCTAGTAAAATCCACCTGCAGCACCCCGAAGGGATACAGACGTCAACAACACAAACAAGTCCGGCATGTTCTGTGAAATAGCTATCTGCAGCATGTTTGCAGGTCCAGCATGTTGCTCGTGAGATCTGCTCTGTGGGGAGTCGAACGGCTTGAGCTGAAGCTGAACGCGTCGAGTGAAAAAGTCACAGTGTCCACGGGCTTTAAAGACCCGGTTTGGTTCCTGACAGGAGACACTCCGATCTCCAAACGCATCTTCATCAGGTTAAAACCACGAGCAGCAATCAGCTGATTCATCGAGCCAGATTTGCAATTAAATGAATTAAATAATAGAAAAGCTAAACGGTTCTGGGACACCAGGGTCTGGGGATGTTGGAGGTGTTTCAGAGTCCAGGTTCTAGACCAAGAGGTTCTGTCCGGCTCTACGGTCCAACTGCAGGAATCATGAATAAAGTCAGTCTGACCAACACACATGACTTGGTTTTACTTCTGTTGTTTGTTCCCTGCAGCTCAGCCAGTCACACTGATGGTGTTAATGTCCCCCAGACCAGAGACACGTTTCTGACTGGAACATCTAGTTCTCCAGAGACGACAGGTCGTACGAACAGATCAGCAGATCACAACTCCTTTACAAGACTTTATGCAGAACCCCGACTTAAAACTCTACTTCAGCTCAGCACAGCTCTGCTGCCACAGCTGCAGCAGTTATGATCCACGCCTGATGAAGGACCCGGCTCCTGATGAAGGACCCGGCTCCTGATGAAGGACCCGGCTCCTGATGAAGGACCCGGATCCTGATGAAGGACCCGGCTCCTGATGAAGGACCCGGCTCCTGATGAAGGACCCGGCTCCTGATGAAGGACCCGGCTCCTGATGAAGGACCCGGCTCCTGACGAAGGACCCGGGTCCTGATGAAGGACCCGGATCCTGAGGAAGGACCCGGATCCTGATGAAGGACCAGGATCCTGATGAAGGACCCGGGTCCTGATGAAGGACCAGGCTCCTGATGAAGGACCCGGATCCTGATGAAGGACCAGGCTCCTGATGAAGGACCAGGCTCCTGATGAAGGACCCGGGTCCTGATGAAGGACCAGGCTCCTGATGAAGGACCCGGATCCTGATGAAGGACCAGGCTCCTGATGAAGGACCAGGCTCCTGATGAAGGACCCGGGTCCTGATGACGGACCAGGCTCCTGATGAAAGACCCGGGTCCTGATGACGGACCCGGGTCCTGATGAAGGACCCGGATCCTGACGAAGGACCCGGGTCCTGATGAAGGACCCGGCTCCTGATGAAGGACCAGGCTCCTGATGAAAGACCCGGCTCCTGACGAAGGACCAGGCTCCTGATGAAGGACCAGGCTCCTGATGAAGGACCAGGCTCCTGATGAAGGACCCGGCTCCTGATGAAGGACCCGGATCCTGATGAAGGACCCGGGTCCTGATGAAGGACCCGGCTCCTGATGAAGGACCAGGCTCCTGATGAAGGACCAGGCTCCTGATGAAGGACCCGGGTCCTGATGAAGGACCCGGCTCCTGATGAAGGACCAGGCTCCTGATGAAGGACCAGGCTCCTGATGAAGGACCAGGCTCCTGATGAAAGACCCGGCTCCTGACGAAGGACCAGGCTCCTGACGAAGGACCAGGCTCCTGATGACGGACCCGGGTCCTGATGAAGGACCCGGATCCTGATGAAGGACCAGGGTCCTGATGAAGGACCAGGCTCCTGATGAAGGACCCGGCTCCTGATGAAGGACCAGGCTCCTGATGAAGGACCCGGATCCTGATGAAGGACCAGGCTCCTGATGAAGGACCAGGCTCCTGATGAAGGACCAGGCTCCTGATGAAGGACCCGGCTCCTGATGAAGGACC
>SSNQ01034093.1:113936-118936 GCA_006942095.1 Nothobranchius kuhntae | reverse complement strand
CAATTCACGCGTAAGCCTCGAAACAAGAAGAATAATGATGAACCACACAATTAGACAAAGAAAGGTTTAGAAACAACTTGATGATAGGAAACCACAGCCTGTGGAGCTGCATTCATTTGGCTATTACGGATGGTCCCAAGAATCGTTCCATATAAAATGTAAAATAAAAATCATTCAAAGTCTACGGGAACTTCAATCAGAATCATTGGGTTTAGCAGCCCTTTCACTAATTATTCTCTTTCATCTTTGTGTATAAATGAAGCAGATCACAACAAGTACTGATGAGCAACATTTAACAGTTTACAAAATAATTTTCTACACGCGCACCTCGGTGAACAGCGTGCACCGTGAACAAGGCAGAAAGAAAATGGTTGGATTTTCAGAAACCCACACGGAGAGACTCAGATGAAGTGAAAACAACCAACAGCCGTGCTCGATAGCAAAACAAATAAATCACTATTTGGAGAACCTGCTCAAATTATATTTTTCATCGTTGTTTTGTAGCTTTAACCTTCAGGCCTCAACTGAAAAGACCTTACTTGTTCAGTAGTAACTGTTTGTTTGGGATATCTCTCGTTTTGGGCCGGCTGTGTCTCTTGGCTCCTGGCTGAAACGGGAGTGATCAGGCTGGCGATTGATATGCACACGGCTAGGTCGGTTTTCTGGTCTTTTGGAGCCTTTACCTCTATTATAACCTCCTTGGTTCACTCGTCCTCTACCACAGACATGCAGAATAGAGGAGCAGACACGTGAAAAGTGGCCCCGGCCACCACAAGCCCAACAAGTGGGAGGTTGGGAGTAGTTTTGTGATGTCCACTCTCTCTGGGAGCTGCGGCTGCTCCCTCGGGCTTAAAACTTCCCCTTGTGTAACCCTGATGGTAATACACAGTTCCTACGGTTATTTCTGGTTTAACAATCAGTTCTTCTTCAGCCGGGGCTGAAGGTTCTGGAGGTTGAGCGAGAGTCTGAGCGCCTTGGAAAGGCGGGGGAGGAGATGATGTGAGGGGCTTTAATTCCCTCTCTCGTTTATCAACTGACGCTGAGTTGCCCAATATTTATGAAGGATAATCAGAGTTAAAATCAGACAGTCAGACAATCAAGAGTTATAATCAGATAACCAGAGTTATCCCCAGATAATCAGAATTGTAATCAGACAATCAAACAGTGTGACATAACCAGATAATCCGAACATGAGGGCAACAAGCAGAACGTCTTTTCAACCAAACACCGCAGCTTAACACTCTCCCTTCACACACGCACAGACACACAGATTGACATTCCAAAGCGCTTCCTGACACACACAGAGCGACTACCCTTTAAAACACGCAACCAAAATCCGGACCAGACCACCAAGCCAAGAACCACATGCTCACAGACCAAGAAAAATTGAGAAGGTAATTGGATTGTTTTGTTTTAATTTGATTGTCCATTCAGCTTTGAGCGTTGGGCGTTACTTTATTCCTACAGGGTTAAGCGACTTGTTTTAGAATCAATTTAATTTCCTTCTTTTGAGCCAAATATAGCGGTGATCGTATTTTACTTTAGCACCTCCCGCAGCACCTTAAAAATGTCTAATAATCAAAGCGACAGTGTGATTTCTGTACTTTTTGTCAACAGCAGTTGCCAGCCCTGTGTCGCCCTATATAGTGGCTGCTTTAACGTGGCACTTTTTTATTTATTGCCCACTTTAGTGAGGCTTTTTCCCTTTGTCCCGCTATTCTGTATTATTACCGCCACACCTGATTCCGCGGGGGGTTGAACTGAATGCGTAGATTCAGCTCTGTTTACAACCTTTTCCGGTAGCGTCCGGTTGACTGTTTTTTCTTTCACATTTGTTTCACACAGTTTTTAACCGGACAGCCGGTGTCGGTACAGGATCGGCTCGGGGTCCTTCGACCGCCGATGACGTCAAAGTACGGCAAACCCACTCGGTCAAAATACACTACACATCTATACTGTTGGAAAGAATTTAGCAGTTTCGTTATTAAAATAATGTTTATTAAGACGTAAGTTTGTGTTTATAATGGTATTTGTAAAAGAAAACACTATATTTTATTCATAATGTTGAACTCCTCTTTGAGCACATCCCTTGAAGGATCATAGGTATTAGCAACACCTGTGAAATTGTATTTGCAGGAAAGAAGTGTGTACCGTTTATCGAAGTATTTTGTGTTTAGAGTTTTTGACATCTTGTCCATGCGTAGTTCAGGTACGCTCATAGCTGCTAGCCAAAACTCTGGAGTTAAAAGTTTTCTGGCTTTACTAAAATACCTGTCTGTACTTATTTGATTGATGGTAGTTTTACTTTCTATTAGACTCCAAATGTAATCATTTGGCACGTTTCTAATTCATAATTTGTAGGAATGTAATCGGTGATATTAGCATTAGCATTCCTATGGGTTTTTCCATGTATATTAGCATTGCGCTAACCACTCGCTGCCAAATTGCAGCCTTTGCAATTAGAAAATCTCCTTTTGTCACATCGCAATTTAATTGCACATCCAGTTAATCGTTCAGCCCTAATATACATGCAGCTCTATGCTAAAAGTGTATTTTCAAAGAGGTAATGATGGATTTCTTTGTAAAAGTTGTCCATCTTTCCAACAGAAAGATTTGCCTGGACCAACGTAACGTGATAACAACATAACGTGATTACGTAACTTCCGTAAGGTTCATGTTCAGCCAATCAACTACTTAGACGTCATCGGCAGTCGACGGACCCCGGGCCGATCTTCAATTCAATTCAATTCAAGTTTATTTATATAGCGCCAAATCACGACAAGAGTCGTCTCAAGGCACTTCACATAATAAACATTCCAATTCAGGTCAGTTCATTAAGCCAATCAGAAATAATGTTTCCTATAAAAGGAACCCAGCAAATTGTTGTAAAGTCACTGACTTGCGTTAACTGATGCTCCTCTGGTCTGTTGAGGAAAGAGTCTGTGACTTAAGGCTGTGTCTGGTGCCATCTCCCCTTGGCATCACCATAGAAACACAACACACGCCAACCCAGATCAACCACTCTGAGCAACCCTGTCCCTGCTGTCTTCACCAGAACAGTGTCAACATCTGTGCAGATGCTGCCCCAAAATGTCCACCTCTCCTAACCCCAAACACTGAGATACCTGAACTCCTCCACCGGGACCATCTTCTGCTACTACTGAAGCTACTCCGGTCGGCAAGATGGCGCCTGTGCTTGGCTTAGCTGCGGTCACCGGCCACTTTTTCAAACTTTTCTCCACTAACCTCCTCTTTTCCACCTTGCTCCTGTCTGCGATCCTCTTCAGTAGTCTCCCCGCTACCATCTCCTATGATCGCCAGACTCTTTTGTCCTTCCGTTCGTTCACGATCGCCCAAGATGCACCGAGGATTTACCATCCTGTTTGTTTACCTGAGCGGCGTACCGGCCCGGAACCAATCGACGATCCAGAGCTGCGCACTTCTAGCGATGTTTGTCCGGTCCCGGGAAAACGTCGGAGAAAAAGAGGTAAACGAGCAGGAATCCAGGTGAGAATAAGACTTCTCTTAAAGCGTGGTTTATCTGGTAAACATCGGCGTGATCTTCTAGCTTCTTGTCCTTTGTTTGGTGACCTGAGCGCTACTTCCGCATTCCCGCCAGGCCGCGGTTCATCCGTCTAAGATTTTAAGGTCGGTTTATCCTCATTCCTCAGTGGTTTCTCCTCCTGTTCCCTCCATAAGTGGTTTTTATAAACACCATGGATCTAACCCTGCTAATTTACATTCACTAACTCCAGCTGTTTGTGTAGTTTCTGATTCCTCCACCTCACTCAGCATGGCTCTATTAAATACCCGCTAGATTTTTAGGTTAGGGTTAGGGTTAGGGTTAGGGTTAGGGTTAGGTGGAGTAGATGGAGTAGATGAATCTCAGTGAGTTCCCCCTGAATCAGTCGATTAACCGAAACAGTTTGAATAGGGAGTCACTGGCAATGCACGGGCCGTCGCGTGTCACTCTAGAACTCCCCTCCAGTTGTTGGTTCGTCTTAATGAACAGTAGAAGAGTAGAGTAGAAAAACATGAAAAAACAGAATCAAGAAGAAAGTGAGAAGAAGAACAGAATAGAGAACCAGAGGAAACAAGGAGGAAAGCAAGGTGGACCCAGATTTGGTAGAGACCAAGTAACAGACATGGTGTCGTAGTGTTACGTTCAACCACATCCGAGCCGGAGTAGGCTAAACTTGGCTCCCCCAATTCCCAATCCTAAGTGTGGCAGAGGGAATGGGAGAGGAAAAGAGGTGAGACAGAGAACAAAATGGTTTCTAGTGTGGTGCCAACTACACTTCTAACAAAAGTCTGTTTTAAGGTGAGGGTTAGATTTTAGGTATAGGGCGTGTAGGGGACTAGTAAACATAAAGGTAGAGATTAATGCCATCACGCATGAGACCCACGGACCTTAGGGTTAGAGTTGGGTTTTAGGGTAAGGGTTAGATTTTAGGCGGAGGGTGGGTAGGTTAACGTCCACACGTGTAGCTGTTGGTCAGCTAATAGCATGTCATTTCAGGACATGTTGCTTCAACTATTAACGATCTACTTTTAAATCTTTATTCTGAATTGCTTATTCTGTTTTAGGCCACAGTCTTGTTATTGAAATGAAAACAAAAAGAAAGGATGCTTATGGAGATGTACAAAATTGGCAAGATATTATTGTTGATCAATATCCTCCAGCTCCGTTCTGATGACAACATCCCATCTGTGTGTGTGTTGCTGTCCAACTGTCAGCAGACCAGGTCAGTTGAAATGGCAGAGAAACCAAAAACGGCAGCCATCAGGTCGTTTTTTAATGCTCCAGAACGTCAAGTAAGTAGAAACTTGCATTTTGATAAAGACATCTGTAAGAAAGAAATGAAATTGTTTCTAAAAGGTTTCATTAGGCAAAGTCCAGTCACTTGAGCACAGGCAGCCAGAGCCTGTCAGACACAGGCACAGAGTCTCAGGTCAGTCTCTTATAAGGACATACAGTGTTCAGTGATTCCCCTAGGAAT
>SSNQ01034093.1:91047-113826 GCA_006942095.1 Nothobranchius kuhntae | reverse complement strand
AGGTTTAATGGTTTTTTTATATTTATTTATTTTTAAGAATTTTCTGTTTGTGCCCCCTCAAACAGGGACGGCGTTAGGCCCGGCTACTTGGGCTGAAGCCCCGGATGTTTCATGAAAAGCCCCGGATCTAAATCGCGGAAGTAACATGCAGTACCAAAGTCCGACAGAGAGGGCGCAGCTGGCAGTAGTGTGTATACGGCCTGCCTGAGCCTCCACCACTGAAGAAGAAGCCCTTCAGCGGCCGGCTTCTTCTACACTCTCTGCCTGAAAGGCATGTGTGAAGATGGACATAAGGACGTTTTTTAGACCTAAAGTACAACGACAGAACCCCAGCTTTGATGAGACTGGTGTTGACTCAGGTTTGTGAGTCTTATTTGAAAATATTTGTTGTGCTGAAATATTTGTTGTGCTGCTGGTTTGCCTAAAGTTAGCTTACTATCAGGTAAAGTTGTTGGAGAAAGAAAGGGAATATTTACTATCATCTCACACTAAACACTAACAGGAACTATACTCTGCCCTGAATATGCTTAATATGTAGCTTCAGATTAAAAATTATGTTGTACAAGACATATATATATGATGTTGACTAGTGCGTGTCACGTGTGTGTGTGTGTTAAGCCCCGGATCTTCTTCAGTCCTAAATCCGCCCCTGCCCTCAACAATAACAAAAATAATAATTAATAAAATTTCTGTTTAATAAAGTTATATAGCTGGCGTGAGTCACGTGACCATACCGTCTCTTCCTCACGCCAGAGCGCACAGCCGGTCACAACTAGCTGCAAGCACTCACGTTTTCTTCATGGCCGAGCGAGTGGTGCAGAGCTTTTAGGACATACTGATTGGGAGAAACGGACTAACACCGGTAAGTAGGATGCACACTACTATACACAGTTATTAGATTATTTTGTACATTAAGTTGTTTTGTGGCACTAGGTGTGTGTGATGTATTACTAGCTGGGTGTGTGTCTGTGGCTTGGTACCGATTCTGAACCTCAGTAGCTTTAGGATTAACCAAAAACATTCTGTACATAAGTACTTGTACGAAAATATTTTTTCAATCTTAAATATAGGGAATTTGCCAATAAAATGTTGTTGTTAACTAGGTACCGCAAAGTTGCATTCCTATCGCTGCTGCGTGTCACGTGACAGCCCTGCTTCTTGTTTACAGAATCACTTCCTGGTTCGCAGACTGATAAAACTTGAACAAATTTAAAATTTAGCTACCTTTTGTGAAAGGAAATAAGAAAAATACTAAAGGTAACATCCGTCACAAGTTTTGTGTTACTAAATATTCGGTCCTTGTCTGTAAATTCTGTCCAGCGTTTTAGGGAGCATAGTTTTGTTTTAGATTTTAAGGTTTCTCAGCCCTTCTGGTGGGTTTATAGTTCACTAATACTATGCATATTGTCAAAATGTTGGAGTTTATATTTGCTCTCCTTTGGAATTCATTGTATTAAAAAACATTCTGTTTTAAAGATGTACATTTAAAAAAAAACTACTGTTTTCACAGCAAAATTATTTTATCTGTACAGTTCTCTGTTTTGCACAAAGTAGATGGTAAAACTGAATGAAAGCATAAACATTGTTTTATTCTTTATTTTTATTATAATTACTAAAGCACTATGATTAAAATATTATGGAAATATTCTGGATCAGCATCATGAAGCAAATTTGTGGCCAAATTATATACAGTTAGTTTTCTGGAAAAGGAATGAAATGTCCCAGTATGTGTATGCATGAGTTTTATATGCATGAAAAAACATTTGTAAATGAATTATGATATATCATTGTACAGACATGCCTCGTAAGGAGAGGAGGCGGAAGCAGCGACAGAAAGAGCTATGTGAGGCAGCTAAAGGCAGTGGGTCCCTCACCAGCTGGATAAAAACAGAGTACAGGTAAGTTGCATCACAGCAACAAGTGTAGAAACAATAATATACACAACTGCGATGTTTTGATGCCAGAAAATGTTTTTTGTTAGCTACTTGATCATGGATTAGGTGCAAGCCCTGTTAAATATGAATAACTACATAATTCATTCATACAATAGCTAATGTTGCCTTGTTCTCAGATGGACAGCAGGTGGAGAGTGATAGATCACATGAGGAGATTGAAGACACACACACACACACACACACACACACACACACACACACACACACACACACACACACACACACACACACACACACATTCTTATCTCTGACACAAACTCCTCTATTATCCACTAATGTTTAGATTTCCATTTATTCACCACAGGTGTTGTCTCAGATATTTCTGGCACAGTTCTAAGAGTTTTCACCAATTTTTGCCATTTTTTTATTATCTTACATTAATTTTGTAATTGACTAACATTTCTCCTCTGTTCGTTTTACTACCTACAGTCTGAGATCAACACAGCCTTGCCCTCCAGCATCACCAGCAGCAGCAAGAGGAGCGACCCTGCAACAGCTACACTGTACCCCATCATCAGGTAACATAGGACAGCAATAGATCAGGAGGTGGAGCAGGTTGTCCAGTAATCGGAAGGTTGCAGGTTTGATCCTGACTTTAATCAGAGATTGATGCTGTTGTGTCCTTGGGCAAGACACTTAACCTGCTTTGCCTGCTGGTGGTGGTCGGAGGGACTGGTGGCGCCTGTGCTCAGCAGCTGCACCTCTGTCAGTGCGCTCCAGAGCAGCTATGGCTACATCATAGCTCATCACCATCAGTGTGTTAATGTGTGTGAATGACTGATTGTGTTGTAATGTGCCTTGGGGGCTTGTAGAACCCTAAGAAGGCATTATACAAATACAGACCATTTACCAAAACAAGTTACTTTTGCTTTACATTGTCCTTATGGTGTTTATAATGATTCACTTCCATTTTGAATTTCTAATATGATTTGTTATTCAGCCGGGTATACTGTGTGTCGTGTTTTTATCAAGGATTCCAGTGACACCTTGTCGAGCACACAAACTCCATCTTTTATTGAATCACTTCCTCTCCCTTCCCCTTCACAATAAAACCCAGTTACACTCAAACAGATTACACCACATCCTCCTTTCGCTGAAACATCAAACTTACAAGAACTTTTACTGCATATAAGAACACTGTACTTTTTTTTTCTTAGAACCTTTCATAGAAACATGTTCAACTCTTCAGCTTATAAGAACTTTCCTTTTTATTATTATTATTATTATTTTTTTTTTTTTACTTCACAAGTCCAGTCGTTGTGGTTTTATGACAACCCTACCAGCCCTAACAGGGCCTGCGTCTGCTATCTTAGGAGTCAGAGTAGTAGCCGCCGATAGGTTTGAAGCAGGCAGGGCGTTCTCTGTTGGTCTGACTGGCGTGCTTGGGGTTTGTAACTTTGGAGTGGCATCTGGCAATGGCTGAAGGTGATGCCTGTTTCTCCTGATGGCTTCTGAAGGGGTCTCTACAATGTATGAGCGGGGTGTGGAGTGAGAGGAGATGACAGTCCCTTCTCGTCTGGTGTCTGTAATCCACACTGGTTGCCCAGGAGAGAGCGGAGGAAGTTCTGTCACACGATGTCTCCTGTTGTACGCGGCACTGTCCTTCATCACTCTCTCTCTCGCTTTTGTCAACACTGTAGCTCCATTCGGAAGGCTGGGATTGAGTAAAAAAGGAAGCTGGGGAACTGGCGTGCGCAGTCTTCGTCCCATTAGTAGTTGCGCTGGGCTATATCCATTAGCCAATGGGGTCGCTCTGTAGGCTAGAAGTGCCAGATATGGGTCTTTTGCTTTCTTTAGTAGACTTTTCACAGTTTGGACATGACGCTCAGCCTCACCATTGCTTTGTGCAAATCCTGGACTGCTCGTTACGTGCATGAACCCACAAGCTGCGGCGAAGTCTTTGAACTGTTGGCTTGAAAACTGAGGTCCGTTGTCGCTGTAGAGAAGCTCTGGAATCCCATGTCTGGAAAAGATTGACTTTAGATGCACTATAACATCCTCCGATCTTGTGGGAGTGAGTTTGGCTATTTCCACAAATTTAGAGTAGTAGTCCACCAGAAGCACATAGTTGCTGTTGTTAAATGTAAAAAGGTCTGCTCCAACTTTTTGCCATGGTCTCTCCGGGAGTTGACTTGGCACTAAAGGTTCCACTGGGTTGGCACGCTCTTTGATGCATATGGTGCAATTTTTCACAAGGTCATTTATTTGCCCACTCAGACCGGGCCACCATACTGTCTCCCTGGCTCTCTCTCTGCATCTAGACATTCCTTGATGTCCCTCGTGTAGGGCAATGAGGACAGAGTGGCGCATAGCAGTAGGGATAACTAGTCTGGTGCCTTTGAGTAGCAGATTGTCGTGTACTGTTAATGTGTCTCTGTGTGGCCAATATGCTTTAATTGGGCCTGTGAGATGGCTGTATTCAGGCCAGCTGCTCTGACAAAAAGCCATGACATCTGAGCATATGCTGTCAGTTTTAAGCTGTTCCCTTAACTGTGTGATGTATGACGGGGTAGCAGGCATGCACTTGACTATTTCTTCCACATATATATTGGTGTCCTCCAGTAGTTCAGCTGTAGCCTTAGAGTCAGGGTCATGGCCAACGGGTGCACGTGACAGCGCATCTGCTGTGAGGATTTCTCTGCCTGGAATGTGTGAGATGGTGTAACTGTACCTCATGAGCCTCAGGCGGAACCGTTGGATTCTGGGTGGAAGCTCAGTTAGAGCTTGCTGCCCTAGCAGGCTGACCAGTGGTTTGTGGTCCGTCTCTAGAGAGAAGTGTCTTCCGATAAGAAAATCTTTGAATCTCTCACAACCCCACGTTAGTCCAAGCGCCTCCTTCTCCACCTGTGCATACCTCTGTTCTGTTTCTGTTAAAGAACGAGACGCGTATGCTACCGGTCTCCATTCTTTCCAGTTCTCGTTTCACCTTCCCTAACAAAGGGATGGGGACCCGTCTTGGGGTGGCCAGGGAAAAAGGCACAGCATTGGGTTTCAGCTTAATAGTATAAGGTTGTTGCATTAAACCTAATCCCTGACACAGTTTTGGGTAGTTCTCGTTTAACACATTCATGTCAATACTGTCAGCTCTACACACAAGGTTTAGCTTTACACTTGCTGGCCTGCTTAACAGTGCTATGTGCAAATCTTTGATAAGTACACATTTTCCTGGATTTCCTGTTCACCTTTGCAAATTGTTTCTCTGCTCATTCCCAAAACATCAAGTGGAGTGCCACCTGGACCAAACAATGGTCTATCTGGTTCACATAACCCTGTCTCATTTTGGTTTATGCAGTAATACATTTGGGCTGGGATAACAGAGACGTCAGCTCCTGTGTCTATCTTAAATCTAACCTTGTGGTTTCTGCATACCAAGGGTCTGAACCTGCGTCTACAGAACCAAGGAACACGGGTGTATCTTCACATTCCTCTGTTTCTATCACATGCACAGATTTAACAGATTTACACACTTTACTGAAGTTTCCTCTTTTACCACATGAGTGACATACTGTCTCCTTTGCTAGGCATTGTCCTTTACCATGCGCAGGGGTTTTCCCACACCTGTAGCATGACCTCCCATTCGGTGTTTTATCCGTTGTTGTGTATTTACGTTCTCGTCGGGGCTTGAATGTTGAACGCTTTTGTTCCCTGTGCTTCGCTGTCACAGCATCTATCTCCAACTTATTTTCCCCTCTGATGTCCGCCTGTTGTTTTTTGATGACTTCCGACTGCCGGGCCTGATTAACCGCTTTCTCCAAAGTCAAATCTTTGTCCATCTGAAGTCTCTCTGCTAAGCTGATGTCCCTCAGTCCCACTACGAGGCGATCTCTTATTAACTCATCGTGCAGCGCCCCATACCCGCAGTTTTCAGCTAAAGCGTAAAGTGCGGTGACAAACGAGTCAACTGCCTCATTAGCTTGCTGTGTTCTTTGATTAAAGCGGGCTCTCTCGTAGATAATGTTTTTCCTGGGAACAAAGTATGTATCCAAAGCGTCTCTTAATGCTTGGTACTGCTGCCTTTGTATGTCCGATAAAGCTTGCCCTCTGAGGATATCATCTGCTTCATCCCCCATGCAGTAGATGAGTGTGTTTACCTGGTTAGCCTCTGAGCTAAGATGCAGGTTGCTTGCAAGTCGGAATCTTTCAAACCTCCTTATCCACTATTCCCATTGCTGTGGCTTTAAGAAATCAAACTGCTCTGGAGGCTGGATGGTGAATGTGGCATTCGGGGGTGAGTTGACGTTCGCATTGTAGCTGCCGTTAGCTTGCTGGTGAGGCAGTGGCATGCGAGGCTGTGTAGCCGTTGCGCTAGCTCCCGCTTCTTCGTCCGACATCTTATCGTCTGGCGAAAAAAACCTCTTTACCGCTCTCAAATCTGCTTGCTGTCACTCCCCGATGACAAGCGACTTACTGTGATCCCACTTCTGACACCATGTCGTGTTTTTATCAAGGATTCCAGTGACACCTTGTCGAGCACACAAACTCCATCTTTTATTGAATCACTTCCTCTCCCTTCCCCTTCACAATAAAACCCAAACAGATTACACCACACTGTGGTTATGTCATGGTGTTTGAAAATATTATTCTGTGTGCCCCTTTTTAAATTTGAGCACCCGCCCCTTCAAAGGTCTCTGCACAGCCCTGGGTTAGATGCACCTAATAAATAAAATTACTAACAAACTCAGGAATCTTTCTTTGCTTCACTGTTCTGGTGCTGAGAATATCACTCATGCGGATCAAAGGAGATACACAGATGAATGCACCTCTTATTTATTATTTGGAGACTACATTTACTGCAGCTGGCAGAGGCAGAGATTTTTTCTATTGATACACGGAGTTTACAGAGTCATTTAAAATGTTAATAGGGGAAGACTGCAGGAGGGAGCGGTAAAATACAGGGGGTCCCCAGCAAAAACAAGAAACTTTACGAGTCTGATGAAACCCGCTGGTTTTCCATCAGGCAGTCACGGGGCAGCTCCAACGACCCAGTGGCTGTGCTGGGTCAATGTTATCGAGCTCAGTCCGGCTCGGCCGTGAACGAGCCGAGGCGACGTCGTGCTCTGCTTAAGAAGAAGTGTTATTTTCCCACTTCAGAAGAAGCGTCCAACGTGTTTTTACGCTTTCTCCGAGACATGTCACGTCGCTAAGTTGTTAGCGCGCAGCGCTAACACGTCAATAGTGCAGCGTAGCCTGCTGGAGGTTTTAAGGGTTCAGATGAAACACCCGACCTCTCAGGCTGCTCACACATCGATCTTAAGTTGTCGCTGTTGCGCTCACGCCGTAATACAGTATCAGATGCGGTTAAAGTCAGACATGAAAAAATAAATAAATTTTACATGAATAAGTGATGCTTAGCCTGGTGGGGGGAGGAAACCTGGAAAGATTGTCAACACTCGTTTATCTTTGTGCTACTGAAACATGTAAACCAAAAAGCATTTTAGCCACTGCTACCTTTCTAATTTTAAACTCAGTAACTTATGCTGTAGCTTCACCTTGCCCTGCCTGCTCCTCCTTGCTGCCCGCCGGCTGTGATCACAAGCGACAACATAGTAGTTCCTGCTGCTTCTTCGGGAAACAGCGCAATAAATAAATAAATAAATAAATAAATAAAACTTGGGATCTTGTAGGCGCAGAGGCGGAGCTGGCCTAAATGGCGCCCTGTGTGAGATCCCCCGTGACACCCCCCCCACACACACACAAACACACACAAGAAAAAAAATTACACCTACAACTTTGTTTCAAATTGCGTGGAGTGTATTATATATAACAACGTTTGCTAACTGAATACAACATCCAGCTCCTGGCCACCTTCTCACCACTTGTCAAAGTTCTACTGAAATAGTGATGATGACAACACCTGCCATCGCCTTCATTCCTGGGAAATATGAAAGTAGTTGGCACCTTGGTAGGTCCTCTTCGAACTAGCTCTGTGCGTATGATGTCGGTAATTGGTGATGGCCACTTGGCTGGGTCTGAAGAAAGAGGCTCATCATCACCTTCAATGGGACTCATTGGTTGATCGTTCAGGCTTCTCTATTGACAGAAAAAAGAAGCGTAACTCAACACATTGCTATGTGGACCATTTCACATATTCTATTAAAATACAATATGTGATATTCAAATTTCTCTAATGTTTGCAGGACACACACACACACACACACACACACTTGTGCAAAACTTACCTGACGTATCTTGTTGGGGAGACGTGGCAGCTGGCTGTCCCTCATCAAGTTCACATATACTGGTAGGTCTCTCTATTGACAGAAAATGGAAGCATAACTCACCACATTGCTATATGGAACAATTCCCATATTCTGTGAAAATACTATTTAAATGTCTATAGCTAAATGTTTGCTGGACACACACACGTGTGCAAAACCCACCTAAAGTATCTTCCTGGGGAGATGTGGTGCCAGCAGACTGTCCCTCCTCGAGTTCAAATACTGGCCTACTGGTATGAGCCGTGGAGGTAGCTGGCTGTTCCTCAGTGGCAGCTGATGTCATCCCAAAATATCTGCGTAGGGCTCCTGATGTTGCATAAAACAAACAATACAATCTTCATGTCACGTCTGTTGCTTCAGCATTTTAATTAACATGTTACAATGAGCATTTACAGTTTTCAGCAGTGGTGGAAAGAATTCTGAAAATCTGTACTCAAGTACAAGTACTGTTACATTGCTAAAATATTACTCATTTACAAGTAAAAGTACTGGTGTTAGAGAAATACTCAAGTAAAAGTACAAATTATTCATAAAAACCTCAGAGTATTATTTATTTTTAACGGCTGATGTCACCATCACTTCTCCAGACTGGGGCTGCCTGGAAATTGTGTTTTCCTTTACCAAAAGTTAAAATACCAACAATCAATTAATCATTACTAATTGATAAGATACAAAACAAGTGTTTTCCCCTAATTTTTTTGTCATTTTAAGTTTTTATTTCCTTATTCAGCAAATGTCTCCGGCACACAAAGAACTAAATGACCAGAGGAGCCACAACTATTGATTAAATATCCATGAATCCATTTTAACTGGTTAAATTCTTCAACTCTCCCACGCTGCTTCAAGGTCACTGTGAGTTAACATAGCCGCGGTGTGCTGTGCAGCACACTTAACGCAACACGATGACATCATCGACTTGTGCAGTGCTGAAAGGCGAGACAGTCTCAACTTTCAGCTAAAAAAAAGACCGCTCTCGCTATTATAGTTTTTATGTTATGGCAGTTTACAGTATACACGGGATCTTACTAGCAGGGCACCTCCAGCGGCCCGCTGCCGCTCCGTTTTTCGTGGGGTAAATAATACGTAGCTCATTTCCCGAGTCCAAATAGAAAGGCGAATGGCGCCGGCGCGAGACCTGCCGCCCGCCGTCAATGTATTTCAGCAAAATTCTCAAAGACTCATTTTAATTTGATAGCGTTTGGTTATCAGCCTTTCGGTTTTCCCACTCTTAGCTTTTCATAAAAGCTCATTTGACAAAGAAAAAGTTAGCGGTTGGAAGTAGTTCTAAATACATGCAACGTAAGAAGCTAGCAAAAGACATTTGAAGGGATCATCATAGCACCATGCAAAACGTACAGATTAGAGAGGTTAGTTAATCAATAAGTTGGGGGACAGGCGGGAAAAATACCAACTAAATAATAAAGAGATGCATACCTGCATCTTTTCCTCGTTTCTCCTCCTCTTCTTTTCTTTTTTTCCGAAATTGGGCACCAGATGGCTTCGACCGCTTCTTCTCCATTATGTTTGTGAGCGGTGATATGTGAAACGGCACCTGTATCCCTCCATCATCACTCTCCGAGATCCCTCCGCCCCCCACCTGAAGAAGGGCGCTATAGAGCGCACTACAGAGGCGCGGCGGACACAAGGGGGCGCGATAAAATCCCAATATAAACGCAAACAATGACTTTGTTGTGCTTTTATTACAGAAATGTTATTATTATCATCACTCATCACTATTATTATTATGAAGAACATGTGAGTTCTATGTTTTGTTGATGTATCGGTTGATGGAAGAAAAAAAAAAAAAAAAAAAGAAATTAAATGCCGCCCCCTCCAGACTGCCGCCCTGTTCGGCCGCACATGTTGCACATATCAAGCTCCGCCACTGTGTAGGCGTGGCGGTGGGATTTCAGCCGTGGCCGTGATGATGAGGAGGAGGTCTAGGAGATCAGAGTGGAGGAGGAGGGGAAGAGCAAGGGCAAGGAGACACGTGTCTCAGATGAAATTTGAGCCATTTTAGTTCACCAAGTCCCTATCCATGGTATGACTATGAGTGAGGTGGGGCAACGAGTCCAGCTTCACTGTTGCCGCCATCATCAGTTTTTAACTATTTAATTGTGAAATTTTATCAGTAAAAAGAAAAAATAGATCTTTAATTCAGACAGTGTATTTTTCCCAGTAAAATAAAAGCGTATAAATGTTTGTTTGTTTGTTTGTTTGTTTACAGGTTGTTGACGGTTCAAACAACAAAACAAAAATAAGTAAAAGTTCACATTTGCTTAAATGAATGTAGTCTGATGTCATCGTCTAATTTTTTTGTTTCTAGTTCAGTTGGTTCCTGTGGTGGACCTAAAGGTCAAAGGTCAACACAGATTTTTTTTGTTTTTAGCTACAGCAGTTTTTACAAGAATCTGATTGGATGGTTGCTTTTCCAGGTTCAACCTGATTGGTCCTGGGGAAATGTGCCAGTGAGTTATTTAACATGAAAGGAAGCAGCAGATGTTAAAAATCTGGGTTTATAAACTGAAGGGAAACCCTTCCGGTTCTGTTCGGTACCATTTGGACCTACAGCAGCAACCACGACACTCGCCACGCCTCTCAGACTTCGGGCCACAGCTTCATCAGCTGAGAAAGGTCCTCTCCCTCTGTGGACTCCTCATCCAGCCTTCACTCATCCAGGATGATCCTCTGTGCTGCGTTCAGATTCAAAGCCGTCTGTTTTCACGGGAATCAGATGGAGCTTCGCCAACGACAGCCAGGAGACCTCTGACGTCTTGTTCTTCACCATCCAGGGCCTCGCTGGCCTCGGTGACAGGAAGATGCTGCTGTTTGTCGCGCTGCTGCTACGATACGTGGTCATCCTGGGGGGTAACAGCATGATCATCTTTGTGGTAACCATCAGCTCGTCGTCGTTTGGGTCTCAGTCTGGAGGCCGAGTTCTGATTGGTGTTTCTGTGTGCAGATGCTGTCCGACCCAAAGCTCACCTCTCCCGTGTACTACTTCTTCCACAACCTCTCGTTTGTGGACATGGCTTGCACCACCACCACCATCCCCAGCATGCTGTCCAGCTTCTTAGTGGACCAGCTCACCGTCTCCTTCCTGGGCTGCTTCCTGCAGATGTATTTCTTTATCCACCTTTCCACCAAGGGCGGGGGATCCTCACCGTCATGGCGTTTGATCGCTACCTGGCCATCTGTAACCCACTGCGCTACACAGTCGTCATGACCCGGCTGGTTCAGATGCTCCTGGTGGCAGGAGCCTGGGGATTTTGTGCTTTCTGCACTCTGCCAGCCGTGGCGCTGGCCCTGCAGCACCCGTACTGTGGTCCGAATGTGGTCAGACACGGCTGGTGGGACCTGTCATGCGTGAGGCAGCTCGCCTGTGATGACACCTCTGTAGATAACATTGTGTCCCTCTCCTTCGCCCTGGTGGCCCTACTGACCACTGGAAGTCCTCATCCTCACCTCTTACATCTTGATCTTCATGTCCCTGTCCAAGATGGCCGTGGCTCAGAGGCTGAAGGCTTTAAGAACCTGTGCCGCTCACTTGACCGTGGTGTCCATCTCCTATGCATCGGCTTCGTTTGTCTACATATCCCACCGAGTGGGAAGATTTTCACCTGAGGTATGACATCGTTTCATCTCCAGCCGTCGTTTCTACTGGCTTCAAATATGGTTCTGGTTTGTTTTAGGAGGCTCCAGGTACCTGGGTTCTACTGTGTCAGGACATGGTGGTTTCAGTACCAGAACCTGATGTGTGATGGATCTGGATCAAGCAGACATCCTAGTTTATTATCTAATTTACTGATGACGTGAATTTTGAAGTAACTAAATTTAATTCAGTTTATTTATAAAGCACCAAATCAGGACCAGAGTCGTCTCCAGGGCCTTCACACAGTAAACAGGTCAGGTCCTTAATCAGTGAAAAGGTTCCTATATAAGGAACCCAGCAGGTCGCATTGAGTCACTGACTAGTGTCAGAGTCTTTACAGCAATCAAATCAAATCAAATCAACTTTATTTATAAAGCGTTCACATGCCCAAACGGACAAACAAAGCGCTGTACACCAATAACAAGCACAACAATAAAACAGACATATAACCATTTAAAATACAATAAGATATCCCGAGTACAAGTTCGCAATCCATATCAGTCCTGTTTCCAGAATCAGATCCAGACACATTCAAAGTGATGCTGCCCACCCAATCCCAACTTCAGTGTCCAAACGCCAACGAGAGCAGATGTAGTCGGCTTTTAAAGGTCTCCAGTGATTTGGCCTGCTTTACGTCGGCTGGCAGCTCATTCCAAAGACTTGTTCCGAGCACTGAAAAGGCACGACGCCCACGAGACATCAGGCTATACCTGGGCACAGTTAATAGTCTCTGGTCAGCTGACCTAAGGGAACGCACCGGGACATGTCGGTGGATGATGTCAGAAAGGTATTAGCGTGCCCCTGAGTTTAACGCCTTAAACACAAACAGGATTACCTTAAACCTGATACGATAGGAGACAGGGAGCCAATGCAAGGCACATAGTACTGGTGTACTATGTTCAGACCTCCTGGTAGATGTTAACAACCGAGCAGCCGAGTTCTGAACCGCCAGGAGGCGTGCTAGTGGAGCTTGCCTAAGCCCCGCATATAGCGAGTTGCAATAATCCAGCCTGCAGGTAACGAAGGCATGGATCACAGTTTCCAAATGACTACGTGACAGAAAAGGCTTAATTTTCACTATACAGCGTAGATGAAAGAAGAAAGATCTCATGATTCCGTTCACTTGAGCCTCAAATCTGAGCTGTACGTCCAACTTTACCCCTAGGTTAGTAACCACCGCCTTCTGATGCAGTGCCAGTGTGGAACAATCAAGCCCTTGGGCACCTCCTAGGGTCTTTGGTGGAGTAAACAGAATAACTTCAGTCTTGTTTTTGTTGAAACACAAGAAGTTCTGAGCCAACCATAGCTTGATGTCCTCCAGGCAGTCCAACAAAGGTTGAATGGTGCGTAAACCACCACGCCTAATTGGGAAAATGACCTGGTAATCGTCAGCATATCGATGGAATGACACGTCATGCTTGCGGAATAGGTCACCCTGGGGTAGGAGATATAGGGAGAAAAATAGTGGGATCAAAATCGATCCCTGGGGCACTCCCCAAGGCAGCTCATCCAGGTCGGAGGAACAGTCCCCCAACCTCACACAAAAACTCCTCCCTGTCAAGTAGGATCTTATCCACTTGAGTGCCTGGCCCGTAATGCCCACAGACCGCTCCAGCCGGTTTATTAGGATGCTATGATCAACGGTATCAAAGGCTGATGTCAAGTCCAAGAGCACCAGAACCACAGCATCACCGGAATCTTTAGCCAATAAAATGTCGTCAAGGCTAATGACGTCAAGCCTCATCCTAAGCAAATAATCAGATAACAAGTAACTTCATTAGTTACATTTAGCTGCTTCATTTGCTAGTTTTGTAACCTACATTTAGTTTTATTCACCAGCCGTCCAGCCGGATGTGTGACGTAACTGACACGATCACCGGGAGCCCCCTTCCCACCCGGCTGGTCCCCCGAGGTCATGAAAACGCTGCAGCAGATCCACGTTAACAAACACAGTGAAGGACAACATGTGTCCACTCGATCTGCAGTTGGTTTTCTGTGCTGCTCGCCGCGGCCATGGAGGTTTCACAGGAAGTGGCATACTTCTTTTTCTGCTGAAGCTGCTGCAAATCTGCACACAACTTTTGTTTAGAACGTTTCCAGAAGTTTCACGCTGCATTTGTTTGTGTTACAGGCCTTCAGACAAGAAGGAAACCCTTCATGTTCTCGTCTGATTCACCAACACAGTCAGAAACGTGTCACCTTTTAGGCAAGGCAGCTTCATTGACAACGCGTTTCAAACAGAAGATTCAGCGTGCTCCACAGTTACCAGGAGATGAAAACACATAAAAACACAGATAGAAGTATAGTCAGAGCTGAAGGAGAAGACTACATGAGGGGAGATGCTGATGGGTACTTCAGGGTGTTTAGAGGTAAACAGCACCAGGGTTAGATCTGAGGGAGCTGAGAGTAGCTAAAAGCATAACGTTTCAGATTTCTCGTGTCTTCCTGAAATTCCTATTTTAACTTCTCAGTTACTTATTTTGTAAAGAAAAAAAAAGTCTTTTGATCATTTCCCTCACTAAGAACAGCTTTAGTTGTCACTGAATCAGCGTCCCACTGAGCTGCTGGTTCCAGCCTCAGGCACGTAGACAGGAAACGGTCAGGGTCAGACTTCTTTGATGTTGGGGATTCCCCTCCAGGACCACAGAGGGTGGAGCGCTGTTCTGGGTATCTGCCACCATTCCAGTCACGTTTACTGTTACTGTTACTGTTGTGTTTACCTTGTTTTAATGTCCCTCATTCTCTGCCACCTCATCATCATCATGGCTGCCACATTTAGACCCACGTTTCTCATCATTTCCACCCATGAAAAAAACTCGTGCTGCGTATCTTTGTACTCCTTCAGCCACGAGTGAATAAACATTTATATTTTCAATAGAAAGCCTTCTCCAGGTCAGGGAGGAGGTCCTGACCCAAGTGGAGGAGTTTAAGTATCTCGGGGTCTTGTTCACGAGTGAGGGAAGCTGATCGACAGGTGGATTGGTGTTACGTCTGCAGTGATGCAGGCGTTGTACCGGTCTGTCATGGTGAAGAGAGAGCTGAGCCAGAAGGCAAAGCTCTCAATTTACCGGTCGATCTACACTCCTACCCTCACCTATGGTCACGAGCTTTGGATAGTGACTGAAAGAACGAGATCGAGGATACAAGTCAGTATGCCTCCTGGACGCCTATGAGTTGGACATGTCTCTGTCAGCTTCTGCGAGCCCGAAGAGCCCTTTTGCCGACGCACAGACACATGCGTCTCCACCGTCGACATATAAATACTGGACAATTCATCTCCATAGGCTCCAATAACACATTTTTGAGGGGAAATGGGAGGTGGCCACCACCGCCATTTTGACCGTGTCACAGGTTCCGTCAAGCCCAGACAATTCCACAAAAGAGAAGAGAGGTGGAGCTGAGGGTGGGGCTGGAAGGCGACACCCAGTCGAATTAGCTACAAGCTAACCTGAAGCTAACCCAAAGCTAACGCAGTGGTGGGAGCTAAGCTAACGGAGGTAGCAACCTAGCTACAACCGCAGTTACAGTAACTGTGCACAACACCAGAGCTTCTGAGTCAGAGATACGCCGGGCTGACCGCTGGGTAAAACCGCGTGGAACAGAGGTCTCTGAGAGCTCCACAAGCCGATAGTCGTAACCCAGCTCCACCAACATGTTATATTTCAACCCATTTTCTAAAGTGCAGCATTATGTTAAATGCACTGGGGTTTACCCTATTACATTTAAATTTCATGGTTAAACAGTACATGTTAAAATCTAAGCTCAGCTCGGCAGTGACCTAAAATACATAAATATAATTTTACTTACCGAAAAAAATTAAGTGGAGACTCCATGGATGCTCTATTAGTGCAATTAATGCCACAGCAAGTCATTTTGTCCAACAATTGCACAAATAATATCCAAAACAGAATACACAAACGCTGCAACTACTGGTCTAAGTTGAGAGACTGAAAATGGCGGAGCAGTTTCCAAGCCAGACCGAGGCTCTACTGAGGCCTTCCCCGGAGCTAGCTCTGTGGTCACGTGGGTCTGATGCTCATTAATTATACAGAATTTTAGGCTTTTAATACATTTAAACAGAAGAGTGAGAAAAAAAATTCACCCCCCTCAGAGTTGTCACGAGTGTAAACTAGATCATTTAAACCAAAAACATGTTTTGGTACCAGGCTGTAAACATGTTTATTTCTGCTGTGAAATTGGTATTTTTAACATGGGAGTCAATGAGGATTTGCTCGCTTCTGACACCAGCCCCTAGTGGATGCGGTTGGAACTGCGATTTATTTCACTTCCGCATTGGCCTCAATTTCTGTCCCGCATTGTGGGGGCTTGGTCTCCACACAGACGGAGAAGTAGCAGTTAGGGTTTACATCCAAGACTCACCTTGGAAGGATCTCCTCAACTGGTGAACTATGAAAACTTCAGTCATCCCAAAAGCTGGAATCAAAGTGTTTTAATTGGAGAAGGGACCTTCTTGCTTAAATAAAAACTATAACTTTCAACCCATAATGTGGTAAAACATTTCAGGGCCATTGACTTCCTGTCTGACCCAATCTGAGCTGCAGATAATGACACAAACTGAGAGCGTAAAAGAAAGGCTCTTGGTGTAAACGTAGCACCGCTGACGTCGTCAGGTCCGTTTTAGGGGGGCTTCAGCCCCCCTAAAATAATCACAAGCCCCCCCCTATTATTTTGGTTATTTTATTTTTTTCAGTGAACTTTTTTTATTTGTTCACATCTACATGCTCAACATAATCACGACACGTGTAGTTGGTACAGGAGTTTTTTTAGTCTGAAACAGAAATAATAATTAATGAATATAGAACTACACCGTCGCACACAGGAACTATCAAGAAAGAACTTCCTCCACTTCCTTAACACCAACAGCTTTGTTGACAAGTCAGGGGGCGGGGCGATACAGCAAAACCTATATATCGATGAGCAAACCCTGCTCAGCGCTCATGTAAGTCACTCAACATCACATTAGGGTAAGACAGCAACAGCAGCACACCATTAACATTTCAAGGTTATAGTTCAGACTTCAGAGAGAGGAAAATGCTACCGCACTGACATGCTAATGCTAACTCCGCTAGCATGTTTACATGCCGCAAACCATAATGAAAAGCCGCACCATAGTTAAATGGTCGGAAAACTCCCCTGAAGTGACGTGATTAACGAGCCAGCCAGTTCATTGAGTGACTTAGTGCCACCAACTTGAGAGTACAGTAATGAGTCTGCACAAACATAACCTGCTCTGCGCTTGTGTGCAGCAGCTGCAGCCCGCTCTGTGGGCTCAACTCTATCTCTGCGCATGCAAATCTCTCCCTTCTTTCAACAAGTAGCCTCTCCATTAGTCAATCACAGACAGCTCTGTTTTATCCAATCAAAGCATGTCCAGGAAATACTGCTTTACAGAAAAAACACCCATTTAACTAGCCTAGTGAACTAGACCAAATTCTTGCTTTGCAAAGAATGGTCTAGGCATGCTCCATTGGAACCTCAGCAGCTCCTACCAGGACTCTGGCTGGCCAATCACAGCTCTCTAGAGGGGTTTCAAACACATAAAGAGCTGTGATTGGTCCATAATGGTGGGCCAATCATAGTGCTCTATCTGCTTAGTGAACAAATCATAGAGCTTTATCCTCTTTGTGGGCCAATCAGAGCACTCTATATGCCTGGTGGGTGGGATGATGCAACAGAGTGAAACAAGAGTATGTCACATTCATTGTCCAGTGGAATGCGGAGATCATTTGAAAGACAACGGTAGAACCCGCCCCACAACCGAGAGCCGTCAATGGAGCATGGCCAGACTAAATAATACATTTATTTAGTCTGGCTTGCCAGGCTAACATTTAACAGCTTATTGAACTGCTTTCTGCTGCTGGTTAGCTACCAGTCACCATCCACTGCCTGCAAAATACTTTGTTGTAATTCATGTGTCATGATTAGGGTGACCATATTTGACTTCCAGAAAAGACACATTGCCCATTCCTAAAACTGTTAAATTGCACTCTTTTCAGTTAAAAAGGACTTTTAATTTCAACATATAAAGTGTTTCTTCTCTGTTTGGTCAGACATAAATGATCCCTTGATGTGTAAAAGGAAGTGAACAGTGGAAATGTCCCAGGAAAAGAGGAGGGTTAATCAACCTAATTAAATATAATTATATAAAGTCCTCTTTATCTGAAAAAAGTGCAATTTTCCTGGCAGTATTTCCTGGACATGCTTTGACTGCATAATGGAGTCTGATTGGCTGACGGAGAGGCTACATTGCTTTGTAAATTGCAAATTGAGCAACAACAGGGAGAGATTTGTGCAGGCAGAGACGGAGTTGAGCATGCAGAGAGAGGACTGCATACGACTGCAGAGCAGGTTGTGCTCTTGCAGATTGATCACTGCACGCTCCAGTTGGTGGCACAAAAATCACTCCACACTAAAAACCTGAATCAGAATATGGCCGAATGTGTTTATTATTGACCGTTTTTCTATATTATATATTTTTTCTATAATGCATATATTATATTAGGTACATACTGTATATGTATCTATAATATAGTAAACAGTCAGTTTTATATATGTCACATTATTCAAAAGCTACATCAAAACATATATTAAAACCTATATGTTTATATGAATTCTTTCCATGTGGGTTGTCAGTTGCTTAATATTTCCTATGTTTACCTATGGGAAAGAAAGGAGATATTGTACTGATCTAACTTTAACATAAATTTTGGCAGCTTAATGTGACGTTATGGAAAATGCCATCATCATGAGCAACCAAACTTAGGCTATATTAGGCTAACAGTTGTCTATATTCTGTCCCATTTATCCACCAATGGCTGTTTCAGTTATTGTGAGTGAAAACTAAATGGTATAGTAGCATTTGTTCTGGCATTAGAAATTGAAAATGTTTTTCAATGTGTTGGCTAGATGGATATACGAAGATTTTTTAAGAGAGTGAGTGAGGAACAGGAGAGAGACCAGGTGGTTGATGCTGAGGAGATCTGCATGGTCAAGGTCAGTGATCTACAGAGAAAACAGGGGCGAGTGCATCGTTACGAGCATTTACCTGAGCACAAAGTTCCCAAGCAAAATTGAACAGTTTTTTATTTAGGAGTGAACATGTAAGAGACCTTGAGAAAAAAAAAACTATATCATCTGACCTGCAACCTTATGTCAAGTTGTATCTGTATAGTTGACTTTCTGTATTATAAGTTCTACTACTTGCTGGATATTTTATATATACTGTTTTTTTTGTCTTGTAATAGTTAATTACACACTCCTTTATTCCATATCATAGCAGTGTTATTCATATAAAACTGTTAACTGCACACTCATTTGGCAGAATAAAAGTTTGACAATTATTCATTTGTTCTTTATTGTCACATTTCAGTAACATTTATAATTAAACAAGTTGTAATTAAACAAATTAAATAAATGACTGCAACATTTCCCCCTGTTAAGTGCAGTAGACTGAAATGAATAGCTGTATTTGGAAATATAACATATCTAATTTTTAATGGACTTACATAAAATCTTTCTTCAACATAGACCCCACTAATGAACTGATTAAGTGTTATTTTTTATAAAAAGAAGAGAGAAAATGCACAAAGGTAGGAAAGGAAAAGAAAGTGATAAAATAATAGGTTTTGTTAAATGTTCTTCATATAATGAATAAATTGACAAAGTTTTTGCAGGGTGTGACAAAAAACGTTCAAGGTCAAGCTCCTGGGGCTAAGCCCCCCCATATCTCAATCCTAGTGACGTCCATGCGTAGCACAGCGAATCGCCACTATGATTCTAAAATGTGATGCGCCCTTTGGCTAAAATGGAGGCAAATTCCTGCGTATGATGCTGTGTGGAGGTCGCTGGACGCTGATGGTGGAAACAGCCTGAGTAGCTGAGCAGCTCTTCCTGTTCTGTCTACAACGAGGAGTCGTCTTCCTCCCAGAAACCGCCAGAATAAAAGTAAAACCACTTCTGTGTGATCGGAGATGCAGCTGCTGGAAGAGCTTAACCAACCTAGAAAAGGTCTCCTCCTGCAGGTCCGAGTGATGACCTGATGACCTGATGACCTTCTCTGGTCTTGTTCTGCAGGTGTGCATCATCGTTTTTGTTCTCTACTCAGCTCTGACACCGTTTCTGAACCCGATGATCTGCAGTCTGAGAAACAAGGAACTCCGGGTCGCCATCAGGAGAACTCTGAGGGAGCTGAGATCTGCTCCTACAGACACCAGCATCTAGACCCCTAAGGTCACAGCTTCCTACTCATAAAACATGACCTATGACCTCGCGAACCATGTTGGTTTTTGATCTTTAAACATCTGGATAGGTTTGATGTATGATAGGTGTTCGACTCGTCTTCCTGCGCGCGCGCGCGCGTGTGTGTGTGTGTGTGTGTGTGTGTGTGTGTGTGTGATGAATGACTCTAATATAAAGTTTCACGTTTTGAATGGAATAAATGAATCATCTGATGTTCTGGTCTATGGACCAGAAGCTGATTCTGTCCCGGGTCCATCAGAACCAGGGCTTCAGAATGGGCCGGGCCTTCAGGTCACCTGGTCTTAAATCTCCTTCTAAAACATTTGATTAAAAATGACAATTATGGAATAAATGAAGCTTGAATATTCTTGAGTGTTTTGTTTTGATTGCACCATCTTTGCTTTCAGCTCTTCTGCATCTGGGTCAAACTTTCTTTCCTTAGATTTTTCCTCTTAACGTTTGGTGACTTCCTGTCTGTCAGCGGTTCCTGATGAACAGGATGAGGAGTTTCTGCCGGATGGCTTTGATCTGCAGCCCATAGATCACAGCGTTCATGGCAGGAGGAACAACATGAAACATGATGGAGGCCATCTTCCTGGAGTCTGACAGCTCAGGAAAACGATGGAGAATGATGATGATGCCGCCTGACATGAACATGATGATGTAGAGGATGAGGTGTGTGGCGCAGGTCTGTAGCTGTNGACCTCGCGAACCATGTTGGTTTTTGATCTTTAAACATCTGGATAGGTTTGATGTATGATAGGTGTTCGACTCATCTTCCTGCGCGCGCGCGCGCGCGTGTGTGTGTGTGTGTGTGTGTGTGTGTGTGTGTGTGATGAATGACTCTAATATAAAGTTTCACGTTTTGAATGGAATAAATGAATCATCTGATGTTCTGGTCTATGGACCAGAAGCTGATTCTATAACAGCTGATTCTGTCCCGGGTCCATCAGAACCAGGGCTTCAGAATGGGCCGGGCCTTCAGGTCACCTGGTCTTAAATCTCCTTCTAAAACATTTGATTAAAAATGACAATTATGGAATAAATGAAGCTTGAATGTTCTTGAGTGTTTTGTTTTGATTGCACCATCTTTGCTTTCAGCTCTTCTGCATCTGGGTCAAACTTTCTTTCCTTAGATTTTTCCTCTTAACAACGTTTGGTGACTTCCTGTCTGTCAGCGGTTCCTGATGAACAGGATGAGGAGTTTCTGCCGGATGGCTTTGATCTGCAGCCCATAGATCACAGCGTTCATGGCAGGAGGAACAACATGAAACATGATGGAGGCCATCTTCCTGGAGTCTGACAGCTCAGGAAAACGATGGAGAATGATGATGATGCCGCCTGACATGAACATGATGATGTAGAGGATGAGGTGTGTGGCGCAGGTCTGTAGGGCCTGACTGTTCCTGGTTCCAGTCCTGGTCCAGCTCCTCAGACACACTACGGCGATGTGCAGGTAGGTGAGCGTGATGGTCCCAAGGGACGAGCCGAGCAGAACCACGGTGTAGCCCAGCCCGTAGATGTTGTTGATCATAACATCCTCACAGGACAGTTTAAACAAAGAGGCGTTGTCACAAAACGGGTTGGCTATGAACCCCCTGCAGCGGGACAGGCGGACGCTCAGACCCACCAGAACCAGAACCATGAGCAGAACCGTGGCCCAGGCCCACACCGACAGCTTCAGCACCATCCGGCCCGTCATGATGCTTGGGTAGCGCAGCGGGTTGCAGATCGCCATGTAGCGGTCAAAGGCCATGATCATGAGCACCGTGTGCGAGGCGCTGGCGTACACATGAGCACAGAAGGCCTGGAAAGCACAGCTGCTGTAAGAGATGAGCCGCCGGGGGCTGGACGTCAACATGTCGCTCAGCAGGCGCGGGACGATGGCTGACACCCCCAGAGCATCGTTGGCACCCAGGTTACAGAAGAGCAGGTACATGGGCTGGTGGAGGCTGGGCTCCAGCGTGATGAGGACCAT
The DNA here is from genome assembly GCA_006942095.1 of Nothobranchius kuhntae. Classification (NCBI taxonomy): domain Eukaryota; kingdom Metazoa; phylum Chordata; class Actinopteri; order Cyprinodontiformes; family Nothobranchiidae; genus Nothobranchius; species Nothobranchius kuhntae. The sequence continues at coordinate 91,764 of SSNQ01034093.1, read as the reverse complement.
CAGGGCGATGTTGGACAGCATCACGAAGACGTAGATGAGGAAGAGGAAGATGAAGGCCAGGATGGAGGCCTGAGAGGTGACCTGTAACCCCTCCAGGAGGAGGAGATCTGGTCCTAAAGTGTGGTTCTCCATGAAGCAGCTGGAAGACAGAAGAGCAACACAACATCGGTGATAGTAAGGCAAGCTCCTCCCACCTTGGTGACCAGGGGGAGGTGGGCTGATGACCTTTTAACAGACAGAAAGTACAGAACACACATTGTTTATTCAATCACTGGACAGGATGGTCCCCGAAGTCTCAGACCTACACAGCAGAGCCCTGGTTTGTGTGGAACACCTGGTGATGTTCAGCAGGTGTGAGCTGCTTCTGCACAAACATTCATGTGAACCGATTCAGACACACAGGAACCAAAAACATCACGTTAACATTCAGTCAGCAGTCATCTCCATCCGAGCTCTAATCTGTAAACAGCAGGAGAAAATCAACGGACCAGAACCAGACTCCCGTCTGCCGGATCTGCAGGCAGCCCACAGCTTTATACCCACTGATGATGTCATCAGTAGCTGTTCAGAGCTGTCCCCGATGTTCAGCTGCTGACACACACACACACACACACACACACACACACACACACACACACACACACACACACACACACACACACACACACACACACACACACACACACACACACACACGTAAAAGAGAAAGGGCTGCTG
>SSNQ01034093.1:69307-84919 GCA_006942095.1 Nothobranchius kuhntae | reverse complement strand
TGAAGGCAGGCAGGAAGGACTGGGAGTTCACCTTCAGAGCCTCCAGGGTCAGGATGTCCAGGTCCAAAGTCCAGTTCATGTTTCATCTGCAGGTCCTGACCCGAGTCTTACCAGGAATCCGGATCAGACCAGAACTAGAGTCCGACCGGCGCTGAGCGTTTCGTCACAGAACAAGTCAAAACTTCATTTCAAACATCAGTAAACAAAACCCTGAAATCATCTGCAGAGGAAACTGTGGCACAAAAACACGAACGGCGTGGTGTCAGAGGTCTCACACACACACACACTAGCTGTGCACTATTCAGCAGAGTGAGGTTCTGATCTGAGCGAACCGAGCCTCTCAGAACCAGATTCATCACTAAGTTCAGCTCCTGTTTTTAAGCCTAAAGGAGACACGCACACACTCCACCCCCAGACCGCCAGCTGAGACAGCACACACACTTTTATCTGGAGCGTCGCGTCCAACAGACCAGCTGTTGCCCGGTAACCACCGGTGTGTTCATCAGGAACCTCCTGAGGGTCCATCACTATAACCTGTGACAGCTTCATGTAGTTTGTCACGACCAGAGCCGATGAAGATGAAACCCTCTGGGTCGAACTCAGAGAGGTGCATACATCAGAGCTGAAGGGGCGGAGCTACCTGAAGGTCACACTGGAGATGACCCTGAAGAGAGAGCAGAGTCTCATCTCACGTCCTTCACCCTGAGACTGGATGGTAGGAGGAGGGAGGTGAGGGTCGGTACCAGTCTGTACCACATGCCCTCACCCACTCATGTCCGCCTGCTCTTTGTAGACGTGACATCAGCTCGGACCTGACTCTGGTACAGGGTTATGCACGCTCACATTCACACTGCTGGTGATGGTGAGCTACTATGTAGCCACAGCTGCACTGGGGCGGTCTGACAATGGTGATGCTTCCATTTGTACCATCAGCCACTCTGACCGCCTCCACCAACACAGACAAGTAAGGCGAAGCATCTTCCCAAGGACACAACAGCAGGTAGGAGCTGGGATCCATCCCTCCTGAGCTCCTGCTACACGGATTTCCATACATTCAAAACCAACAACGTGTCCGCCCACTGGAAGGAGGTGGAACACCTGGAGGGTTGGAGTAGAGGAAACCTCTGCATCGGTGTGAAGAAGACCAAGGTCATGCACCAACACATCAGAGGGGCAGCAGTGGCAGCGGGCTCAAGCTTCAGGAATCTAGCTGTTCACATTTTGGACCAACTCGGCTGAAGCTACACCTTCTGCCCAGCTAGAAAGATACACCTGTTCCTTTAGCTGCTCAGGAAGCGGAGGCTTGCTGGACTCATGTGTGATTAGTAGACAAGCGTGGTTGAAACACGCATCATTACTTCATTTAAACAGAAGAACATCATGTGTGTGATTCAGGGCCTCGGGCAAAGCAGATCAGAAAGTAGCTGTTTTAGCGTTCAGGCACCCTCGAGCTGACCGGACAGGGAGGAGCCTCGGACATCAGGACCTGACCTCAGTTGGAATGATGTCTCACTTCAGTACCGTGCAGATCACCGAATTCGGTACTTTTTAAGGTACCGACCGAATTCCACAGTACCGACCGAGCACCGATTCACTTCATTTGAAATGGTGCCTCGTTTCGGTACCAGTCCATCATAACGAGAACTTGCCTAGACAGCTGCGCATGCGCAAGAGCGTTATGTCATCGGTCGCTGCGAGCGAGTTGTAAACGGCGCAGCTCCGGTAGGTAAATAAAATGTTTAAGATAACGTTAGCTTGATTTGTTAGCTTCCATTTCACTAATGGTGCGTTCGCTTTCTCCTCGGAACTCCAAAATTCCGACTAGAAGAACGTGAATACGCTCTAAAGTTATTAAATGCGACGGGTGATTGGGTGAAGATGAAACCAGCGACAACGATCTAAGTGTGAGGCGTCATCGTTTTAATCTGCTCCAGCAGTTAAATAAACTGTTAAAGATAACGTTAGCTTGATATGATAGCTTCCATTGCCACCATTGTTATCATCTAATGGTGCGTTCGCTTTCTCCTCGGAAATTCTAACTTCCCAGTAGGAAAAATCAAATGAAAAAGGACGGCAAAAGGAATGAAGATACACAGTAAATTTAGTTCACAGTAAAGATGTTTGCTTCAGTTTAATTATCAGCTTATAAAACTACAAGGACGATGTTAAAATACAAACAGTTGTATGTTATTTATCGTGATATTTATCAAATATTGTTATAAATTGAGAAAAATATATATTTAATTATAAAAGAGAATTAAAAATATTAAACACTCAAAAGTATCGAAAATTGGTACCGTTAAGTACCGGTATCGATTCGTAGGTACCGGGAATTAGTACCAGATCGATTCAAATGTCAAAGGTACCCATCCCTAGCTGTGACTTGGTGCTATGTTTATAAAATGAATTGAATTGACAAACAAGTGTCCCAGTACATCCTGGAACATGAGTGCTTCAGCAGTTTGCTGTTTTCCTGCCGTTTGGTTTTCACAGCCAGGATTGAACCCTTCGGGCCCGAGCGTCCGCTAAATGGGGGAAAAGCAAAAGCAGCAGCAAAACCCTAGAGGCCAAAGGGTTAAATACTGCAGACACGGTCATGGACCAGGGAAACAGATTTCCTTCCATTTCATGTCTGACATGTGTTGAAATGACAACTAAATCATCCTTGAATGCTTAAGATCCTGGAGAACATTTGTAGGAAGGCCTCCAGTGAGCAGAAGGGAACATCACAGAAACCCAGTGAAGAGCAGGAGGACCAGGAGAAACCATCATGGAGGGAAAAGGAAACAGCTGACCAGCAGAAGTCCTACCAGAGGCAAGACAAGAGGCCGTTCACTAGGCTCCGGTCATGGCAGCACAAGAACGTTAGAGGCCAGAGTCTGCAGCATGAACTCAGTAGGTTGGGTCCATGAAAGATGCACACACACACACACACACACACACACACACACACACACACACACACACACACACACACAGTTTGAAGTTAAACAGAACACATTGTGTAATCAGCCCTATTCTCGGAGCTCTGATGAACATCTGTCAGGGTTTAGTTCGGTCCCACCGGACTAATTACCACTGAAACTGTTGATAAGTGTCCATTAGGATGCATCTCAGCTGGCCTCGTTAGTGAGCACAAACACTGTTGCAGCATTATGTGATGAAAGCTGATGGCCTTTAGGGGGCGATGTGTTCCCCTGAGTCTCTGAACACCACAAAGTTTTGTGTTTGTGAAAACTTTTTCTGGTGTCTGTGTGCATGTGTTCAGCTCCGCTTTCAGTAGCAGATCCCTTAAAGACCCAAATGGTCCAACCTTTACAGAACGACCATCAGGGTCGTTCAACTTTAAGCACCTTTTTCATGTGAAATGCACACTTTGTGGCATGTTACTGTGTTTTGTTGTTATTTCCTCATTATAAACACCCCAAAGCACCTTTTGGATTCACACAGGCATTTCCCCGTCTCAGCTGCTTCTTCCCTTCAGCTCTGCTGGGCTGTTGCAGAAGCCTGGACGGGGCATACCATACCATAGTTTATTTATATAGTACATTTAAAACGCAACACGGGAGCTGCCCAAAGTGCTGCACAGGCCAAAACAAAACACGACCAATCTAAGGAACTAAAACAGAAGATAAAAATACTAATAAAATATGAAGAATACTAAGAACACAATAAAACAATAACATGTAATGTTGTACATGTAATACGTAGAGGGGTAAATATTGTGCTTTTAAGCTTAATATATTACCTTTACTTATGACCAGGAAGATGTAATATTCTATATAAATATAGAATATCAACCTGCTTGGTCTTTGAATGTTTAATCAGAAGATTCTAGGATTCTTTGCTTTTTCGTGTTACTTCAAGAAAAGAGTCAGGTTTATAAAAAGTAAGAATTTATTTTCTAAACAATTAAAAACATGACAACTAGGAAACACTTAGGTGATGAATGAATCTGATGGATGTGATGTTATCTGTAGCAACATGAATGGCCTCATTTGTGACCCAAAGGTCACACTTCCCCAGCTAGGTCACGCTGGGTCAAGCTGTACTTCTATTCACAGATTATCCGTCACGGGAGACACAAGTCTGCTGTAAACCATCTTTAATCTGACTGCTGTTCCATCCGCAAGCTGAAGGACACTTCAAGATTTTAAAGAATCATTTTTAATAAACTCTTTTCACTGTCCTATTAATAGGTTCATAAATAATCATCATGGTTCATTATAAATGTATTTAATTACTGAAATGAATTATTATTCTTTGGTTAATAATTATTATTATTTATGATAATCAGTAATGTTTAACAGTGTAAAGAAGGTCATGTACACTTATACACACCATGCAGGACACTGCATTCAGGGTAAAGGTAACTGCACCTCACATGTTTTTGCTCCATAACCAAAGCTTTCTACCTCTGAGAGGGCGTGTCCTGAGGTTTTGTTAAAACATAATCTCCTCAATTCAAGTTCAGTTTCTTGAGCTCCCCTAAAAGCTCTTCGTGGTACGAGAGTCCCAGAGGAAAGGGTCGGCCGCCCGAAGCCTCCACTAAGCTGTTCTGTCACGCCGATAGAATTGCTCCAACAAACGCCAACTGCAACCAGCTGACGCAAACTCAACACCTGTGTGCCTGCGGCAACTCTTGGACCAGAGTCGGTACCATTCGGGTCTTCCCTACCGGACCGAGTACCCAGAGGCTGACAACATTCTCCCTTGACCTCCGGATCCACACAGAGGGTTGTCTGATCGGTGAGTTAGAACACAGATTGCGTCCGTATGCTGTTCTCTTTAGCTGCAAAACAAACTCTTTCACCCAGAATGCGTTTCTCTCTCTGATAGAAACCTTCTGAGTTTCCATTCACACATCCAACACACGCATTTCATTTTAGTCCTCATCCGGACACAGGTTGCTTTTAATACCAAGTTTTAATATCAAAGTTATAAATTGTCATTTATAAACTGTCTTTTAAATTGTCATCTTTAAATTGTTAGTAATAAAGTCTTTACTGGTGTATATTTGGTTATTGAACAAGCAAAGATTTCTTTAAATCTTCTGATTTAATAAATAAACTTTTGCTATTAATTGAAATCTCTTAAATTAAATATTAATCTTTGGATTAAATATAGACCAAGCCAGTTGGTGGATGAACTTCTATCGATTTTATAATTATCTGTGGATATCTATGTAAATATAAGTTCATAGGCCAAATTGTTTGATCTTTCTCAGAATCTAACAAAGCGGAATAGCACAGCGTTAAATTCTAGTTATGTAGATTGTCTACGCTACATATCAGTGTCATGATCCACCCCGGCCTCCCTGACTGTGTCTCTCCTGCCTTGTTTACCCTTATTGTTCTCACCTGTCCCTCATTGCTCTGCCCATGTGTTCCTGATTCCCTTGTGTATTTCTACCTCCCTCCTTGTTGCTGTCTTCGTCGGATCATTGTTGTTTGTGCATGCTCGTTTGTCCTGTCGCTCCCGTTCTACAATTAAACCATTTTTATTTTTTTTCATCCGTTGCCTGCTCTTCTGCCTCCTGAAACCCACCACCACACATGGTCTGCCACCTCCACCCGCAGAACATGACAGAATGATCCAACCAAACCTGGACCTGTGGTGAGCTAACACCTGTTTCTTGAGGATTATTTTTTCTTTTTGTTCCCTTTCAGCGGAGGGAGATTTCGGCCTGGAGTTTTTTGGTTTTTCTGTGCATCCTACCTGTTCTCGGGGTGGTTGAGCCCTCTGGGAGATTCCGGCACATCCTAGCTGTTTCGGGATGGTCGGGGTCATTCTCCTCTCCTGCTGTTTCGCCCCATCCTGTTCATCACGGAAGCTGCTGTTCCTGGAGTACTCTGATGGAGGTAAAACCCCCTACGCACGCCAACATTCTCCGGGGTGGTAGGGCTGGTCTTCCTGCTCCATGGTTTGCTTGCCTTCACTCGAGCCTGCCAGAGGATCCTGTCGAGTCACGGTATGCACCTGCTCAGAACTGTGGTCGAGTACCTGCTGCCGCTCCTGGTTCCCTCGCGTCGCTCCTGCGGTTTTTGTCCCACTTCCTGGTCCACGCCTGCAGGGTCTATGCCTGCAGGTCCTCTACGCGGCAGTTCCTGCTGGGTCCTATGCCTGCTGCTGCAGTTCCTGCTGGGTCCCACGCTGCTGCTGCAGTTTGTCTTCATGTTCCTGGTCAAGTCTTTGTGTTCCTGGTCAAGTCTTTGTGTTCCTGGTCAAGTCTTCGAGTGTGTTCCAGTCAAGTGTTCCAGTCTAGTCAAGTGTTCCAGTCAAGTCTTCGTGTCCCAGTCAAGTCTTCGTGTCCCAGTTCCAGTCCCGGGTCAAGTCAGGTGTTCCCAGTCCAGTCCCGCGTCAAGTGTTCCCAGTCCTGTCCCGAGTCAAGTGTTCCCAGTCCTATCCCGAGTCAAGTCTTCCCAGTCCTGTCCCGAGTCAAGTCTTCCCAGTCCTGTCCCGAGTCAAGTTTTCCCAGTCCTGTCCCGAGTCAAGTCAAGTGTTCCTAGTCTCCTGTGCTATGTGGCTTGTGGGCTTCTGGTATCCACCCCTTAAGGGGGGGTACTGTCATGATCCACCCCGGCCTCCCTGACTGTGTCTCTCCTGCCTTGATTACCCTTATTGTTCTCACCTGTCCCTCATTGCTCTGCCCATGTGTTCCTGTTTCCCTTGTGTATTTATACCTCCCTCCTTGTTGCTGTCTTCGTCGGATCATTGTTGTTTGTGCATGCTCGTTTGTCCTGTCACTCCCGTTCTACAATTAAACCATTTTTATCTTTTTCATCCGTTGCCTGCTCTTCTGCCTCCTGAAACCCACCACCACACATGGTTTGCCACCTCCACCCGTAGAACATGACAATCAGAACCTTCGTATCTGGAGAAGTGAGTTCTGAGTGGGAATGAATTTGGTTTGCTCGAAACCATGGACGTCACTAGGATTGAGATATAGGGGGGACTAAGCCCCAGGAGCTTGTCCTTGAACATTTTTGTCACACCCTGCAAAAACTTTGTCAATTAATTCATTATATGAAGAACATTTAACAAAACCTATTATTTTATCACTTTCTTTTCCTTTCCTACCTTTGCGCATTTTCTCTCTTCTTTTTATAAAAAAAATAATCGGTTCATTAGTGGGGTCTATGTTGAAGAAATGTCCCAAGTCTCGAGTCTCCCAGTCTCGAGTGTTCCAATGTCCCAAGTCTCGAGTCTCCCAGTCACGAGTGTTCCAGTCTCCCCGTCTCCTGTCTTGAGTCTCCCAGTCACGAGTGTTCCAGTCTCCCAGTCTCCTGTCTCGAGTCTCCCAGTCACGAGTGTTCCAGTCTCCCCGTCTCCTGTCTCGAGTCTCCCAGTCACGAGTGTTCCAGTCTCCCCGTCTCCTGTCTCGAGTCTCCCAGTCACAAGTGTTCCAGTCTCCCCATCTCCTGTCTCGAGTCTCCCAGTCACGAATGTTCCAGTCTCCCAATCTCCTGTCTCGAGTCTCCCAGTCACGAGTGTTCCAGTCTCCTGTCTCGAGTCTCCCAGTCATGAGTGTTCCAGTGTCCCCGTCTCCTGTCTCGAGTCTCCCAGTCACGAGTGTTCCAGTGTCCCCATCTCCTGTCTCGAGTCTCCCAGTCACGAGTGTTCCAGTGTCCCTGTCCGAAGTCTCGAGTCTCCCAGTCTCGAGTGTTCCAGTGTCCCTGTCCCAAGTCTCAAGTCTCCCAGTCTCGAGTGTTCCAGTGTCCCAAGTCTCAAGCCTCCCAGTCACAGTTGTTCCTGTCTCAAGCCTCCCAGTCACAGTTGTTCCTGTCTCAAGCCTCCCAGTCACAGTTGTTCCTGTCTCAAGTCTCCCAGTCACAGTTGTTCCTGTCTCCCAAGTCTCCCAGTCACAAGTGTTCCAGTCTCCGGAGACCCTTCCTCGTCCTCCTCCTCCAAAACCCCCTATCCCCAAGGTTTCCTGGTCCCGCCTCCTGGTTCCCCGTCGCCGGCCACCTAGGTTTCTCTGGTCCCGCCTCCTGGTTCCCTGTTGCCGGCCTCCCGGGGTCTCCTGTTCCCCCCTCGCCCGCCCTTTTTGGGTTGTGTTTTGATGGTTCCCTCCTCTCCCTCCCTCTGGTTTTTTCATGTCCTGTGTCTTGTCTTGTGCTTGTGGTTGTTTGTTCTTGTTTGGGCGTCTGGTATCCGCCCCTTTGGGGGGGGGAGGGGGGTGTTGATGTCATTATCTGCGTTAGACCCCTGCATGGGCCTAAAATCTGAGCCCGTGTCCGGCCCGGCCCGAGGGGGTGGAGCCCCAGCCCGACCCGAGCCCGACTTTTTTTTTACCAACTAAATGAAAACAAAGTGCGTCAATCCTGACCAATGTGTTAAAAGACGTGCAGGATCCGATCAATTTGTTTTTCCCTCATTTACCGTCACGGAGATAACGGCGCACTGGCTCTGGTGGTAATCAAGTTAAATGTTATCTCTTTCCAACAATTTTCAAAAGAAAACAGAACAGTTAAAAGCAGGGCTTGTGTTGACCGGATAGTTCCTGTATTTGACCGTTTATTTTGACGGAGAAAGAATAGAAAGAATTACCCCGACGCATGCAGACGAACTGACATTTTATTCTACGCACATCGCAGATGTAGCTAAATCACCCAAGAAAAGATTCCCATCTGAACATCTGAGCTGGACACTGCTCAGCGCAGCTCGCTGTCAGCGCAAATGTGCACAGCGAGCTGAAGATGTGGAGATTGGCTTGGAGCGCGTTGCAGAACCAGAGCGCATGCGGGGAGGTTCCTCCCACTGAAGCGAGTGTTTTCCAAACCTGGTCTCTCAGAGAGACTTGTCACTCAGAAAATGGTCCCTGATTATGAAACTTTGGCTGAATAGTGCTTGTTCCTGTCTCCAATGTGGCGACACATCCAGGAGCCGTCTGAGGAGAAGCCCAGAATCTGACATCCTCTTCAGCTCAGGAAGCGCCTATGATTACGCACAAGCGTGACGCGTCAACCCGGTCTCAGTAAGACTGGGTTGGGCCTGTTCAGGTTTACGCAGACAATCTTTACATAGAATTGACTTACAGATGTAAAATTAATTCAGTAAAATATAAAGCATTTTATTTAAATATCCATTCATTATTTTACAAGCACAGAGAGCCGCATCAGATTCAGATCAGCAGGAAGACTCCTCCGACTGAATTCAGTCGGAGGAGTCTTCCTGCATGCGCTCTGGTTCTGCGACTGTCCAGTCAACACAAGCCCTGCTTTTAACTGTTCTGTTTTCTTGTGAAAATAGATAAAATTAAACTTGATTAACACCAGAGCCAGGCGCACTGCGCCGTTATCTCGTCACTGTAAATGAGGGAAAAACAAAATGATCGGATCCTTTTCTGACCTTCCCCACCTACAAAGTTTAATTACAACAATCAAACGTGACAGAGCCTGGATTTGTATTCTGAACAGTCTAAACATGTTTTAAAAATAAACGTATGAGAAAAGTGGCACCTGCTCAGTAAAACCACCAACAGGGTGAAAATTATCAAAATATTGTAGGCAGAGACGGGCTACAACTTCTGGATCCACTTTATATAAATCGTTTTATTGATTATCTTCTAATGAAAGATAACTTTGACGTACACGAGCGACCGGTACCGGCTGCTGTCACCTGTCGTGAGCAGCTCTCTGCTGTCTGAGGGTAGGCCCCGCCCACAACGCCGCGGCTGCTGTGGCTCCCAGTTTTTTCTTTACTGTGGGAAACGGGTAATAATGGCTCTTTGATGGGAACAGGTTGCCGACCCCTGGTTTAAGTGTTTAAATTTTTTTAATGAATTCGATTAAAAATAAAGGAGCCCGGCCCGTGTCCGAGGTAATTACACAGTCGTTGGCCCGAAGCCCGGCCCGAGGGCCGTCGGGCCGGGCCGACCCGAGGGTCTAGGGCTTCAGTGCAGGGCTCTAATATGCGTCTGTCCCTTTCTTCATGTGCCTCTTGGTGTCCTCCATACCTCTCTGGATTCCCTTTTGTGTCTCTGAGCACCCTCATGTGTCCTTTGTCTGCGTTTCAGTTAGGTGTCACCTGCCTTCCCTCCAGTCCTCACTCCACACACCTGTTTCCTGTTTCCTTAATTGTTCTCCCTGTGTATTTAAGCCCTGTCTTGTCTCTGTTTGGTGTCGGTCCATTGTTGTTTGTATTGTTGTCAGCGTTTGTTCGTGCTCTATGTTGAGCTTTATGTCTCCAGGTTTTGGTGCTCTTGGTGAGCTTTCGGTGTCCTGAGTTCCTGGACTTTTGGATTTTTGGCTCGCTGCCTTTGGATTTACTTTTGTTTTTTCGTCCTGCAAATAAAGGATTATTTACTTTACTTCATCTCCTGCCCCGTGTCATCCTGGGTACTGCAATCTGGATCCAAACATCCCCAAATCGTGACAGACCAATGGCAGGTTGTACATTGAGAGGAGCTAACCATCTTTTTTCATTTCAACAGCAAAGTAACTTAACAGTCAGAAATGCCTTGAGCAACAACCCTGGGTGATGCAGCTAAAGAGGGAGTTATCTGATTCATGGGTGTTTCAGTTCTGTCTCTACAGGATACAAGGGTATCATCAACTGTTGGGGTAGTTAAAGTTAAAGTTAAAAGTTAAAGTCCCATTAGTTGTCACACACACAGGTGTGTGTGCGAAATTTGTTCTCCGCATTTGACCCATCTCCTGGGAGAGCGGTGAGCTGCAGACACAGCCGCGCTCGGGAACTATTTGGTGGTTTAACCCCCCAATCCAACCCCTTAATGCTGAGTGTCAAGCAGGGAAGCACTGGGTCCCATTTTTTCAAAGTCTTTGGTATGACCCGACCAGGAATCGAACCCTGATCTCCCAGTCTCAGGGCGGACACTCTACCACTAGGCCACTGAGAAAGGTACAGGAGGTTGACGTCTGATTATGGATGCACTTCACCTGCTGTTACGCACGCTTCTACTGCCACGTCTGCTCTCTGCTCCCCAGCAGATGCGCTTGTCACTGACTAGTGTCAGAGTCTTTATAGCAGTCCTCATACTAAGCAAGCATGCAGCGACAGTGGAGAGGAAAACTCCCTTTTAACAGGAAGAAACCTCCAGAAGATCCTGGCTCAGTATAAGCAACCATCCACCACGACTCATTTAAATGTCTTGTTAATACATAAACCTTCAACTTTGTCTTGTATTTTCTTTGGTTCATAGTCTTTCAATCCATGCTATCCCTACTACCTTGTTCATCAGGATGTTTGACCAAATTGGCCCATGCATTGTAGATTTTATTAGTTTATCCCTACAATCTGGCTCTGTACCATCTGTTTTCAAACATGCAGTTATTTAACCCATCCTTAAGAAACCAAGTCTGGACTCATCTCAGCCTAAAAACTACAGACCCTTTTCTAAATTTCCCTTTATCTTCAAACATTGGAAAAGGTTGTAGCAGATCAGCTGATTACTTTTCTGGAACTACACAACAGTTTTGATTAATTCCAGTCTGGTTTTGGTAAAAAGCGTTAAATAGAAACAGCTTTGCTTAAAGTTTCCAGTGACATCATGATGGCTGCAGACAACGGTGTTAGTATTGTTAGATCTTTCTGCAGCTTTTGGCTCTGTTGATCACAGCACCTTCATTAACAGACTTGGTGACTCGGTGGGGATCTCTGGAACTGTTCTAGACTGGTTTAGATCGTACCTTTCTAACAGAAGTTACAGTGTCTGTATGAACCAAATCATGTCAGATTCTACTGATCTGTTCTGTGGGGTACCCCAAGGCTCTGTTTTGGGTCCACTGTTGTTTCTGCTGTAAATACAGCCTTTTGGACAGATACTTGATTATTTTCATAATGCCTCTTATCACCTATATGCAGATGACATTCAGCTGTACTGCTCCTTTAAGGACTCTGAGTTCTACAAACTGTCTGAATTACTAGATTGTCTATTAGCTATCACCAGCTGGCTAGAAGATAACCTCCTCCAGTTAAACTCTGAAAAGACTGAATATCTGATTATTGGCTCTGAGAGCATGGTTCCCCTGATTAGTCTAAAACTTGGTCATTTGTCCTCTGCTGTCAAGACAAACTTAAGAAATTTGGGTGTTATTTTTTAACCAATCAATGTCTCTTGAAGGCCACTCAAAAACATTGGTAAACATTACTGTAAAACTTAAGAAATATCTCCAAACTGTGAAGGTTGATATCAAAACATGAACTTGAAATGGTTCTCCATGCCTTTATCTCCTCCCGTCTAGATTACTGTAACACACTCTTCACATGTTTAAACAAAAAGCCCTTGACCGCCTTCAGTTGGTCCAGAACTCTGCAGCGAGGCTCCTAACTGGAGCAAACAGAAGAGCACACATCACTCCTATTCTGATGTCTCTGCACTGGTTACCCGTTAACTTTAGAGTTCATTTAGAATCCTGACTAGAACTTTCAGGGCTCTACATGGTCAAGCTCCTCCTTATATTACTGAACTGTTAAAGCCTTATGCTCCAACCCGAGCCCTCAGGTCCACCCACCAGAACCTTCTAGAAGTTCCAAAGACCAGATAGAAAAGTCGAGGTGATCGCTCCTTCCAGACGGTTGCACCCCGACTCTGGAATGATCTTCCTTTATCCTTGTGTAGCGTTGACATTCTGGACACTTTTAAACATCAGCTGAATACCCTTTTATTTAAAGCTTCTTTTACTTAACTGCCATCGTCACTTCCTGTGGTAAGGTGTTTTGCATCACTTTCTGTTTTCAGTGTTGCTCCGTGTAGCTGTTCGGCGTTTGTGGTTCGCTATAAATGATGTGATTTCTCTGTACTTGGACATTTCTGCATTATTGTAGCACATAAGCCCACTAAAGCACACATTTTCTGTTGTTCCACCTAGCTTTTAGGGAACCATTTGAGTTCGCACACAGTTTATCTGGCATTGAACATGTTGCTCGCCCAGTTAGCTTAGCATCAGCACGGCTATGGCTACTTCTGTGTCTGCTTCTCCGTCTCCTATCTCTTGCTTTCTGTGTCAGAGGTTTAGTTACTCCTCTGCCTCCTTTAGTGATAATGGTACGTGTAATAAATGTAGCATTTTTGTAGCTTTGGAGGCGAGGGTGTCGGAATTGGAGGCCCGGCTACACGCTGTTGAAAAGCCCATAGATAGCCGTAGCTACTTGGCTAACGGGGGGCTAACTAGATCAGAACCACCCCGTAGCAGTTCTTCAGTAGAAGCCGAGCAGCCAGGACCTCAGGCCAGCTGGGTGATGGTACGCAGGAAGCATGAACTAAACCCGTGGGACACCTCCAACCCGCTCAGCGACGCACCCACTGACGAGCTGACTCTGATCATTGGCAGCTCCACAGTCAGAAACGTGGCATTAGAGGCTCCAGCAGCCATAGTTAAAGGTTTACCTGGGGCCAGAGCGGGCGACATTAAATCTTATCTGAAACTGCTGGCTAAGGATAAGCGTAAATACAGTAAGATTGTTATTCACGCTGGCGGTAATGACACCCGGTTACGCCAATCTGAGGTCACTAAAATTAATGTTGCTTAGGTGTGTAAGTATTCCAAAACAATGTCGGACTCCGTAATTTTCTCTGGCCCCTGCCTGATTGGACCAGTGACGACATGTTTAGCCGCTTGCTGTCCTTCAACCGCTGGTTGTCTAGGTGGTGTCCTGAAAACAACGTGGGCTACATTGATAATTGGAAAACGTTTTGTGGAAAACCTAGTCTGATGCGGAGAGACGGCATCCATCCCTCTTTGGATGGAGCAGCTCTTCTTTCTAGGAATATGGCCAGTTTTATTAGTCCTCCCTGAACACCCAGGGTCCAGACCAGGAAGCGCAGTCGTAGTTTAACCCACCCCTCTGCAGCTTCTGTACTGTTACCCTCCCACTACCCCATAGAGACAATGTCCTGCCCACAGCCAAAACCACACAGATTAAATATCAGGCTTAATAAAGCAAATCATGGAAATCTCATAAATATTAGAACAAATTCAACTGAGCAGAAAACTAGAAAAAATAAATGTGGGTTGTTGAACATTAGGTCTATTTTTTCTAAGACTTTGTTAGTTAATGACTTGATTTGTAATAATCAGATCTTGTTGCTCTCTCTCTCTCTCACAGAAATCCTGGCTGCAGCAAGAGGACTATGTTAGTTTTAACGAGTCGACTCCTTCTAATTATTTAAATCATCATATTGCTCAGAGAAAAAAGTCTTGTGCTTTATAAAGATAAGCTTTGACAAGCTAGAACTGTATATTTTTCATCGCTAATTGAGGAGAATAAGAATACTGTAATCCAAAGTTTCTTTTCAGTACAGTTGCCAAACTTACACAGAATCATAGCTCTGAACCATCTATTCCCTTAGCCCTCAGCAGCAACAACTTTATGGGATTTTTCACGAGCATAATTAATTCTATTAGAAACAAAATCATTAGCATCCTCCCTAATGTGATTTCTTCTTCCTCAGTACGTGAAGCAGCATCAGAGGTAACTGTAGAACCTCATGTGTTGCATATTATATATATGCTTCCAATGGGAAAAATCATTAGACAGCATGGGATAAACTTCCACTGTTATGCTGACGATACTCTGTTATATCTATGCATTAACCCTGATGAACCTAATCGGTTAGTTAGATTACAGGCTTGTCCTGAAGACAAAAAATTGGATGACTCAAAACTTTTTGCTTTTAAATCAAGACAAGACTGAAGTTCTCATCTTTGGACCAAAACTTCAGAAAAGAAAATTGCTAAGTGAATCACCTGAATGGCATTAAGTTAGTCTCCGAGAACAAAGTAAGGAACCTTAGTGCTATCTTTGACCAGGACATGTCATTCAAATCCCAGGTTAAACAGGTTTGTAGGATTTTCTTTTTCCACCTTTGGAATATTGCTAAGATTAGAAGCATCCTTTCCAGGAGTGATGCTGAAAAACTAGTTCATGCATTTATTACAACAAGACTGGATTACTGTAATTCATTACTCTCAGGAAGTCCACAGAATGTAGTTAAAAGTCTTCAGCTTTTCCAAAATGCTGCAGCTAGAGTTCTGATGAGAATTAGAGAGATCATATCTCTCCTGTCTTAGCTTCCCTACATTGGCTGCCTGTTAAATTCAGAATAGAATTTAAGATCCTTCTTCTCACATATAAAGGTCTTAACTCACTGAGTGGGTTTACATGCAGCCAGTAACCCTTTTAAAACCCGAATATTCGCAATAACCCGGTTCCGCACGGCCATGTAAACACCGCCAAAAACCCGGATATGCTCATAACCGGGTTTTTAAAAACCCGGTTACCACACCTGGGGTAACCCTGTTCTAACCCAAATGTTTGGTCGTGTAAACGCATACCGGGATATCCGTGTGTTCTGTGAACAAGAATAACCGGAAATTACGCATATTGCCTCTGGACGTAGTCCATACGTCCTGACGCTACCCCAACGTCCGCATTTAAATCGGGTTATGCAAGTTAGGGGTAACTCTTTCTATTTATGCTTGTAAATGGGTCATTCTGATCAACTCAGAAACCCAAATACCGACCTTAACCCGATCATAACCCGGATATTGGCTGCATGTAAACGTAGTCACTCACTGACAATGTCATTTGCATTTCTTTACTTTGTGGGTGTCAGAACGATCACCCACACTGTGAGAACAAACATCC
>SSNQ01034093.1:56229-66766 GCA_006942095.1 Nothobranchius kuhntae | reverse complement strand
GCTCTCTCTCTCTCTCTCTCTCTCTCTCTCTCTCTCTCTCTCTCTCTCTCTCTCTCTCTCTCTCTCTCACAGAAATCCTGGCTGCAGCAAGAGGACTATGTTAGTTTTAACGAGTCGACTCCTTCTAATTATTTAAATCATCATATTGCTCAGAGAAAAAAGTCTTGTGCTTTATAAAGATAAGCTTTGACAAGCTAGAACTGTATATTTTTCATCGCTAATTGAGGAGAATAAGAATACTGTAATCCAAAGTTTCTTTTCAGTACAGTTGCCAAACTTACACAGAATCATAGCTCTGAACCATCTATTCCCTTAGCCCTCAGCAGCAACAACTTTATGGGATTTTTCACGAGCATAATTAATTCTATTAGAAACAAAATCATTAGCATCCTCCCTAATGTGATTTCTTCTTCCTCAGTATGTCACGAACTCCTCCAGCTGACTGCATTCCATTCATTCCTGCCACCAACGTGGCGACTGACGTCATCACGCCGGCACTACTTAAGGAAGTGCCGGCGTTTCATTCATTGCTCAGTCATCGTTTCTCACCAGACTTTGTATCGAGTCTCCAGGCTTACCAGCCCTCTAAACACTCAAACTACACCTTCAGGAGATAACCACGCCGGCTATCTCCGTCTCTCCGCGTCTGGGCAACAGAACTCTCAGTCACGCTTCAGATCTGCCAACGAACCTGACACAGTACGTGAGGCAGCATCAGAGGTAACTGTAGAACCTCATGTGTTGCATATTATACTTATGCTTCCAATGGGAAAAATCATTAGACAGCATGGGATAAACTTCCACTGTTATGCTGACGATACTCTGTGATATCTATGCATTAACCCTGATGAACCTAATCGGTTAGTTAGATTACAGGCTTGTCCTGAAGACAAAAAATTGGATGACTCAAAACTTTTTGCTTTTAAATCAAGACAAGACTGAAGTTCTCATCTTTGGACCAAAACTTCAGAAAAGAAAATTGCTAAGTGAATCACCTGAATGGCATTAAGTTAGTCTCCGAGAACAAAGTAAGGAACCTTAGTGCTATCTTTGACCAGGACATGTCATTCAAATCCCACGTTAAACAGGTTTGTAGGATTTTCTTTTTCCACCTTCGGAATATTGCTAAGATTAGAAGCATCCTTTCCAGGAGTGATGCTGAAAAACTAGTTCATGCATTTATTACAACAAGACTGGATTACTGTAATTCATTGCTCTCAGGAAGTCCACAGAATGTAGTTAAAAGTCTTCAGCTTTTCCAAAATGCTGCAGCTAGAGTTCTGATGAAAGAGAGATCATATCTCTCCTGTCTTAGCTTCCCTACATTGGCTACCTGTTAAATTCAGAATAGAATTTAAGATCCTCCTTCTCACATATAAAGCTCTTAACTCACTGAGTGCGTTTACATGCAGCCAGTAACCCTTTTAAAACCCGAATATTCACAATAACACGGTTCCGCACGGCCATGTAAACACCGCCAAAAACCCGGATATGCTCATAACCGGGTTTTTAAAAACCCGGTTACTACACCTGGGGTAACCCTTTTCTAACCCGAATGTTTGGTCGTGTAAACGCATATCGGGATATCCCCATCAAAGCGTGTGTTCTGTGAACAAGAATAACCGGAAATTGCGCATATTGCCTCTGGACGTTGTCCATACGTCTTGACGCTACCCCAACGTCCGCATTTAAATCGGGTTATGCAAGTTAGGGGTAATTCTTTCTATTTATGCTTGTGAACGGGTTATTCTGATCAACTCAGAAACCCAAATACCGACCTTAACCCGATCATAACCCGGATATTGGCTGCATGTAAACGTAGCCACTCACTGACAATGTCATTTGCATTTCTTTACTTTGTGGGTGTCAGAACGATCACCCACACCGTGAGAACAAACATCCCAGCTGCTAGAGAGAGAGAGAGAGAGAGAGATAACCTCATGTTGTATTATAATCATATCATTAGCTGTAGTGATGCACCGATACTGGAGAGAGGGATTTACTGAGGAGGACATACAGTATGTGCTGTATCATCAGGTGGGATCAGGTATTTCTGACGAAGCTTCTGAATTATTAAATAAGTTGTGTTTAAAAGTAGGTGATCAACTTGCTCCTTCTAAACAGAGAACTGTGAGGAGAGTCAGAGAAGGCTGGACTGAGTTAAAGGACAGTATGGTACAGAGGGACGGCGGCTTGACAGAAACTTTACGTTGGTAAAACCATGAATGTAAAGGAAAACCCGCAGGTATCCATCCTACTGATTCTAAACTGGTGAAGTTGCTGCTTCTCTCACCACATCATTAGTTTGAGTCTGAATAAGGGGTTTTACGCTAACCCAACCATGGAAAACATCTAAAACTGTGCCATTGCCAGAAACACATCTTCCTCGCTCTGTGCCCTAACCGCGCTAAGCGACGTAATGCGGAAGATCGTCTCTGAGCCAACCAAAACTATTTTCATGTTCGTAACCCGAACGTAGAACTTCAGCACGCAGCACTGCCACGGCTCGAAGGTAGTCAGCTTCAGTCAAACCCTCGGGCCTGAAGTCTCTGACATCAATAACAGCAGCTGAACACAAACATTATTATGGTATGGCACAGAAACGGGACGCGTGTCAGGTGTTTATGTAGTACTCTCACATTATATCCCGACTCCCTCTTGGTTTTTATGTTAGCTGGGGGTTGCCAGTCGTCCCAGTGACTGAAATTGTGTGAAATAACAGCTCAGAGTCATGCTTATGACTCACTGAGACTTGAGAAGTACATTTCTTTTGCTGTGGTCATTGGTTTGAAAGTCAGCTAGAGGGCCTCTCCAAGCCTGGGGAAATACTTCCTGTCTGGAGCGACGCCATCGCCGCTCTGCCTGGCAGAAGTGATCTCAGATTCAGGATAAAAACGAGATTACTTGTGTTGAACATTTGTCATCAAAACAGGTCAGGGTTCATTTAGTAATTGTGAATGAGTGAACAAACAAACCACCAGGTGGGACTGGCTGTGAAACGGTGTTACCTGAGGAGGCGGAGCAGCTCATGTCTGAAGCTGCAGCAGAAACAACCGTTTGGATTTCAGTTGTCCCGTTTTCCTGTCTCAACTCGTCTGGGATGTTTTTGTTGTGTTTATCTGTCAGCAGGAAGGAGCCGGAGCCAGCAGACGTCCAGGAAGCGTGCTGTGGTTCGGATCCGGTAGCAACGTAGAAATGTTGATCCGTGATGACCCACCACAACCAGAACCACTTGTGTCAGTTCCATAATCAACATTTTTATTTACATTTAAAAGAAGGAAACAACAAAACTAAAAGCTTTTGTGAAATGTTAAAAAGTCCCGCCTCAACAAATAAACAAACATGGCAAAAGTAAAGTCAGATAAAAACATGCAACAGGTGTGAACACTGCACCTGGACGCGTTTACGCTAACACGAGCTTCCTCAGAAAACTTTCAAACGAGCCAGAAATCTAATAAAAATCAGATCGTGTCACCATTTCTTCTGGACTAGAACCAGACTTCCAGGGAAGACATTTATTTATGTCATCAAAACTGAAATGATTCAAACATTTCCAAAGACGATTAATTCTCACCTGGTGACCTGGGTTGAGCATCGAGCATCGATTAGAACCGGTTCCAACTGTTAGTTTTTCCCGGAATCGTTCAAAAAATTTTATTTCGATTCCTAGAATGCCGACCGGAAGAGGAATCTGCGACCGATCTCTGTGAAACGTAAACGTGATCTGTAAATAGTGATCAATGCTTTCCAGAGCTGATCACACCAGCTGTCTGTGTGCAGCACGAGTCCCCCTCCCCCCACCCAGATATAAACAAACACGTCTGCCGAACTTTTACTGCGTGATGTCAACTTTAACTCCTGCAGCGTAGAGGAAACTTGTTAAATGTGTTAATAGAAGCTTTAAAGAACAAACTCTGGACGGTGTGAGGTGATGTTGTCTCACTGCAGAAATAAAAACACACACGGAGCGTCAGCAGTCAGACGCAGCCGCTCACCAACACTTGTGTTTGTGAGCGTCAGAAGGCTGAACAATGGTGGACCACACCAGCTTCTGCCACAATAAATAATTATAATAATAATAGTAAATCACACACAAAGTTGTGAACATTTTAATTTCCTTTCTGAACTTTTATTTTTTGGCTCTTTGCTTCCGGTCGGTAACAAGATGGCGCCTGTGCTTGGCTTAGCCACAGTCACCGGCCACTTTTTCAAACTTTTCTCCACTAACCTCCTCTTTTCCACCTTGCCCCGTCTGCTATCCTCTTCGGTAGTGTCCCTGCTACCATCTCCTATGATCGCCAGACTCTTTGATCCTTCCTTCCGTTCACGATCACTCACGATGCACCAAGGATGTACCTCCCTCTTTGTTTACCTGAGCGGCGTGCTGGCCCGGAGCCAAATGACAATTCCAACCAGGGCGCGTCCAGCGATGTTTATCCGGTCCGGGGAAAACGTCTGAGGAAAAGAGGTAAACGAGCAGGAACCTAGGTGAGAATAAGACTTCTCTTAAAGCGTGGTTTATCTAGTAAACATTGGCGTGATCTTCTGGCTTCTTGTCCTTTGTTAGGTGACCTGAGCGCCACTTCCGTATTCCTCCATCCAAGTTTTTTAAGGTCGGTTTATCTTCATTCCTCAGTGGTTTCTCCTCCTGTTCCCTCCATAAGTGGTTTTTATAAACACCGTGGATCTAACCCTGCTAATTTACGTCCACTAACTCCAGCTGTTTCTGTGGTTTCTGATTTCTCCACCTCACTCAGCATGGCTCTATTAAATGTCCGCTCTGTTAACAATAAGTCCTTCCTGCTCAATGATCTAATTCTCTCTAAAATCCTGGATTTTCTGTTTCTGACTGAAGTTTGGCAGCAAACATCTGATTATTCTGGTCTGATTGAACTCTTACCCTGAGTCTAAATGCTGACAGTGTTTGTCCTGAGGACGTTTACATTTCAGATCACCATTGCATTTTCTTTAACTTGTCAGTTTCTGCGTCCCCACCTCCTGCTCGCCGTATGGTTAGTTCTCGTTTTCTTAATGAGAGCACAGCTAGCATATTTTCTGCTGCTTTTGATCCACCCTGTTCTTCTGATAACGACCCAGATTCCTTAACTTCTCAGTTCAACGAGCACTGCCTCTCCATTCTGGACAACATCTGTCCTGTCAGAACCAGATCAGTTCCTGCAGTGAACCCTACTCCCTGGTTTAATGACAGCCTTCGCAGCCTAAAGCGCCAATGCAGAAAAATTGAGCGTTTGTGGAAGAAAACCCATCTCCACGTTCATCTGCTGCACCTAAAGGATCTTCTGACATCCTTTAACTCTGCAGTCAGAGACATTAGGGTTTCCTATTTCTCCAACCTGGTGTCCCAGAGCAAAGGGAACCCCAAGGTGCTGTTTAACACCATCAGCAGCATCGTCTCTCCTGCCTCTCCTACAGCCTCCATCCACTCTGTTGCAGACTGTGAGAACTTTCTGTCTTTCTTTGTGGACAAAGTCAATAAGGATAGATCTAGCATCTCTCCTTCAGCCTTATCGCTGCCTCTCCCGACTCCAACCAGGCCCATCAGCCTAGATAGCTTTGCTCCTGTTTCTCTGCCTGAGTTAACCAAACTAGTTAACTCTATNCAGCTGCTAGAGAGAGAGAGAGAGAGAGAGAGAGAGAGAGGGGAGAGAGAGAGAGAGAGAGAGAGAGAGAGAGAGAGAGAGATAACTTCATGTTGTATTATAATCATATCATTAGCTGAAGTGATGCACCGATACTGGAGAGAGGGATTTACTGAGGAGGACATACAGTATGTGCTGTATCATCAGGTGGGATCAGGTATTTCTGACGAAGCTTCTGAATTATTAAATAAGTTGTGTTTAGATGTAGGTGATCAACTTGCTCCTTCTAAACAGAGAACTGTGAGGAGAGTCAGAGAAGGCTGGACTGAGTTAAAGGACAGTATGGTTCAGAGGGATGGCGGCTTAACAGAAACTTTACGTTGGTAAAACCATGAATGAAAAGGAATAGCCGCAGGTATCCATCCTACTGATTCTAAACTGATGAAGTTGCTGCTTCTCTCACCACATCATTAGTTTGAGTCTGAATAAGGGGTTTTACGCTAACCCAACCATGGAAAACATCTAAAACTGTGCCATTGCCAGAAACACATCTTCCTCGCTCTGTGCCCTAAACGCGCTAAGCGACGTAATGCGGAAGATCGTCTCTGAGCCAACCAAAACTATTTTCATGTTCGTAACCCGAACGTAGAACTTCAGCACGCAGCACTGCCACGGCTCGAAGGTAGTCAGCTTCAGTCAAACCCTCGGGCCTGAAGTCTCTGACATCAATAACAGCAGCTGAACACAAACATTATTATGGTATGGCACAGAAACGGGACGCGTGTCAAGTGTTTATGTAGTACTCTCACATTATATCCCGACTCCCTCTTGGTATTTATGTTAGCTGGGGGTTGCCAGTCGTCCCAGTGACTGAAATTGTGTGAAATAGCTCAGTCATGCTTATGACTCACTGAGACTTGAGAAGTACATTTCTTTTGCTGTGGTCATTGGTTTGAAAGTCAGCTAGAGGGCCTCTCCAAGCCTGGAGAAATACTTCCTGTCTGGAGCGACGCCATCGCCGCTCTGCCTGGCAGAAGTGATCTCAGATTCAGGAGAAAAACAGGTCATCAAAACAGGTCAGGGTTCATTTAGTAATTGTGAATGAGTGAACAAACAAACTATCAGGTGGGACTGGTTGTGAAACGGTGTTACCTGAGGAGGCGGAGCAGCTCATGTCTGAAGCTGCAGCAGAAACAACCGTTTGGATTTCAGTTGTCCCGTTTTGCTGTCTCAACTCGTCTGGGATGTTTTTGTTGTGTTTATCTGTCAGCAGGAAGGAGCCGGAGCCAGCAGAGGCCCAGGAAGCGTGCTGTGGTTCGGATCCGGTAGCACGTAGAAATGTTGATCCGTGATGACCCACCAGAACCAGAACCACTTGTGTCAGTTCCATAATCAACATTTTTATTTACATTTAAAAGAAGGAAACAACAAAACTAAAAGCTTTTGTGAAATGTTAAAAAGTCCCGCCTCAACAAATAAACAAACATGGCAAAAGTAAAGTCAGATAAAAACATGCAACAGGTGTGAACACTGCACCTGGACGTGTTTACGCTAACACGCGCTTCCTCAGAAAACTTTCAAACGAGCCAGAAATCTAATAAAAATCAGCTCGTGTCACCATTTCTTCTGGACTAGAACCAGACTTCCAGGGAAAACATTTATTTATGTCATCAAAACTGAAATGATTCAAACATTTCCAAAGACGATTAATTCTCACCTGGTGACCTGGGTTGAGCATCGAGCATCGATTGGAACCGGTTCCAACTGTTAGTTTTTCCCGGAATCGTTCAAAAATTTTATTTCGATTCCTAGAATGCCGACCGGAAGAGGAATCTGCGACCGATCTCCCTGAAACATAAACGTGATCTGTAAATAGTGATCAATGCTTTCCAGAGCTGATCACACCAGCTGTCTGTGTGCAGCACGAGTCCCCCCTCCCCCACCCGGATATAAACAAACACGTCTGCCGAACTTTTACTGCGTGATGTCAACTTTAACTCCTGCAGCTTATAGGAAACTTGTTAAATGCGTCAACACGGTGGATTTAATAGAAGCTTTAAAGAACAAACTCTGGACGGTGTGAGGTGATTTTGTCTCACCGCAGAAATAAAAACACACACGGAGCGTCAGCAGTCAGACGCAGCCGCTCACCAACACTCGTGTGTGTGAGCGTCAGAAGGCTGAACAATGGTGGACCACACCAGCTTCTGCCACAATAAATAATAATAGTAAATCACACACAAAGTTGTGAACATTTTAATTTCCTTTCTGAACTTTTATTTTTTGGCTCTTTGCTTCCGGTCGGTAACAAGATGGCGCCTGTGCTTGGCTTAGCCACAGTCACCGGCCACTTTTTCAAACTTTTCTCCCCTAACCTCCTCTTTTCCACCTTGCCCCTGTCTGCTATCCTCTTTGGTAGTGTCCCTGCTACCATCTCCTATTATCGCCAGACTCTTTGATCCTTCCTTTCGTTCACGATCGCTCACGATGCACCAAGGATGTACCTCCCTTTTTGTTTACCTGAGCGGCACGCTGGCCCGGAGCCAAACGACAATTCCAACCAGGGCGCGTCCAGCGATGTTTGTCCGGTCCCGGGAAAACGTCTGAGGAAAAGACGTAAACGAGCAGGAATCTAGGTGAGAATAAGACTTCTCTTAAAGTGTGGTTTATCTAGTAAACATCGGCGTGATCTTCTGGCTTCTTGTCCTTTGTTAGGCGACCTGAGCGCCACTTCCGTATTCCTCCATCCAAGTTTTTTAAGGTCGGTTTATCTTCATTCCTCAGTGGTTTCTCCTCCTGTTCCCTCCATAAGTGGTTTTTATAAACACCGTGGATCTAACCCTGCTAATTTACGTCCACTAACTCCAGCTGTTTCTGTAGTTTCTGATTCCTCCACCTCACTCAGCATGGCTCTATTAAATTCCCGCTCTGTTAACAATAAGTCCTTCCTGCTCAATGATCTAATTCTCTCTAAAAACCTGGATTTTCTGTTTCTGACAGAAGTTTGGCAGCAAACATCTGATTATTCTGCTCTGATTGAACTCTGCCTGAGTGGTTATTCTTTTCTTAGCCAGCCCCGGGGTTCTGGTCGTGGTGGAGGCCTAGCTGTTGTTTTCAGAGACCATCTTCCATGTAGCTCTACAACCTCTGGTCACTTTGCTTCCTTTGAACTGCAGCTGATTAAAGTCGGGCGTAAGGACCCGTTCTACTGTGCTGTGGTCTATAGTCCACCTGGTCCAAACAGTTCTTTCCTTCAGGAGTTTAGTGACTTTCTCTCCTCCACTGTGAAGCTGTCCAGACTGGTGATTGTTGGTGACTTCAACATCCACGTTGATGATCCCTCTGATCTCTTTGCCATGAATTTCTCCAGCCTTATGGACTCCTTCAGCTTTACCCAGCATGTTTCTGGCCCCACACACACCAGGGGGTACACTCTAGACCTTGTTTTTACCCTGAGTCTAAATGCTGACAGTGTTTGTCCTGAGGATGTTTATATTTCAGATCACCATTGCATTTTCTTTAACTTGTCAGTTTCTGCGTCCCCACCTCCTGCTCGCCGTCTGGTTAGTTCTCGTTTTCTTAATGAGAGCACAGCTAGCAATTTTTCTGCTGCTTTTGATCCACCCTGTTCTTCTGATAACGACCCAGATTCCTTAATTTCTCAGTTTAATGAGCACTGCCTCTCCATTCTGGACAACATCTGTCCTGTCAGAACCAGATCAGTTCCTGCAGTGAACCCTACTCCCTGGTTTAATGACAGCCTAAAGCGCCAATGCAGAAAAACTGAGCGTTTGTGGAAGAAAACCCATCTCCACGTCCATCTGCTGCACCTAAAGGATCTTCTGACATCCTTTAATTCTGCAGTCAGAGACGTTAGGGTTTCCTATTTCTCCAACCTGGTGTCCCAGAGCAAAGGGAACCCCAAGGTGCTGTTTAACACCATCAGCAGCATCGTCTCTCCTGCCTCTCCTACAGCCTCCATCCACTCTGTTGCAGACTGTGAGAACTTTGTCTTTCTTTGTGGACAAAGTCAATAAGGTTAGATCTAGCATCTCTCCTTCAGCCTTATCGCTGCCTCTCCTGACTCCAACCAGGCCCATCATCCTAGATAGCTTTGCTCCTGTTTCTCTGCCTGAGTTAACCAAACTAGTTAACTCTATGAAGACCTCTGCATGCCCCCTCCACATCTTACCCTCATCTTTGTTTAAAAGTGCTTTTCAGTCCATCGGTCCCAGCGTGCTCTCTATAATTAATGCTTCTCTGGTTTCTGGTCAGGTCCCTGCTTACTTTAAGAACGCTGTAATCCACCCGCTTCTTATAAAACCGAGTCTTGACCCCTCTCTCCATAGCAGCTTCAGACCCATCTCTAAACTTCCGTTCATCTCCAAGATCTTGGAAAAGGTTGTGGCTAAACAACTCACAGCTGCTCTTGATGAACATAACATCTATGATAGCTTCCAGTCAGGTTTTCGTAGAGCTCATTCTACTGAAACAGCTCTTCTTAGGGTCTCTAATGACCTTCTGACTCACAGTGATGCAGGGGACTGTTCTGTTCTGGTCCTGCTGGACCTGACTGCAGCCTTTGACACTGTTGACCATCACCTGCTACTGGAGAGACTGAGAGACTGGGTAGGCCTATCAGGAATTTCTCTGGAGTGGTTCTCCTCTTATCTGTCTGAGCGCTCCTTTTCTGTGGCCGTCTCCAAGTTTAGGTCCTCCACCACCTCTCTTACCCATGGTGTCCCACAAGGTTCTGTGCTGGGACCTCTGCTCTTCCTCCTCTATCTGCTTCCTCTTCAGCACATCCTGTGCTCCTTCAAAGGAATCTCCTACCATCTTTAATCAATCATTCAATCAAAGATACTTTATTAATCCCAGAGGGAAATTAGAGTTTCAGTACACACAATTCAGAGATCAGACATACATGGGCAAGACAC
>SSNQ01034093.1:22750-41119 GCA_006942095.1 Nothobranchius kuhntae | reverse complement strand
GGCTGGATTTGGAGTCTTACTTCCCACAATGCCATAGTTACTCCAACAGCACCCCCCCACCACCTATGGACAGGACCAGTCAGTCAGACCTTTCTCCCAATTATAATAGGAACACTACATCACCGTCATATCACTGGTTCAGTCATCTCTCTGAATAGCACCCCCAACCTATCGAGTCCTTCAACAAGACACATAACCCCCCTTGTCTGCTGGTGGTGGTCGGAGGGACCAGCGGTGCCAGAGTTCGGCAGCCTCGCCTCTGTTGGTGTGATCGCAGCTCACCTCCACAGATGTGTGAATGGATGAATGATCCACTGCCGTGAAAAGCAGTTTTGGTCCTCTGACTCTGAAAGGTGCTATTCAAGCGCTGGTCTTTTATCGTTTATCATGTCAGTGCATTCGTTTCAACCGTCCTAAGTCACTCCAGTTATCCAACTGTGTTCCTGACCTTTCCCTTCGTCCCGCTGTTGCCCTGATTCTGTCAGAACAAGGCCCAGGTGCACACCTATATCTCCATCACATCTATACCAGGGGGCTAGCCGCTCAAACGACACAACACAGAAGAGGCTAAACTGCAGATCCCCCTCATCCACTACACCCCCAGTACTAATTGTATTTGTATAGACAGCATGTCAACACAGAGAAAAAGCTTCAAAGCTAAATGCAACAAAGCTGGGGTTCATCTCCATGCACCCAGAGCTCATGACGTCCCAAACGCTCACGGGCCAAAAGCTAGAAGTAGGAAAGATGTCTTCAAGTCTGACTTCAACCGTGTCAGCAAAAGAGTCTGGCGCACAAACAGAGGAAGTGCGTTCCACGGTTCTGGAGCAGGAAAGCCTGCTCTCCACGAGACTTGTATCTCACTTTGGGAATGCCTGGCAGGTGGTCTGCAGACCTTAATGACCAGAAGGGGAGTAGGACGTGATCTAAAGACCAGAAGCTCTGCGTATGTGCGTCGCTCTAGCTAGCCGACTCTCAGCTGATTCGGTTTAAAGAAACTTAACTGTTTACTTTTATTTTCATTATTTACATTTATCATGTAGGTTTCATGCATACCTGTGTATGGAATGTGTTCAGTCTAACATGAATAATATATGGAATAAAGGGATTTGGTAACTTTGATTAATGTGTGCTGAATTCATCTGAAAGTATCAAAAAACTATGATGTAGAAAAAATTAATTGGTGACAAAGCACATTAAAAAGACTGGTAACCGTGGAAACTGTGATAATCGCTTCATAATCTAATCGAAGGACCCTGAACTGAAAGCTAATTGAATTGTGAGGTACCTACGGCACACCCCTGGTCCAGAATGAAAGAACAGTTATTCCTTTAAAGGTTCATCTGATAAAAATCCATGTTTTGGAGCTTTTCACCATGTGATCTCATCATTTCCACAAACCCGTTCGGGGCAGCCTTCATGCATTTTCCTGGCTCAGCTTCATCTTGGATAATGTTGAGATTTTTCCTGCATCTAGGAGAAAGTAGCCAGGCCCTTTCCCCAAAGCTGGCCACATGAAGAAACAAGGGCAGGGCGTTCCAAAGTCTGGGAGCTACAGCTTGAAAGGACAGGTCCCCTCTAGTTTTAAATCTGGTCTTAGGGACCTTCAGTAGGTTCTGACCCGAGGACCGTAGAGTGCAGCCAGAAGAGTGGGGGATTAAAAGGTCATAAATATTGTGGAGCTTGTCCATTAAGAGCTCTAAAAGTCAAAACTAAAATTTTAAAATCAATTCTAAACTTGACCAGTAGCCAATGTAAAGAAGATAAAACCGGTGTTATGTGAGCCCTTCTATTGTTTCCTGTTGAAAGCCTTGCTGCAGCGTTCTGGACCAACTGGAGACGACTGACATCTGATTTGTTAAAACAAGTAAAGATAGAATTACAATAATCTACACAAGAGGAAATAAAAGCATGGATAATCATCTCCAAGTCCGATTTTGAAGTAAAAGCTCTCCATTTGGAAATGTTTCTCAAATGATAAAAGCAATTTTTTAATAATTGTTTTGAGTGGCAGCTCAAAGACATGGACTGGTCAAAAAGAACACCAAGGTTTCTGAGACTGGTCTGGACTGAGGAGCTCAGGGAACCGAGGTGTTTGAATAAAAGCGCTTTCTGTTCAGGAGCAATGCTCAGTGTTTCAGTCTTGCTTGAGTTCAACTGAAGCCAGTCCTTAATACACTCAATGCAATCAAGTAGGTCCGCTAACTCATTAAACTCTGCGTCCTTGAAAGAGCAGTACAGTTGAATGTCATCCGCATATAAATGGTAGGACACATTTTTAAAGCTTTTAATAATCTCCCCAAGAGGGCGAATATATAAAAGAAACAAAATTGGGCCAAGGGCCGAGCCCTGGGGAACACCATGAAGCAAAGATGTGACTTCAGCCCTAATCTTGTTTACACATAAAGAAAATGTTCTGTTATTTAAATAGGAAGAAAACCACTTCAGAACAGTACCAGAAAATCCGAACTCATTTTGAAGTCGATGTAACAGAATTTTATGGTCAACCGTGTCAAAAGCTGAAGACAAATCCAATAAAACCAGTACAGTATATTGGCCAGAGTCTGCGGCCATCAGTACAATGTACCAGCCGTACCTACAAACAGATCTGTGTGAAGGAACTAACGTACATGTGTGTGGTGTTCATCATGTCATACCTGTGTGGAAACATTCCTAAACATCAGAAAACTTCAGACCGTGTGTAGGAACAGTATCTAGTGGTAGAACAGAGGAATCACAACACCGAAGGTCTCAGTCATCCACACATATTCCTCATCCACTCACTATTTACCCGTTAAATGAATATTATGGTGGAAAAACAGCTGACTGGTGCTGAAACACCCGACGGGAATCTGACTTTGTAGAACAGATGTCATGTTTTAGTTACTCTTCACATGTTTATGTTTTTAATATATTTAAGTGACTAATATCATTATTTTATTTAATAATATTATGTTATTTTTTGTTGTAATTCTGCTTCAAACGGTTAGATAAAAGAACATTTCTATATTACTATGAAGGATCTGTCAGAGCTCCTCTCTGGAGGAAATGCGTCTCTGTGAGCGCGCTGACGGCAGGTCTGTCTGGAGCGTTGTTGGGATTTGGGATCCTTTGTGGAGCGACACATTAACCGCACAAATCCAATTCTATTTTACAACAAGAACCCCCAGAACCTCCTCTGCACCCGATCACACACGTGTTGCCATGGTAACCAGACTGAATGACAGCTGAGAGGCTGCACTCTGACATTTTCAGATAAATCTAACTCCACCCAGAACGACTCCTTACATGTAAGTGAGAAGCAGTTACAAGAGATGTGCATACGAGAGGGCACCGCATGCTTCAGGATTTTGATCGTTCATACCAATGTTCTAAATTTCTTTCATAGGAACAAATTCAGGAATGTTTCTACGACGTTTGATGAATGAGGTCTGGTCTCTGCAGTGACCTTTATTCTTCTTTAGCAACACTTGCCAGTCTGATGTTTTCACCCGTTTATTGGTAAACAGTTTAAATATAAAGACTAATGGGCTGTTTACTTGTTAATAGCCAGTGTGAGTCCATGTGAGGTGAGCAGAGTGTCATGTGCCGGGGTGAGTACTCCTGTCATTGCTTCCATCTTTGAGCTGCTGTGTTTCAGGAGAGGGAGGCTCCAGCTGCAGCTCATTGACAATCAGCGGTTCCAGCTATAAGAGGAGGAGGAGAACACTTCTCGACGCCGGATGATTAACTACAACTTGGTAGTTCCAGCCCTTTGTGTCTCCTGGTTAAACTCTAGTGATTTTTTTTTTAATTTTTGAGTCTCTGTGGATTAACCCTGCTTATCTGTTCCTAGGATTTTTGGATCGTTGTGGACCTTACCTTGACTCCTCAGGATGCTCTATGGACTTCTGAAGCTCCTCTGGTTCTCCTGTGGCTCCCCAGTTACCTTTCCGCTGTCCCGCTGGATTACTCACCTTTGCTGGATAACTCACCTGTGCTTCATACATCTTCTGGACGCAGCATTCACCGTTCTCCTCTCCTCCCTGCCGACCCGCTCTCCTCGCGCTCCCTCTCCTGGACACCCCCCTTCCTGGATTCACCCCGGCACCCCACCGACCCTCCCCAACTCCTCAGCTCCCAGCTCCCCGTAAGTCTTAACTCTGCACCTAACTAGTTCTGACTTACCTCCTTGTACTTACCTGCTCCTCTGCTCCTCAGATGTTGTGGTTCCGTTGCAATCCACTGGGCCTTATCCAGTGTGTCCTCAGTTCCCGATTATTTTAATAAAGATACTTTATTGTACCTGTTTGGTGCGTGAGTGGTGATTCTGCATATCTTGGGTTAAACTCGTTCCCAGAACCATGACAGAATCATCCGGCCAAGCCGCTAACCCCGCAGATTCACCTCTTGCCGATCTGCTCAACAGGTTGTCTCAGCAGGGGCAAGACCTGCCTCTGCTTATGGAACAGCTTCAAGCCGCTAACAACCGTTTCCAGCAGTTGGAGGCCATGGTACGACAGGTACAACTCAGTCTGTCCCAACCGCAGCCTCATGACCCCGCTGCGCAACCT
Source organism: Nothobranchius kuhntae (assembly GCA_006942095.1). NCBI lineage: Eukaryota > Metazoa > Chordata > Actinopteri > Cyprinodontiformes > Nothobranchiidae > Nothobranchius > Nothobranchius kuhntae. The sequence continues at coordinate 36,566 of SSNQ01034093.1, read as the reverse complement.
CCGCCCGCAGTCACTGTTTCTCCTGCAGTTCCAGGACTTGCAGCAGCAGCTCCCCCGGAAGTCTTCTACCTCTGTCCAGCCTCCTCACCACCAGCGCCTACGTTCAATGGTGAGTTTGAGGACTGTTATAGTTTTCTGCTGCAGTGACAGCTCGCTTTCGAGCGCTCACCAGGTGCTTTCCCCTCAGATTCTGTCAAGATCTCTTACGTAGTTGGATTACTTCGTGGGAGAGCCCTAAGATGGGCTGAGGTGAATAGCCACTGTCCTACTTTCTTGTCGGGACCCCTGGAGGACTTTTTGACCGATTTTAAAGTAACTTTTGGCAGCACTGAGTCTGTTAAGGACATCAGTAAGCGACTGTGGAGTTTATCGCAGGGGCAGAGATCCGTTGCTGGTTTGTCGGTGGAGTTCAGAACCTTGGCGGTCATCCTGGAATGAGGAAGCCCTCCTCGCTGCCTTCACTGAGTCACTCAACGACCGAGTCCGAAACCAGCTGGCGTTGTGCCCGGAACTCCGTTCGCTGGAGGAACTCATCCACCTGACCATTGCCATTGACAAACGCCAACATGAGCTGCGGTACCAGAACTCCAGTACCAGAACCATCCCCACACCAGACCGCCATCATGTGCCAGGTACTCTGCCCTCCGCGGAGCCCACCACCACGGAGGAACCTATGCAGTTGGGTCAAACCTGCCTCACCCGGGAGGAGAGGTCACATCGGATCAGGTCAGGTCTGTGTATGTACTGTGGGGAGTCAGGACACTTTGCTAGAGCCTGTCCGGCTCTGTTAAAAGGCCGAGCCCACCAGTAAAGACGGGACTACTGGTGGGCAGTAACTCTTCTCCTGCGAACTCCCGCTGTGTACTTCAGTGTGATGTGTTTTTTAACTCCGAGCAGTTTCCTATAGAAGTGCTTGTTGACTCTGGTTGTGAGCAGTCCTTGTTGGACCCGGGCTTAGCAAAGAGATGGAAGATCCCAACCATTCGGCTCCCTACTCCGCTCTCTGGATGACCGGAACCTGTCAACCATTACTCACCAGACCATCCCATTGCAGTTACGAGTTTCAGGCAACCACACGGAGGCTTTGGCTTTTTATTTGTTTTCCTCTCCTCAGTCACCTCTGGTCCTGGGTCACTCCTGGCTCTCCCTCCATAACCCCCACATGAACTGGGAGACTAACAGAGTTGAGGAATGAAGCTCCAGATGCTCACAGACCTGCCTCCACTCAGCCTCACCCATTCTCTGCAGCCCTGCCGCTCCTCCAGCAGAAAGGATAGACTTGTCCTCTGTGCCACCAGTCTACCACAACCTCAGCCTAGTCTTCAGCAAGGATCGGGCATCATCTCTCCCCCCACACAAGCCATTCGATTGCAGCATAGATCTGTTGCCAGGGGCTCCTCTTCCCTTCAGCCACCTTTACCACCTCTAAACCAGAGAGAGAGAGCATGGAGAGCTACATACAGCAGTCCCTGGCCGCCAGCCTCATCAGACCCTCCTCATCACCCCTAGGAGCAGGTTTCTTCTTTGTTCCGAAGAAGGAAGGAACACTCAGACCCTGTATTGACTACAGGGGTCTGAACCAGATTACCGTTAAGAACAAATACTCGCTGCCTCTGCTAACATCTACTTTTGAGCCCATTCAGGATGCCAGCATCTTCAGTCACCTGGATCTCCGGAACGCTTACCATCTGGTTCGAATTCGTCAGGGAGATGAATGGAAGACCGCGTTTAAGACTCCCATCAGACATTTCGAATACTTGGTGATGCCCTTTGGTTTAACTAATGCACCAGCCGTGTTCCAGTCCCGAGTAAACTCTGTTTTAGGAGACTTTCCAAATAAGTTTGTGACTGTTTATTTAGATGATATTTTGATTTTTCTAACTCCTTAGAGCAACATGTAAGACACGTTAAGGCCATGTTACAGCACCTCCTGGAGAACCGCTTATATGTAAAGGCGGAGAAATGTGTGTACCATGTACCCAAGGTAAAGTTCCTTGGTTTTGTCATCAAGAGCGGGAGGCTAAGGACAGACCCTGAGAAGGTAAGTGCAGTCACTGAGTGGCCCATACCAACTTCTCGAAAGCAGTTACAAAGGTTCCTGGGCTTTGCCAACTTTTACAGGAGGTTTATAAGGAACTACAGCCCTCTGACAAACCTGACCTCTGTTAATCGCCCTTTTGTTTGGTCCTCAGAAGCAGAGGCTGCCTTCCAGACCTTAAAGAAGAAGTTCACTAACGCCCCTGTGCTCCACAGACCTGATCCGCAATGCCAATTCACCCTGGAGGTGGACACCTCCGACACCGGCGTCGGCGCTGTACTCTCTCAGGTATCTCCCACGGATAATAAACTTCATCCCTGTGCCTTTTTCTCTCGCCGTTTAACTCCCGCAGAGAGCAGATATGACAAGGGTGACCGAGAGCTGCTGGCTGTAAAGCTTGCTATAGAGGAGTGGAGACACTGGCTGGAGGGGGCAGAAACACCTTTCGTCCTCTGGACTGACCAAAAGAATCTGGTTTACCTGAGAGAAGCTAAGAGGCTTAATCCACGAAAGTACAGGTGGTCTCTCGTCTTCTCACATTTCAATTTCCAGATTTCTTACCGCCCTGGGTCTAAAAACACAAACCCTGACCCCATCTCCAGGTTGTACACCCCGGATCAGGAGGTTGAGCCTTCCACCATTCTCCCCCCAGCATGTGTGGTGGGAGGAGTCACGTTGGAGATCCGGGATCAGGTGCTGAAGGCTCTTAAATCTGACCCAGGTCCAGGTAAGGGTCCGCCTGGCCGGCTTTATGTGCCACAAGGCTTAAGGGGCAAGGTCATCCATTGGGCACACACCGGCAGGTTGTCCTTGCACCCAGGTGCAGGTCGCACTATTGCCCTATTGAAATGGACTTTCTGGTGGCCTGCTATGTACAAGGACGTGAAGGACTACATCTTGGCGTGCCACGTACTGTATGTGCCCAACAGAAGGGGGACCATCGGTCTCCGTCAGGCCTATTAAACCCCCTTCCTACTCCCTCACGTCCTTGGTCACACATAGATTTCGTCTGTGGGTTGCCTGATTTGCATGGTTTTTCCACCATCCTCACCGTAGTGGACAGGATTCGAAGGCTTGCCACCTCGTACCCCTAAAGTCTCTCCTTTCCTCCTCTGTTACCGCTAAACTCCTCGTTAAGCATGTGTTAAGGTTGCACGAGATTCCAGAGGAGATTCTCTCGGATCTGGGACCTCAATTCATCTCCAGATTATGGAAGGAGTTCACAGAGGCTCTGGGGGCTAAAGTCTCCCTCACTTCCGGATATCACCCACAGACGAATGGACAATATGAGCGCATGAATCAAGAGCTTGGGGCCATGCTGCACTGCATCTGCTCCGCACACTCGTCCTCCTGGAGCTCTCACCTCGCCTGGGTGGAGTACGCCCACAACTGCCATGTTTCAGCCGCTACAGGTCAGTCCCATTTGAAGCCTCTCTTGATTACCAGCCATCCCTGTTTCCCCAGCAGTCCTCGGCCCCATCTTCAATCCCTCAGTTTCTCCGGGGAGCCAGATGGGCGGGGGCATCCACCCGAGCCGCGCTGGACAGAACGGCTGACAGGAACAAGCAGCTGGCGGACCGCCGGCGACGCCCGGCCCCGGATTACGCTCCTGGTCAGGAAGTATGGCTCTTGTCTAAGGACATCCCATTGAAGGCTACCTCCCGTAGATTCACTCCCGAATTCATAGGTCCGTTTAAGAACCTGGAGGTTCCCACTCCCTCCATGGTTCGACTGGAGCTCCTACGCTCTCTCAAAGTTCACCTGGTCTTCCACGTGTCTCTGGTCAAGCCTGTTGGTTCTAGCCCCATCTGTCCCCTGCCGGCTCCCCCGCCACCTGCAAGATACTACAAGGGGGTCCTGGTTTACATCATCCGCAGGATACTGGGTTCTCGACCCCGCAGCCGCGGCACCCAGTACCTGGTTGATTGGGAGGGGTACGGCCCGGAGGATCCGTCCCTGATCCGGGACTACGAGGCTGCGTCTTCTGGCACACCAGGTGGTGTCTGTTGAGGGGGAGGTACTGTCATGTGCCAGGGTGAGTACTCCTGTCATTGTTTCCATCTTTGAGCTGCTGTGTGTCAGGAGAGGGAGGCTCCAGCTGCAGCTCATTGACAATCAGCGGGTCCAGCTATAACAGGAGGAGGAGAACACATCTCGACGCCGGATGATTAACTACAACTTGGTAGTTCCAGCCCTTTGTGTCTCCTAGTTAAACTCTAGATTTTTGGATCGTTGTGGACCTTACCTTGACTCCTCAAGATTTTCCTTGGACTGAAGCTCCTCTGGTTCTCCAGTGGCTCCCCAGTTACCTTTCCACTGTCCCGCTGGATTACTCACCTTTGCTGGATAACTCACCTGTGCTTCATAAATATTCTGGATGCAGCATTCACCGTTCTCCTCTCCTCCCTGCTGGCCCACTCTCCTCGCGCTCCCTCTCCTGGATTCACCCCGGCACTCCACCTACCCTCCCCAACTCCTCAGCTCCCAGCTCCCCGTAAGTCTTAACTCTGTACCTAACTATTTCTGACCTACCTCCTTGTACTTACCTGCTCCTCTGCTCCTCAGATGTTGTGGTTCCTTTGCAATCCACTGGGCCTTATCCAGTGCGTCCTCAGTTCCCGATTATTTTAATAAAGATACTTTTACCTGTTTGGTGCGTGAGTGGTGATTCTGCATGTCTTGGGTTAAACTCGTTCCCAAAACCATGACACAGAGTAAACCAACCATCTGCTGCTTGGAAACAACCAGACCCTTTGAGATCCAGAGTTCGGACACTGCCATAGGCTTCAATAGAAAGACTGGAATCCAGAAGTAATGTCGGTTTTCTATTAAACTCGTTCATTCTTCCAGTTTCAGAGCTTTTGTCCCATGTTAAGTTAATGAAATTAAAAAATTTGGCTTTGTGAAGCGTTAGCTCACTGCCTGGAACAAAAATAGGTCAATAGTGATTTTTCATGTTGCCAGTTTTGGTGAATTTATCGCTTTAACCGGCTGGTCATAGTTTTAACTGCAGCTAGCTTATTGTTAGCGGCCTGTTTTAGCTGGTTAAACGGCCTATTTCTGTCTGATTCAGCTCTTTCACTTGTTCAGTGCAGTTTTAAGTATTTGTGTGAGTTGTTAGATTTTTGAGTTTAAAATAAATTATAATAAGACACAGTAATGTCCATCTGTAAAGATCAGAGTGGTAGAGGACCGACGTTTCTAACTTCCTTTGTCTCTGCAGCTCTGTGACTCGTTCTCCCGTTATTAAACCATCTCAAAGAGAGAAAACCTGTTTTTGTTCTGAGACACCAGTGCTAGTTTAGTTAGAGACATTGCTAGTTTAGAGACGTTGCTAGTTTAGTTAGAGATGTTGCTAGTTTAGTTAGAGATCTTACTAGTTTAGTTAGAAATGTTACTAGATTAGTTAGAGACGTTGCTAGTTTAGTTAAAGACGTTGCTAGTTTAGTTAGAGATGTTACTAGATTAGTTAGAGATGTTACTAGTTTAGTTAGAGATGTTACTAGTTTAGTTAGAGATGTAGGTCATTTAACAAGCAGCAGTGTAGCGCCAGTGCCCTATACACTGGCACTACCTGGTTGCTGTTGCACATATGGCTCCTACAAGCAGCATCTGGGACATCATCAGCAAAGTAAAATGTGATTATTTCATATCTTTCACTTAAACCACCAGATGCAGACTTCTATGACCTGCTGAAGCACATTACACACTCAGGATCACCCTCCAAACACACCTCTCACCTGTACAGGTGTTGCTGGAGCACTGGTGGAGGTGTGATTGTTGTGCTAGAGGCTGTTTTTGTCTCTTATTTCCAACATGCCCATCATTAGTCAGCATATAGGTCTGTTTAGCTGTAATCCCTAATCTCAACCTGATGAATCCGCTGCTGATTTTATTTTAGGCAAGGCAGCTTTATTTATTGAGCACATTTCAAACACTGGGAAATCCAAAGTGCTTTACAATTAGCATGAAATGGCACAACAAACATGAGAACGCAAATTAATATATACACAAAATTATAATTTAGAGCTAAAAGGAAAAGACAGAATTAAGGATGAGCAATGACATCACAGATTACAGAGGAGACAATGCAGCAAAAGAAACCGTTCATGTAAAGGCTGATGAGGATTTTAGTTGTGTTTTAAACAACACTAGGGTTGGGGCAGATCTGAGGTCATGGGGAAGCTGATTCCATATGTGAGCAGCACAGTAACTAAATGCATCTCCTCCCTGTTTGGTTCTGACCCGAGGTTCTACCCATAGGCGTCATTTTAACCGGGGACGCCGGGGACATGTCCCTGGCAAAATTTGTGATTGGCAGCTGTGTCCCCCCCACATTCAAAAAAGCCTGCTGATGAGGATTTTTGTTTTACCAGCTCAGGTCTTATGGGGGGATTCAACACCCACACTTTTCCAGCTGTTTTGCTCACCTCCACACCAGTCTGGTTTCTTTAAGTCACTCACTCTGTTTGCCTCATCTCCTTCTTCACCTCCCGCTTCTGACAGCCGATGTCGGGTTTCCAGGAGAGCAGGAGAGGGAGGGACGGAAGAGCTCGACTGAATTCATAATTTTACATCTTGACATTAGCTGTACAAAGTCTGAGTTTGATAACGTGAAGAACAACAATTTGCAGAGGTTTATAACAGGCGCGGCGCCAGGTTCTCATTTTTGGGTGGGCCACGGTAATTTTGGACGGACCTTAATAAGCAGTGACTTAAGTGAAGCAGGCAGGTCGCGCTAGAAAATTTAGTTTAAAAAGACGTCATAAATGTGTTCCCCCGTCCTTTTTATTTATAAAACATGAAGTAAAAACTCCCAATTTAATGTTCATTCATTTGTCATTAATATGTAGTCTACACCCGTGCGTTAAGTGGACCATCTTCCAGTAAAAGCAAAGCATCCAGCCCACCTCTCCAAATGCGTAAAATGTGCATCAGCCGCTAGTTAGGCGCGTCGCGCGCTCCGTCAGCTACGTCAGCCCAGACAAGAGCAGAGCAACTAGAGAAAGAATAGAGGATAATTCTGTCTGGATGTGGATGGAGATTACATTTTACAGCAGCCTGATCATCATTTAAATACGTAAACCATCACCTGTCTTCTAGTCCACGCTATCAGCATTATTTTATCTGGTGTGTGTGTGTGTGTGTGTGTGTGTGTGTGTGTGTGTGTGTGTGTGTGTGTGTGTGTGTGTGTGTGTGTGTGTGTGTGTGTGTGTGTGTGTTTTCCACTTCAAACACTGGTCTAACCAACCAGACCAGCGTGTCCAGTAACACATTAATGTTACAATTAAACAGTTTCACTTCATGTAGACTAGGAACGTTTCACCTGCCGTGGCCCGACCGCTTCTGCTCCACATAAACTTTGTGCGTGATCAAATGTCTCTACAGGTGCTTTCTGAGCTGAAGAGCTATTCTGCCTCAGACTGGATGCGTCACGCGTCTCCATATTAGAGACGGGAAAAAGCGCTATTCAGCCAAAGTTTCATAATCAGAGAACATTTTTCCAAGTGACACATCCCTCAGAGAGACCGGGTTTCCAGACTGCTTCAGTGGGAGGAAATCTTACCGCATCGCTGTGGTTCTGCACTGCGCTGTGAACCCCTCTACAGATCTTCAGCTCACTGTCCACCGTGTTCGCTCCGAGCCGCGCTGATCACAGTGTCCAGTATAAAGCTCTGATGTTCTGATGGGAATCATTTCTTGATTGATTTAGTTACCTCCACGATGTGCGTAACGATTAAAATGTCAGCTCATCTTGTGTGTGCATCAGTGTGCGTCGGGGTAATTCTTTCAAAACAACCAACATCCTTCAGTTTATCCGTCAAAATAAACAGTCAAATGGAAATATCTGTAACCTGCCATTTAACTGTTTTGCCTTCTTGTGAAGATTGTTGCAAAGAGAAACAACTAAACTTGATTAACCCCAGAGCCACGCGCACTGTGCTGTACTCCTGACTGTAAATGAGGGGGAAACGATTTAATCGGATCCTTTTCTTTTCAACATGGTTTAATGTAAAGTTTCATTCAGTACAAACTTTAGTTACACCAATCTAACGAGACAGAGCCTGGATTTGTATTCTGAACAGTTTAAACATGTTTAAACGGAGACATGCGTGACGCGCCTAAAATTCGCACCTGCTCCGCTATTATGGAAATTACACTAACAAGATGAATAACATGAAATTATTTTTAGGCACAGACAACATCCCCCACACTTTTGAAAAGCTTGCAACGCGCCTGGCCGCTCGTGTACGTCAAAGTTATCTTTCATAAGACGATAATCAATAAAACAATTTATATAAAGTGGATCCAGAAGTTGTAGCCCGTCTCTGCTACAATATTTTGATATTTTTCACCCTGTTGGTGGTTTTACTGAGCAGGTGCCACTTTTGTCATACGTTTCTTTTTAAAACATGTTTAGACTGTTCAGAATACAAATCCAGGCTCTGTTACGTTTGGTTGTTGTAATTAAACTTTGTAGGTGGGGAAGGTCAGAAAAGGATCCGATCATTTTGTTTTGCCCTCATTTACAGCGACGGAGACAACGGCGCAGTGCGCCTGGCTCTGGTGTTAATCAAGTTTAATTTTATCTATTTTCACAAGAAAACAGAACAGTTAAAAGCAGGGCTTGTGTTGACCGGATAGTTCCCGTATTTGACCATTTATTTTGAAGAACGAATAGAAAGAATTACCCCGACGCATGCAGACGAACTGACATTTTATTCCACTTAAATCGCAGATGTGGCTAAATCACTCAAGAAAAGATTCCCATCTCAACATCTGAGCTGGACATTGCTCAGCGCAGCTCACTGTCAGCGTGTACTACATAAGGTACACAGCGAGCTGAAGATGTGGAGAGGGGCTTGGAGCGCGTCGCAGAACCAGAGCGCATGCAGGAAGATTCCTCCCACTGAAGAGAGACTTGTCACTTAGAAAATGTTCCCTGATTATGAAACTTTGGTGGAATAGCGCTTGTTCCTGTCTCCAATGTGGCGACACATCCAGGAGCCGTCTGAGGAGAGTCCCAGAATCTCACATCCTCTTCAGCTCAGGAAGCGCCTATGATTACGCACAAGCGTGACCCGTCAACCCGGTCTCACAGTAAGACCGGGTTGGAACTGTTCAGGTTTACGCAGACAATCTTTACATTTAGAATTGGCATACAGATGTAAAATTAATGCAGTAAAATATAAAGCATTTTATTTAAATATCCATTCATTATTTTACAAGCACAGAGAGCCGCATCAGATGGATGGAAGAGCCGCATGCGGCTCCAGAGCCGCCGACCCCTGTGCTAGCCTACTTTATTGTCCCCAGCAATTCTGAAAACAAACTGACGCCCTTGGTTCTACCAGCTGATCGTTTCCTCTCAGAGCCCTGCTGGGTGTTTATACAGGAACGAGATCAGACATGTATTTTGGTCCCGTGCCATTGAGTGATTTATAAACTAGTAGGAGCACTTTGGTCTATTCTGTAGTTCACTGGTAACCAGTGTAGGGATCTAAGAACAGGAGTGATGTGCTCCGTTCTCTTAGTTCCTGTTGAGACTCTAGCAGCAGCGTTCTGAACAAGCTGCAGTTGCTCCACAGTTTTTTTGGGAAGACCAGTTAGGAGAGCATTGCTGTAGTCCAGCCCACTAGAAATAAAAGCATGAATGATTTTCTCTAAGTCTGGTCTGGACATGAGACCTCTGACTCTTGATGTTTGATGAATGGGATAAAACGCTGATTTAGTTATAGCCTTAATGAGTCCAGAGAATCTCAGGTCCGAGTCAATGATAACACCAAGATTTCTAATCTGGGTCTTTGTCTTTACTCCCCTGGAGTCTTGCTGAGCAACAACATCCATTCTATCCTTCTTGTTGCCAGTGACAATAACTTCAGTCTTGTCTTAGTTTAGCTGAAGGAAGTTTGACTGCATCCAGTCGTGTACTTCTTCTAGGCACTTACAGAGCGAGTCCAGACACTCATTGGGTGATAGGGCTAGGTAGATCTGGCATCTAACAACAGCACCTAAAGGGGGCGGGGCTCAGATAAAGGCTAATTCTCCGTGCTGATACAGGCGCTTGAGTTTTCTTCTGTCAGGTGCACATTTTTTTCCATTATTCAGTTTGATAACAGATGACTAGACACACATTTCAGTGTGTTCAAGCCTACTAACTAATTTATGCCTTAATTCTATAGTAAGTTGTTGTAAAGGTAGTAAGTTCTGTTTAAAGGGGATCCAAACCTTCTTAGCATTTTTATTTAAAAATTGACTGTATAGTAACTTCCTAGTAATTAATTACTTTTATAATATAACTTACTAACTAGCCTTGTTACTTTTTTAAAGAACTAGTTACTATGACTGACTTCCCAACACTGATGACTCCTCACCTTTAGGCAGTTTGTCAAAGTCAACAAAGAAACGCAGCATCAAGGAACCCGTCACGAAGCCGAAGACGGGCCCGAACGAGGTCACGGCGAGGAGGATTCCTGAAACACAAACGCACATGCCATCAGACACCAGCAACATGCAGGATGTCCTCAGGGTTCCTGAAGGCTCAGGCGTCTTCTAGCCACGATGAAGGAGTTTCAGTTTCATTCTGACTGAAATCAGTTTGTTTATTTTTCTCCTCTGTCACAAAGATCAGCTCAGAGAAAACAAAAGTCATGAGAACCGTTAGACCATGGACTCCAAACATCTGAGAATCCCGTGTTTTTGTTTCTGTCTGGTCATAAATGATCCATTAGAAGACATGTTGTTCTTCTCCAGCACACAGAGATCTGTTGCTTCAGGTTCCTGGGAGGTGCCGACCCAATTCCCAGAAACCAGAGGAAGTGGGCTGGTTATATAATCAGCTTCGTGAAGGCTTCAACATTCCACAGATACCTTCAGATCTTCTCTCACTGCAGATTAAATCTTTACTCTCATCCAGTCAGGGTTTGATTTCACCTTCGTTTGGATCAGAACCGGACCTTTACCATAGTTAATAAATACCTTCAACACTGTAAACCAGCAGTTTGTGTCAGCAGGAGGTCACAACCATGTGTACAAGGCCCTCTGGGGCACTGCCCCAACTACAGTAGTAGTAGACTAGTCTCTGTTGTCCTATGAAGGTCTAAACCATGGGGGTCTAGTCTCGGGGGTCTAGTCTCTAGTCTCCTATGAAAGTCTAAACCAGTGGTCCTCAAATGGCGGCCCGCGAGCCCTCTCTTTGTGGCCCCCAAACCCTGCGCGCACCCCCCACCCCCACCCTTGACGGCCGACGGGGAGGTGTAGGATAGACAGAGCTGAGGAAAATAATCAAATAATCAATTCATGAGATGCGGGCATAAACAATTCTGCATCATAGAAGAGTACCATAATCAATTATAGTGGAATGGGGTTTTGTTATTTTAACGGCGGCACCAGCGCAGCATCCACATCTGTCAGAGTGGGGTTCTCCACATTTACCGGGTAGAAAACTTTGGTCCGCCTTTATGTCGTACTGCAGGGCTGAGCGCTGGAGTTGTAACCCGAGACCGAACCCGAACCGAATCAGCCCGATCGGCTCTGTTGGATTTGGGCCGTGAATTATGTTGATTGAGCGGGTTGTCGCGCAGAGCGCTCCACTCGCTCGATCAGCGACTGGGGGGGGGGGATTGTGTGCGGAGGACGCTCCTCCAAACACACGTTATTTTCATAATTTCATTATTATTTCTCCGCGACGCGTTCAGTCAGACCGAGTGCTGTGATGTCGGGAGATCCGGTCTTGGGGAGGGAGCGGGCTCAGTGACGGCGGCTGCAGCGTAAACATCTTATTTAGGGACACGGAGAAGTTAAAAGGAGAGAGAAATAGAAGATAGAAGTTCTTGTTCCACTTTATTCTTTTGTTTCATGATGATAAACTGATGTTAAATTCAGCTTAAAGAGAAACTGGGAGGAAGCTTTGGTTCATTTGAAGTTACAGGAGATCTTGTCTCCTATCTGCTCCTCCAGAGACGGCATGGACATGAGGGTCACATGGTGAGGGTCCCACAGGACAGGTTAGTGCAGTCACACAGCCGAGCTGGAGGGGGACAGGTGTTGTCCTTCTTTATATTGAAAGCTTGTGTGTTATGTGTATTACAGCCAGCGATCCAAACAGCAGCAGCAGCAGCACCCCATCCCCCTAGACTAGTCTCTAGTCTCCTATGGAGGTCTAAACCATGGGGTCTAGTCTCTAGTCTCCAATGAAGGTCTAAATCATGGGGGTCAAGTCTCTAGTCTCCTATGGCGGTCTAAACCATGGGGTCTAGTCTCTAGTCTCCATTGAAGGTCTAAACCATGGGGGTCAAGTCTCTAGTCTCCTATGGAGGTCTAAACCATGGGGGTCTAGTCTCTAGTCTCCTATGAAGGTCTAAGCCATGGGGGTCTAGTGTCTAGTCTCCAATGGAGATCTAAACCATGGAGGTCTAGTCTCTGTTGTCCTTTGAAGGTCTAAACCATGGGGGTCTAGTCTCGGGGGTCTAGTCTCTAGTCTCCTATGAAGGTCTAAACCATGGGGGTTTAGTCTCGGGGGCCTAGTCTCTAGTCTCCTATGGAGGTATAAACCATGGGGGTCTAGTCTCTAATCTCCTATGAAGGTCTAAACCATGGGGTTCTAGTCTCTAGTCTCCTATGAAGGTCTAAACCATGGGGGTCTAGTCTCTAGTCTCCTATGAAGGTCTAAGCCATGGGGGTCTAATGTCTAGTCTCCAATGGAGATCTAAACCATGGGGGTCTAGTCTGTAGTCTCCTATAAAGGTCTAAACCATGGGGGTCTAGTCTGTAGTCTCCTATGAAGGTCTAAACCATGGGGGTCTAGTCTCTTATGAAGGTCTAAACCATGGGGGTCTAGTCTCTGTTGTCCTTTGAAGGTTTAAACCATGGGGATCTAGTCTCTAGTCTCCTATGGAGGTCTAAACCATGGGGATCTAGTCTCATATGAAGGTCTAAGCCATGGGGATCTAGTCTCTAGTCTCCTATGAAGGTCTAAACCATGGGGGTCTTGTCTCTGTTGTCCTACAGAGGTCTAAACCATGGGGGTCTAGTCTCTAGTCTCCTATGAAGGTCTAAACCATGGGGGTCTAGTCTCTGTTGTCCTTTGAAGGTCTAAACCATGGGGGTCTAGTCTCCTATGAAGGTCTAAGCCATGGGGGTCTAGTCTCTAGTCTCCTATGAAGGTCTAAACCATGGGGGTCTAGTCTCCTATGAAGGTCTAAGCCATGGGGGTCTAGTCTCTAGTCTCCTGTGAAGTTCTAAACCATGGGGGTCTAGTCTCTGTTGTCCTACGGAGGTCTAAACCATGGCGGTCTAGTCTCTAGTCTCCTATGAAGGTCTAAATCATAGGGGTCTAGTTTCTAGTCTCCTATGGAGGTCTAAACTATGGGGGCCTAGTCTCTGTTGTCCTACAGAGGTCTAAACCATGGGGGTCTAGTCTCTAGTCTCCTATGAACGTCTAAACCATGGGGGTCTCGTCTCAGCCTCCTATGAAGGTCTAAACTATGGGGGTCTAGTCTCTGTTGTCCTATGAAGGTCTAAATCATGGGGGTCTAGTCTCTAGTCTCCTACGGAGGTCTAACCATTTTGGGTTCTAGTCTTGGTAGGGCTTCTTGGTTCTTACCCAGGTAGAGCGGCGAGTTCTTCTGACTGGCGTAGTCGTCTATGTACGAGATTCCAAAGGGCTGGATGGGAACAGCTCCAATCCCCAGGAGCAGCTGACCCAGAAGTAGCAAAGGGTAGACCAACTGCTGGGAAGGACTTTCCTGCTTTTGGCAGGAGAGTCCTTCCTGTGTG